>PVKU01002474.1:0-225661 GCA_004027475.1 Anoura caudifer
TCTAGAAGCAGCAAGGGATAAGGGCACAGTCACCTACAAAGGAGTTCCCATCAGACTGTCAGCTGATTTCTCAAAAGAGACCTTCCAGGCAAGAAGGGGCTGGAAAGAAGTATTCCAAGTCATGAATGTCAAGGACCTACATCCAAGATTGCTCTATCCAGCAAAGCTGTCATTTAGAATGGAAGGGCAGATAAAGTGCCTCTCAGATAAGGTCAAGTTAAAGGAGTTCATCATCTCCAAGCCCTTATTATATGAAATGTTAAAGGGACTTATCTAAGAAAAAGAAGATAAAAAATGTGTATAGTAAAATGACAGCAAACTCACAATGATTAACAAGCACACCTAAAACAAAAGCAAACTAAGCAAACAGCTAGAACAGGAACAGAAATACAGAAATGGAGAGCACATGGAGGATTAGGAACAGGGGAGTGGGAGGAGGAGAGAGGGGGAAAAGGTACAGAGAATAAGTAGCATAGGTGGTAGGTAGAAAATAGGGGGAGGGCAAGAATAGTGTGGGAAATGTTGAAGCTAAAGAACTTATGACACATGGACATGAACTAAAGGGGGAGAATGTGGGTGGGAGGGGGTGTGCAGGGTGGAGGGGAGTGAAGGGGGGAAGTGGGATAACTAATAGCATAATCAATAAAATATATTAAAAATATTTTTTTTTCTTAGTGGAATTTACATAGTCTTCACAATTACAAATAAATTCACAAATTTGGTTGCATAAATAAATTATGTAAATTGTTTTAATGTCTGATATTATTACAGGATAGCCATACATAATGATATTTAAAAAATCAAATAGCTCTTATCTGAAAGTAATATATACTTTGTTTTTACAAAGTCATAAAATTATATTTCAGCTTACAATTGTACTTTTGTGGCCTTAGACATTCTGACGAGCATTTTGCAATTCCTCTTCAGTAGCTCTGACATTTTATCAGTTTCAAAGTGAAAACTTTTATGTAAAGCCTGATGCTCACTATAATGCCAACACCATTGTGGTGACGATTATAGCTCTTGTTTCCTGGGCATCTATCTGGGTCTCGCCAGACACTGTGATGAGGGCTTCACACTGGGAAAGTCCAGTCATTAGAACAAATCTGAAGGGTGATAACATGGTGCCCAGCGCACAGATGAGGTACACGAAGCTCAGGGAGGTTAGGTGATTTCAGAGAGTCACATGCTGGTGATTGGCAGAGTCCTAGCTGTTTGGGCTCAAAAGTAGCTTATCTTTCTCCATAACTTTACTACACACAGGTAAAAGCATCCATGGCACTCTGTGAGCATAAGGAATATCAGAATTTCTCTTCAAATGTCCTTGTTTCCTCTTATATTAACAATAATTTTAAAAATAAAAAGCAGAGCCATGGTGGAGACTGGCAGTAAAGATAAGGACCCATGTCAAATTAATGGCCAAAACATTTAGCGTAACTATTTTCAAGGCTATTTTATATGTAATTAGACGGTTACCCAAACTCTCTGGAAGTCCATTCCTGTATTAAGATAACCTCTTACAAAGTCTCACCAAGTAAAACATGCACATACAGAAACTTGCCAAAAAAAAAAGTACAAAAACCAACTAGAGTTCAAACGCTTCGTTTGATTAAGAGTTTTCTTAACTAAATGGAATGTTTCCTTCGATTTTCTCTTTGGATTCTAAAGCTATATTATGAAATTGCTTTTCAATTCCCCATACGGTGATTATTTAATCATGCCTTTCCCAGCTGTGAACATAGCTTCTCTCCTGATAACAGTTTATTTTTAAAGGAAATTGTCTTTGAAGAAAATATTTTGATATTATGCAGCAAAATAAGAGTTGAATGAAAGAGACCAAAAAAAAAAAAAAAGTCACAACACAAAGATCACAAAAAGAATGAGTTCTAGTTGGTCTGTGGGGGAAAAGGAGGACAGTGGCGGCATAAAGATAAAACAAAAGCAGCCACTCGCGTGGGAGGAAACAATTGGCTTGTTCCACACAAACAAAACCAACTGGCAGCCTCTTCTTTCCGTGTTCCACGGGGTGTTATGATATCCTTTAGACACAGTTGAATGTCCAGACTCGCCTGGACTCTCTGTCTTCCACTAGTTCCCTCTGGACCCCCGCACACTGTCTTGAGTCTGTCAGGTTGCGTGCGTGAGCTTCAGATCTTACACATTGTTCAAAAACCTTCACTTCTTGGCATGTGAATAGAGGAGGGACCTCAGCCTTGGAGGAACACTGGCAGCGATGAGGTGTAAAGGAACCTCCTCAGAGAGCAACGGGAAGGGAAGGTAGAGAGAAAAAAAAAAAAGAAATTAACTCTTTACTTCTGTTCCTGGGTACAGACTCACTAGACCACGGAATAAGGAAAAATAGTCAGAAAAAAAGGCATAACCAAGGAGAGGATGAGACCCCAACGTCAGCAAGTACCCGGAAAGGGAACTTTTGCCAAGGTTATAGGCAGGGTCTCGACCTCAGCACTGTTTCACATTTTTGAACTAGATGATCCTATGGGTGCTACCCTGTGCACCGTAGGATGTTCAGCAGCGTCCCCTGGCTCTCTACCCACGACATGTCATTAACACCCCTACCCCCTCTGCCCATCCCACAATCTTGACAACCAAAATTGTCTCCAGACATTGTCAAATGTCCCTTGAGGGAGCCAAATCATACCAAATAAGAACCACTGCTACATGAGAAACCCACTTGGGAAGGTTCAGAGCCAATCAGAAATCACTTTCTAAAATACCAGGACTGCATCTCAGGAGGCTCATTCAACAAATATTAAGCACCTACTTTGTTTCAACTTCTGCCCTGGATGTTGGGGACTCTGAGCTGAGAGAGGCCTTGCCTTCAGAGATGCTACAATTTAAAAAGAGAGAAGATATAGTAAATGCAACAGGCAATGTGTTAAAGGGTGGGAAGTACTGTCACCAAGGGGGAAATTGAAAATATGAACTGATGAACCCCAATGGCTAGTGCCAAAACATTAGAATGGCCCAGGAGGCCCCCTGTTAGGGCAGGTAGTAACCTTTTAACTGTTGAATCATTAGGAGGTCTTGGGCCTTGTGGAAGTATTCAACTATTTAACAACCTGTCCAGTTGTCTTAGGGCACAAAGCCTGGAGACCCTGCCCAGGCTAAGATGGAAGCAAAAACAAGGGAAAAGCAGAAAGTATGACTTGGTGACTAGAGATAATGCTTGGGCTGGATCTCAAAAGTTAAGAGTTTACCTGGTGGACCAAAAGAGGAAGAGAAGAGAGATGACACACACAGAGACGTGGAGGTAAGAATCACCAGGGAATTCAGAAAGAACATGAGATCTGGTGTGGCGAGAGTATCAGTTGCAGGGCATGGAAAGGCAGAGATGGGGCTGAGACCTAGGCAAAGCATGAATGAACTCCTCGAATGGGCTTTTTCCTACAGGCGCTGGAAAACTGCTGGATGGTTTTAAGTAAAGGAGTAACAAGATAACTATGGCAGGAGTCTAGCACATAAATTGAAGCAAGGATGGGTTGAATAAGAACTTAGAAGGGAGCTCAATAAGAAGCTCTGAGCTATGCACAAAAAGGAGATTAGGTGAAATCAACAGAAACAAGTGTTCAGTTTGATGTGGGAAGTAAGATGAGTCAATACAGAAAGAAAAGAACAAACCTTGTTAATACAGAATTTCTTACACATATCCTCATGGAGCCACTTCAGAAAACTATGAATTTATAACTGCAAAATTGTTATACCTAGGAAAAAAATCATCATGTCTACACCAAATGTGCTACAAACATAGCAGTTTGAAATAGTGGCTGTCACAAAAAAAAACATTTTTATTTTTTGGGAAATTGAAAAGCTTTTGGAACACATCCTAATTTATACTAAGGCACCTAAACACCTGAGGACTTGGAGACAATTCCAATTTGAGTTTGTATTGAGTAATCGTGACCAGACTTTGCTTCATTACTTAGATTTAAATTATCTCAAATAATAACAACCTTCAAAGTAAGAGAAACCTTTACAAGCCTTTGCTGTAGTTAAATTTATCCAAAAGGCAGATCTTTTCATCAAGGAAGTTAAAGATAAGCAAGCCTTCTTCCATATACTTGACTTAAACTTTTTTTCCCCTTTTCTTTGCAAGTATCAATAGCTTAAGACAGAAACAGCATATGGGAAACCTAGAAAACCATTTACACTCAGCAAATATGTCCAGCTGAATTACTGGTGTCCACCTCAGGAGAGGTTAAACATTAACAGGTGTAAGGAGAGAATTTTGTTAAAACACTCTTTCACATGACTTCATCTCACAAAGTGTTAAGGTTCGTGTATCTTAAGGTTCCCTGCTGTGGAGCAATTCAGCAGCCTTGTCTTCTTCACCCTCTCTTTCCCACTTTGTTCCCCACCCTAACCCCAAGGAAAGAATATTCATGACTTCCTCTTTCAGCACACCACATTGTATGCTGAAGCAGTCTTAGGTTATTTTGCATCCTGCTTGAGATGATGATGTCATCACTGTAGACCTTAATCTAGAACTGGCAAACACATAGTTCCTATATACCCATCACTCTTGCCTTGCCCATGGAAGGAATCAATTAAAAAATATATATATTGTAGTAGTGCCTTTGAATTTTTCTCAACATATTCTAGGCAAACATTACAGATTGGTAAGAACAGGTACTTGAGGTGAAACCTAATTGCCACCACTGTCCGTGAGATCTTGGTCCCCATCTTGTTTGCATGGGTAGTTTTAACTTCACAACTTCTTAAGCAGTAGGGGCTCACGATATATTAGGCAGGCTTTAAAAAACACACACAACATTCCTTAAACTCAACCCCAAACCCCTTATCAAACCAATTCCAAAATATACCAGGCACCTACCTCTATAAACTTTTATTTTATTCCTTTCTTCTTTTCTATTTCCTCCTCTCCAACCCCCCCATCCCTGCTTCAGTCATGGTGCTGGCCATTGTTTCAAAAGCATGTCCACTCTAAGAACCTAATGAATCAATGAGGCCATGGATGCTGTAGGAAACTTCGTGAACTAAGGTAAGGTCATTGCTTCATTCCAGAATGACTTTTAAAGAGACTAAATGTGCTTGTATCCATTTCCAAAGGGAATACAAAGTGCTTCTCACCCGTTGTAGGCAGCTCTATACCCTTGGGGTTTTCCCCTGTTGCTTGCTGGTGCCATAGACATAGGACCTCTGGACTTGTCTCCCTGGTCAAAATGGGAAGTAGAAGAGTTGACAGAGGGAGCAGGGACTCAAACACCCCTACTTAATATCTAACTGTTGGTCCCTTTTAGATTCTGATTTACCCAAGCTGCACAATGGAGTATGTAAGGAAGAGGAAGGGATGGGGGAAGTTGGGGACCGGGGTGGGGCGGGGTGTAAGGAAATGTTGTTAGGGCAGCAGAGAAGACTAGGAAAGTGGAGGAGGGAGGAAAGGAGAGAAAACAAGGAAGAGGAAGAGGAGAGGTAGAAGAAGAAAAGGAAAGCATATGAGGCACTATATGTGGATTTTCTCATTTCACCCTTTTCCTCCAGTGGGAAACTGAGGATTAGAAAGCTTAAGCAATATGCTGAAGATCTCATAGCCAAGAAGTCACAAAGCAAGGATTTGAACCCAAGTAGTCAGAATCTGGAGCCTGCTATTACTACAGGGAAGAAAAGAAGCAAATCAATCTAGAGGTTAAATGAGCATCCTAGAGAAGTGTGAGCATCTTGGGCAGGAGGGAAACAGACTTAATGCTATCCAAAAAATAAGAAATCAAAGGTACAAGAATTCTGGAGATTTCCTAGTATAACTGGGATTCTCCCCTGCCCTGCTCTGAAGATTTATTTATTTGCTTATTTATAGACAGAGAGGAATGGAGGGAGAAAGAGAGGGAGAGAAACATCAATGTGTGATTGCCTCTCATGTACCCCTACCAGGGACTGGGCCCACAACCCAGGCATATTCCCTGACTGGGACTTGAACTGGCAACCCTTTGGTTCGAAGGCCAGAGCTCAATCGACGGAGCCATACCAGCCAGGGCTGTAACTTGATTCTTTTCAGAGAATGAAACAGGCTAACAGAGGCTAAGAGAATTCTCTGGAGTCAGAATAAGAGGAGAGCCTCTTTCCTCCCAACCCTAAGAACTGTCTTCATAAACAAACATAAATCGTTGGGATGGGTTGGGGGCAGTGGGATGGAGGGGCAGTGGGATGGAGGGGCAGTGAATGGGTAGCAAGGGAAAAGGGAGGACTGGAATTGGCTATTGCAGGTGTTGCCTTCATAGAGTTCATTGCAAGTGCAATGGTGCCAGGAGCCTTCTCCTCCTCTGCCTCCGGGGAGGCCCTGCGGTGAGCGCAAGGGGATTCATTCGGTGACAGTGGATCAGACAATACTCCCAGTCTGGCTAGCTTGGCTCGCCTGTGTTGAAACCAGTGTTCCAGGGCAGGCATTCCATACAAGCGGTCATAGCATTCTGCATTCCTGCTAGGAACGTGGATGGCTTTGTTATGTCTTATCTCCTAATCTGCAGTTGGAGGTTTTCCTTCCTTTTGCAGGTGCTCTCATTTCCTTCATTATTTGTTTATTAGAAAATCTTGTGGCCTTCCAAAGTCATTCTTATGCTAAGGAAGGTCGAATGTGATAACATATTTGTGTTGGCCAAGACTGGGGACATAGCAAATACTGAAAGTCACATAATCACATGTAACTGAAAGTAGCGCTTGGTGTGTAAACAAAGGCTCCCGGCCCCCCTCAGCAGAGGTCACAAAAGTTCCAAAAGCACAGAGAGAAGGCTGGTGCCATAAATCAGGTTGCTTGAGTGCTGTAGAAGCTATGGCTGAAACTATTCTTGAGGTTTAACTCAGGGACAGCATGGGTCAGACAGCATTTCTCAAGCCGAAAGGGAAGCTCTAGGCTGGACCAAGCTTTCCACATGGGAAATAAGTTCTCCATTCATTGACATCCCTGAAGCTTGTGGAAAAAGACAAAGCAAAACTGAGTGGTGGGCCAGAGAAGAACCTGCATTACCTATGTCTCCAAAAACTAAAAGGATGAGAGCGCAGAACGAAAGAGAATGCAAGCCATCTGTCTGACCAAACCCTACTCAGATGACTTGATTTCTCACACAGCCTGTAGACAGTAAGTATACACCATAAGTCCACATTTCTATCAAGTTACACGATCTTAACTTGGACCAAAGAATCTCAATTCGAACATTGATTTTTATGATTACTTCACCCTGAAAAAGAAAAGTTGAAATAAATTACTGTTATATGAAAATGTCCCATTCTTGAAATTCTAACTTGTCACCTGTTGCCACAGTCCATTAAACGCCATTCATATGAGTACTATGTTGTATAACCTAGTGCCAAATAGACTTAAGATAATAGCACAGGTCACATAAAATATGCAATACAGTAAACAAAAGAATGGTAAAGAAAAATAAGGAGAAGGGAAACCAAGGAGCAGGAATACAAAACTGTAAGCAGGAAGGTGGCTAGTGCATAGAGTATGTACTGTGAAGTTCTACACACCTGCGAAGGGTCAATCGCAATTTATTTCAAAGCTTTCTAGCTGCTAGCAGAAACAGGAGAATATGAACAGATACACAGCTGAGAGTGTCTATGAGCTAAAAACAAACCAGCTGTTTTTGGAGAAGCAATGTTCTTTGCAGTAGTAAGACCACAAGGGAACTTCTGGAAGCCTCAAAAAAAGAGAGACCCTATGTCGCGGAAGGAGCACTGTCCTAGTTGCATTCATTCATTTATCAGCTCTCTACTGAGCCCCAACTAGGAGCCAGCACTGAGCGAGGAGTTGGGGACACAGAGATGAGCAAACAGGCTGGTCCTGCCCTCCTGGAACCTAACATCTCAAGGGAGACAAAGACACCAGGTTGCCAAAGAAATTAACATACAAATACAAGTGTGGCAAGGGTCATGGGGTGCGGTTGGTGGGGGGCCGGGGGGGGGGGGAGGAAAGCAATGCTGGGAGAACATCTAACAGGAGAATCTAACTTCACAATGTCCCTAGGAGTCAATTAGCATTCAGTTTCCTGGGACTGCTGGAAATGTCTCCCTCCCAAAATACTTTGAGAGAAAAATACAGAAAGTTTATATTGTACGAGTCTCAAATTAAGTAGTGTCTGTGAAAGGATTTGAAAATTGCAAAGCAGGTTGTGCAAGGGGGTCAAGTTATGCCTTCTCACAAAACCTCAGCAAAATTACAACTAAAATATAAAACAACAATCTCTCAGAACTGTCAGAAAATCAAGCGGTATGGAAGTCAGACAACTGAGGAATTAAAGAAACCACATTCATCCAGACCGGTAGGAGGGACTGAGGTGGGGTGGGGCAGAGGGGCGGAGATGCACTACAGGCTGGTCCCAAACCCACCTGTGGTGGATATAAAATGGAGGGATAACTCAGGAGCAAGGGATCCCACCCCCACACCAGACCACCCAGCCCAGGTTTCCAGTGCCAGGAAGATAAGTCCCCATAACTTCTGGCTGTGAAAATTACAAAGCAGTATATAAATGTAAGGCATTTAATTTTAAAAAATAAATGAAAAGCTGTTCTGTATCCTAACGTAGAAGTAATCTGAGTAAGTAAAATGTTATATAAGCCTGACTAACTATAATTAATTATAGCAATTTAATCCTTATAATTTAGTAATTATAAATAAGTAGAATAGCTGTACAAATGTTACCTAAGCAGTACAAAACAATCATAATTCAGCTCTTTAATCACCTTGACTATGGATTAAAAGGATGCTAATAAGACATGCTACAACATGGTTTACAAAATAAAGCAGTTTTTTATTTTTATATTGCAAACTTATGTATCAGTTCAGTATATTTCTATTTTGTCACACTAATGAATCCTATAAATCAAACATGGTTCATACAACATGAGGAGCTCCAATTTATGTGATTTTACCTTAAACATTGTTTGAGCAGAGTTAAATTTTTTCTTGATTTTTTATCTTACACTTTACAATGACCTGCTCTTTCTAAAATTATTATTAAAAGTGGCAAAGTACCTTAAATTTGCATAGTGCCTACAGCCATTCTGTGAAGTAGGGAAAGCAGAAAACTAAGGTTCAGAAGGGTAAAGTGGCAAAGTTGTTCTCTGGGAGGGAGAGAAGCCAAGAAGGATGCGTCTGCCTGTTCTTTATGGCCCTCCCACTGTCCCACTCTGTAAATTACCAACAAAACTACCTGGAAAGGATTTTAGACACAAGAAAGTGCGAATACTGATACAGGGTGTAGCCAGGAGGGGGGCCCAAAAATAGGGATTTGTAATGGGGCCCAGAACTCAGGGTGTCCAGGGAATATTAGAGGGATATATAAGATGTCCTCACCCCTTCCCCCACAGGTATGAGTTGGGGGAAGGGACACATGGAGCAGGGACATGCAGAGCTGCTAATCCATGGCATGGTCATTTAACATATCTATAGTCTTTGGCTGGTGACTTAGATGTGTTAAATAGCTGTGGCCATGCTCTGAGCCAGGGGGATGGAAAGGACTCCCCCCAAGATGTGACTGGGGGAGGAACCCCAAGTTACAGCACCTGTGTGGGAGCTTGGAGAAGATTGGCTCCAGAAAATGGGGACACACCTGCCCAGATTCATGATGGCAGCCCAGTAAAATTGGAATAATACGGGAATGCTGGCAGGTGTAACTGACCGTAGGAGCAGTCGGAAATGGGGGTACAGAGGAGGTTTGGCATGTGGATTTAAACTGAGATGCGGCAGCCATTGAAAGAGATCCATGCTGTTTCACCAGAGTGCAGGACCCTGGCAGCCCTGTGAGGGAGAATCACCATGTGGCTTTAGTAGAGAATTGCCAGCCAGCTTTGCCTGAGTGGCAACCCACTCCCCACAACTTAGGTGAAGGGGGAACCCCTCAGCTCTGGCAGAGTAGAGACCCTCTCACAGCTCTGCCAGGGAGAATCCACGCAGTTTCACCAGAGTGCAGACCCCTGCAGCTTTGGTGGAGAGGGATAGCTACGAGGTTTTGCCAGAGTGGGGACCCCTTCCCCACAGCTTTCGTAGAAGAAGGACCACACAGCTTTGGGGTGCTCCCTTTGGCTGCGTGGCCTGGGAGTAAGAGAGATTTTGCCTGGAAGAAGGGGGAAAGGACGCTTGCCAGTAGGCCATGAGAAGGTGCCACATGGCTTTGGATTAATCAGAGACCCTGCCTGGGTGACAATACAGCTGACGGTGTCAGGAGCCTGGATCCCGGACATTTGCTTCTCCTCCTAAGTTACAGTACCCTGAATTAGGGCACAGGGAGATAGGAAGCACTGTGGGCATCTGTGGGTATCCTAAAGGACTTTGATATTTTAATGAAGATGCTAGTTTGCTACTTTACCTCGGTATAGCATTAAATAAACATTTCCTTTCCTTTTCACAAATCTCTGGCTTTGAGAGACATCTTTCCATAAGGCGGCGGACAATAACGGACCTTTGTTGTTCTGTAACAATATTACACCTCACCAATGACAGGAGTAAAAGACAGAAGCTGGGACAGTGTCTCCTAGATACAAGCTACACTACGAACAGCTAGTGCTTAAATAAGAATCCTTTCACCCAGACACAAGATAGATGCTTTGGTTTTTCTAGGTTTTATGGTTTTTGAAGTGCTGTGTGCATCATCTCTTTGGCCCTAGGAATTTCACCAACATCTCCCCTGGATCTTCCTCACACACGAGTGAACAAACGGCGATCATACAACCCCAGGCTCATCTTCCCAGTGATAATGAATGATTTTACCTCCACACTAAGTAGAGCAACCCCTTGCCTCCTGACACCACTGTATCTTTTCTTTTCAGTGAAATGTCTTTGGGGTACCAACTCAATGATCCGAATGTAGGTGGGGTTGATCAAAGACTGAAAAAATTGAAAGAGAAATAGTCTTAATACAGTGAAACTGTTAGGTAGGTACAAATCATCATCGCCCTGTTAGTAGGCGTTCTCTCTCTGTTTTGTTAAGGTTTTCATGTTTGTTTATTTTATATGTAAACACAACTAAAGAAGCACAAGAAGAAATTATTACAGAGGACCAAAAGTTTGAATGACAAGCGAAATAGATCCAGTTCCTTTCCCGTCACAACTCGTCCTTCCTCCAGATATGCAGTGAATTCAATAGACACTTCAAATCAGCAGCTAAATGGGATTGAAACTTCCGCACTAACAGAGCTGGGAGCCAGGTGAGGCTTCCCCTGCCCAAGCAGAACCAATGCAGGGTGTTGCTTTCAGAGCTCATTTATAGAAATTTTTGGAGCCACACGCTTCATAGATAATTTTTTAGCAGTGATAAGAAGACAAGATCTACAGGGAGAAATTTTGGTTTTATTTCCCATTTCCATTGATTCTACTGGTCACCAAATATTTCTTTTTTGAATGATGTATGAAGCACAGAGCTAATACTGAAGGAAATCCTTAGAAACCAAAAACATGGCATCGTGTCCTGATGAAGAGCAATCTTGTACTTTATCATCTGTCCTGAGATCTCAAAAGGGAGACCCCAGGGATCCTCCTGAGGGCTAGCGATTCTCAGACGTGCCCTTGCTTTTAGCTGATCGTAAGCAACTAATTGCAGCCACATGGAATCATCTCCTCCCTTTCTACTTTTATTTTTCTAGGTGATCCTAAGTAATTTGGGAGAATAATCCTGATACAGTTTATAGAGGAAAAGAACATTTCTATATTGGGCTTTCAGGAAGAAGGGGAAAAAAAAAACCCTTGCTATATTTCTTTTCCTTTAAGAGTGTTGGCTCAAAAGTGAATCAGACCTGAGTTTGAATCCCATTCTCCTACTTTCTAGCTGTGTAAGTTTGGACAAGTTTCTTAACTTCTTCAAGAATTCTCCTCCGTAAAAGGCAGGTAAGAGTTTGAGTAGAGTTATCGGTTGTGAAGAACAAATGGGGCGACACAAGTAAGCACCAAGCAAGGTCTGGCCAGATTGCCTATTCACCCGATGTCAAGGTCACTGGCATTGTTATCCCCATCTGGCCAGTGCAGTCTCCACTCTCTCACCTTCTACTGCTAAGACATACTGAGGTTGGTTCCACCACGCCACAAACACAGCCTGCGGCCCCTACTAACAGCTGTCCTTGACTCTCTCCTGAAAGGCCATCTTTTCATAAACACCAGTGATGCACCTTTGGAACAGGTCTTAGAAAGTCAGTATTTTCCTTCTACCTATCCTCTACCTTCTTCTCTACTGTGCTCTAGCTGAAAACATACTTTCTTAAGAATAATTTTTTAGAATACATTGTTACCGTATGTAGGTTCACAGATTATAACACCTTTCACATCTGTTGTGTAATTCTCCCAACAATTCTCTCAGGCAGAGTTCTCCTTAGGATGTGCAGAGAGAGCTCATGACTTGGTCAAGGTCACCCTGCCAACAAATAGCAGAACAGGAATTGATCCCAGGTGGCCCCATAACAGCCTGAGGGGTCAGAGATGGGCTTCTCAGGTTCTTCATCTGATGGAGGGGTGTCTGCATAGAAATGCTCAGGTAAACCCCTGGGTCCCTAATGAACCCATTAGAGTCCGGGTGTTGCCAGCCCTGCTTATAAAATAGGCCCACCGCTTCCAGGAAGGCATCTCAGTCCATTTCACTGTCCCTGCAACACAGGCCCCATCCACATGGAATGCCTGGGAGAGCCACATAAACAGATTTAACTGACTTACCTGTTTTCCTTGCCAAACATTATAAAATGAAGTAATGGGTAACCTGCATTAATTCTGCTGGATTCTCAGATTTTCCTTTCTCCCCCTGAGGAACGGAAAATTATTTGAACGAGATGGGAAACCAGCTTTTCCTCTCCCTTTTTCAAAACTTCTCAAAACACATTACTATGCTACTGGAAGCCATTCAATTTAACTAAGTCATTAAGTTAAATCATCTGCACACATTTTCTCAGTAAGATGAGTTTGCATGGTGGACTGATTTCATAGAACAGTTGCATGTAAACATCTCCAGGGAAAACCAGATGTTGGTGACACATCAGTACATAGTTAGTCCTACAAAGAGCATGGCACCGGTTCTGGACATCATCTTTCCAGGAATCCTCTAACCCAGGGTGGAACTTCACTCCAGAGCCCAGCTGGTGGGCAGTGTTTTCCCCTCCTCCAGAACGGCTCTTTGCTCACAGCTCTATCGCACTTAAAGCAGAGAAGGCAGGCCAGGCCACCCAGTGTTCCCCAGCTGAGGTCTCTGGAAATCCAAAGCCTAAAACTCCACAGAGACCACAAGGCCCCTAAGGGGATGGGAGGATAAAACCCCTGGACCCACTGGTTGTTCCAATACATCACCCAGGGAGGTGGGCCAGGAGAACAGAGGGCCCACTGGGAACAAAGGCTTCTTAATTATGGGTCCCCTGAAGGCGCAGTCCTGGGGAGCTTTCACAACAAAAGAAGAAGGGACCAGAGGAAGATGTGGCTAAAATGACCCTGGCCAAGGAGAGCTCAATAATGAAGTTACTTAATTACTTATTACATCTTTTTTACTATAGTAAAGACTTTATGTATTTTTATGTATTATATGGATCACAATAAACATAAAACACAAAGGAGGGGCAAACTGCAAGGGATTAGTCTAATTAGTGAAAAAAACATTAAACAGCTGACCCTGTAAATATTCACTTTAAAATCTAAAACTTAAAAAACATGTTACAAATGTCTTCCAGGGTCTGCCAGGCTAGAACAATAGGCCACCAGTATAGCACTCCTTTACCACTGCTTGCAACTGAGCAGTGTAGTAGGGCATTTCCAATAAAGACAGGGCTGCCTCAGTATCTGGAAGCAATAAGCAATGTGTTAAGGTTTAAAGGTACGTTAAGAACTTAGATGCCCTGGGAACCAAAACTGGCTCTCAGAAAGTTTGAGTGATGTCAAGACATTTTCAGTGGTGGTAATTTCCACCCTTACATCAAAGGCATGGTAACACCATGTTTTAAAGATTGAATATCTGTTATTAAGCATTAGAAAAGAAGCCAATAAAGTTAACAAATCTCTAGACCTAGTGCTGTGGGGAAAAGAGAAGTAGACACCATCAGCTCTGCCCTGAAGGGGCTTCCAATAACACTGAGGCCAACTGAGGAAAATAATTGACTACCGCTAGTGACTTTACCTCTCCAGCCCCCAACTTCTGTAGAAGACCATCCTCTGTGTAACTGTAAATGTAGTAACTTCTACTTGGGAAGACAATATGTTTATTTCCCAATTCTTTACAGCCCTAGTAGAGATTTCAATCAATGGGGAAAGCCCACGTGTGTGAGAATAAGTTGCAACACACATGACGTCTGAGAAATAAAATAAAGCAAACAAATCCTGATTGAGGAAAGAAGCAAAGAGGATCCAGCGCACCAAAGGACACTCTTTCGTGTAAGAAACCTGAATTTACAGATATTTTCAACAGAAGACTCAGCCCCACACCAGTACTTTGCTTGGCGGGACACAGCATGATTTCAGATCTTTGAAACTTACCTGAATGCTGAGATTCAAACGAATTAAGCTGTAGAGAAAAAGGCAGCATGCCTATCAGCAAATTTAAGGGGGAAGTGTGTACCCAGAGCAAGTTTTAATTTTAACTCAAGAGTAATGTCTCTAACAACTAAAATCATAATAAGAAGGCCACGTTTGTACGCGAAGCCCGGAGTCTGTAACAAGATGTAAAAGAAAAAAGAGGAAGGAAAGGGGGAGCAGGAGGAAAAAGAAATAGTTTTTGAGTTTTTACTTTGGGCCATGCCCTGTTTTATAGATCTAGCTACTATGGAGGCAAATAATTAAACTTCATAACTATTTTTATCTTCATTTTACAGATGAGGACACTGAAACTGAGAAAATGGAGGTAACTTGCCAATAGTGGCCATACTGGGAAGCAATTTCCTTTTCCTTGAAATGGGGCTTCCTCACCCCGTCCTTCACTCCTGTTATCTGGCTGCTTCTTCCACCACCCACTGGCACTGCGATAAATTGCCCTTCCTGATGTGGTACACATTCTCTTTGGCATGTCTGTGGATATCGGCGTGATGCTTACTTCCCTTCCTAAATTGCTCTCCCCTCCTCTGAAACACTAATCATATGATTCTCTCCTCATTGCCCTTCTGATATGACAAGTGCCATGATCCCAATCTAGGATTCCTCCCAGGCGTGGTCTTTAGCCCATCTTTCTATATTTCAGTGCTCTTGCAGGGCCTTGGCTGAAACAGAAATAACAAAAGCAAAGACCAAGGGAAGGGGTACTTGTTAGAAATGTCTGGGCAAGACATCAAAGCCTCATTCGTGATGTCAAAGAGAAGTCAGGGCATGGCCAGAGGAGCACAGCAGAAACCTCAGAAAGAGTTCGCAAATGCCACCGCTGCCCAACCCCTAGTGACCTGCAGAAAACACTGGAGAAGCTTATTTTTTGATGGAAGGAAGATGGAGAATGAAGGAAAACAGAAAAAAAAAAAAGAAGGAAGGAAAGAAAAGAGGGAGGGAGGGAGAAAAGAAGGAAGGAGGGAAAGAAGAAACGAAGGAGGGAGGACAGGGAGGAAGAGAGAAAGGGAGGAAGGGAGGAAGGAAAAAAAGGAAAGGAGGGAGGGGAGAAAGAAGAGTTTTTTAAGCCCCACCTCTGGACATTAATCACCAGGTTTGAGTTAAGGCCTGGGATCTGAACTGTAATCAGCTTACATTAGAGACCCAATGTAAGCAGAAGCAGAGTTCCAGAGTTGTCTGTCAAACCTGAGATCTAAGCTTAAGGAACTTAACAAAGGACCAAAATGGCCTGTGATCTTCCAAGGCACTGATTTCTTAGTCCACTCCTTTTAAAAGGCCAGGGATCCGGGTCCCACCATTACTTGATTCATGATCCCACCCACTTACACAGTTGTCAGCGTGGGTGGTGCAGGAGCTCCAAGAGGAAGCTGTGGTAGAAAGCTGCCTCTCGTGAGGACAGGGATGTCACAACAGTTTTCCAAGCTTCAGGCCAACGCCCCTCCCAAACCACCAGATGTTGCAACTGGACTCATGCCTGTGAGAGTCCAGCAACTTGAACGGGGTTCTCAGACTCCCCATTCATCTCATGGGGCAGAGGACAGTGGAACATGGGGTCCTCTTGGGGTGGGGTGGGAGGGACTGCATTGCAGACGGATACTAACATTGGTATGTGGGTTTCAAGTGGTTGGTAATAAAGAACAACCAACAAACAAAAGTGCTCTGTATTCTCCCTTGAACATGATTTCTTTTCTTTTTTTAAATTGCTTAAAAGTATTTTATTTATTTATTTTTAGAGAGAGGGAATGGGAGGGAAGACAAACATCAATGTGTGGTTGCCTCTCACATGGCCCCCACCAGGGACCTGGCCTGCAACCTAGGCATGTGCCCTGACTGGGAATCGAACCGGCCACCCTTTGGTTCACAGCTCATGCTCAATCCACCGAGCTACACCAGCCAGGGCTGAACATGATTTCTTTAAGGCAGATTTTCTCTGTGTCTTTTCCAGGTTTTGTGTCTTAAACAGAATCTGTGTGAACAGCATCACTGAGAGTGACCTTGTGTCAGTTCTGGTTCTCACTGAGAGCAAAATGCCACAACCTGTGTAGGGTAGATGAATTGTGCATTTGGACCTTTCTTCTTGCCTGAGTCACTAAAGACCTCTTGAAGTTCTTAGGAATTTTCATCCTACTGCCAACAGCTTAGGTTCATAATCAAATCTAATTCATTCCATCAACTAAGCACAAGACACCCAGGAAATTGCTACTGTGGACATGCAACCATTGTCTGGCATTTTCCATGACTCTGTTTACTTCCTCCCTGTGCCTCTCTACTTTTTTTCAACTTCAGGTGGAGCTTCATATCAGACTTCTGGAGCAAGTTTAAAATTTACTGATTCACCTCAGAGATACAAAAAACCATACTTTATTTCTTTCCAACTTAGGTAGTGCATGACTTAGATTACAAGCCCAACTTCTGGAACTCTTGTACTTGCCAATTCAGGGTCTCTAAGGGGGCCCAGGGCTGTGTAGGAGGCTGTCCTCCCCTTCACTGATCCACTCCTCAGGGTCTGCTGGCGTGAGTCCTCCACTCTCCCTGCACTAAAGCCTGAGAGATGGAGCCGCTGTCTCCTCTGCTCTGGGACCCCTTCCTAGGCACCCACGAGGACCTCATCCCTCAGTGTGACTCCAATCCTCCTTCCCAACTGCTGGACATAGTCCCTTACAAGCTGGAAACCAGCCATCCAACTCTGTGGCCCACGGTAAATGCTCTGTGTTCTCAGTCCACCAAGATTTTGGTATTAAAAGTGAAGAGTTTGGAATTCAAAATCCTTTGTTTATCCTATAAGGGCCTGTTTCTGAATTGAAAGCTGTACAGTTTGGGTATGAATTAGAACTGTTTGTTTTTTATTTGTTTATTTGGTTTTTGGTTTTTGTTGCTTGTTTGTTTTTTTTCCAGCAGACATTTATTGAGGACCTGGTCTCTTCCCTTCACAGGATGAGACATGCAGGGGTGAATTAAGCAGGTCTCGCTTCTCTGTCCTGTGTGTGGTCCATGGCTCAGCAGCGTGGGTATCATCTGAGAACTAGCCAGAGGCAGAGCATCTCAGACCCCAACCCGGACCCACTGAATCAGAATCTGCAGTTTAACAAGATTCTCAGCAGATCTGTGTGCATGTGGACATTTGAGGAGAACTGGCCCTTCAACCTTATTCACTAGCCCACAATATATACCCATGTTTGGCAGATGCAAAAATATATCCCCACCATAGGTGAGGGCAGCACCCAGAAGCACCAGGTCCTGCCCAGAAACCAAGGCCTCTCCACTGCAGCACCTCTCCACCCCCGTCCCTCAGTGCATTACTCTCTGGAGGTCCCATACATTTCAGTCTCTGACACTAAGCAAACTGAGGACCCCTGCTCTTGCTCCATTCCTCCACTGGCCTGATGAACACAGGGTTATGTACAAAGCAGAGAGCTCTTGAAGGTTTGTTGGTGCCAATGAAGACCAATGCAGCATCTGTAAAAGAAGTGCTTTCCCAAGCCTATTTTAAATATGTTTATTTATTTCTAATCCATGAACATTTCTGAGTGCTCACCATATGCAAAGCCCAGGGCTATATGAAGAGGGTGGGGTGGGCAAAATGGATATAACAACCCTGGAACACACCCTAGGCTCCCAATCTGGTTGGCGAAACAGACACTATCAGTAATTATTCTGGGCAGCTTTCATGGAGATGAGGGAAGCTTTATTTACATTACAATGATGTAGACACAACATTTGTCTCTAAAGGTAACCACCAGGTCAGTCAGTCACATGGGACTGTTAATACAGATGTTGAGAACCAGGTCTGAGGTTACACAAGGCAGAATCTAAACCCGTAGTGGGAAGAGCACAACTTATAGAAGAGAAAATTATTTAACCAAGCGATGGAACGTTACCAATATTTCATTATGTTGGTGCATTCTGAACAGGAGAATGTTTATTTCCCACCCTGGGGGATTCGTTGTTTCTGTTGTTTTGGGGGTTGGAAATGGGATATCCTAGCTAATAGAATTTTCTGGCTAACTGAGTATTACTGTGTAGGAACTGTGAAATCAAAGGTAATGAGACTGAGTCCTCAAAACACATGAAATCCAGATTCAGAACATTTTATTCATAATTTACATACCATATTAGGAAAAATAACCCATAATCCTGAACATATCTTGAATATGATTCTCTTGAAATACATTTCTCAAAGTAATTTGAAATATTACATTTCAGAATCATTTCTAAATATTAAATGTTACTAAAAGAATGTTATCTTTTAAATGAATTGTCTTTTTAGTTATTTGGAGTCTAGAATCTGAACTCATACTATATTTAAATGCAACTTACCAATAAGAAACAAATATTTTGGTGACCAGAATAGCCAGAAAACAAACTGGATTCCAATTGACAAATTATTCCAATCTTTAATTCACAAAGAAATAAGCTTTCCAAAAACAAATATGACCAACATTTGTAGCTAAATTGCATCAAGAAAATGGGAGAAGTTATTTCCAAGACTGTAATTATAGAAAGAAGCCATAAGATCCAGAGTTAGAAATCTATATGCAGAGAAAAATCTTCAATGCTAAGTTATTAGCAAAAAATCAAAAGAAAAAAAATAATTATCTAGAAATAATTGAATATAAATCACTAATGGTAATACCCATAACATCTCTCCAAAGAGATGGGTAAAAAAACATGTTATTAACTATTAAGGGGAACTAATCTCAAAGAAGATCCAAGAAATAGAAATAAAATTTTTATACATATATTTCTTATTCCTTTAAAGTTAAAAAATAATGCTTAATTCTGGGGGAGAAAATCTCTAACATCAACATGAGAAACTTAAAATTAAAATAAATATGGTCAACTTGAATGTTGTTAAGAGAGTAGATTTTAATATTCTCATCACAAACAAATAATAAAATAAAATAAGTGTATGGCAATTATGCGATAGGATGGAGGCAGTTGCTAATACTATGGTGATGATCATTTTGCAATTTATATATATATCAAATCAACAAGTGGTACACCTACAACTTTCACATGTTATGTGCAAACACTATGTCAATAAAGCCAGCGGGGGAAGAAGATAAAGATCAGGGCAGGCCTCCAAAATGCCAGCCCTCAAGAAGAGTAAATTTTTTTAAATTTAATTAATGAGTTTATCACCTTGCAAACAATTTTTTAAAACTTTGATCTCACCAAAAGAAATACCCCCACAAGTTCATTCAACTTCCTGATGCAATTGCCTGCAATCAAATATTTTGTCTATAAACATAAAATGTGATGGGTTTTCTAATAGCACAAACATATCCCAAATTCTGCTTTATATGATGTTGAATTTCCTTTTCATTTAATGTTTAAAAATATTAATATTATATTTTTAGCCCTGGCTGGTGTGGCTCAGTGGATTGAGTGCTGGCCTGTGAACCAAAAAGTCACTGGTTGGATTCCCAGTCAGGGCACATGCTGGGTTGTGGGCCAGGTCCCCAGTAGGGGGTGCATGACAGCAGCCATGCACTGAAGTTTCTCTCCCTCTCCCTCTCCCTCCCTTCCCCATCTCTAGAAATAAATAAATAAATAAATAAATAAATAAATAAATAAATAAAGTCTTTAAAAATACATAGTAATATTATATTTTTAATGAGGAGCATGGATTCACAGTTAAGGTTGAAGTGTTTGTTTGAAACTCCTAAAACAACACAAAATAATAAAAGGATTTTGTTACAACCTGAAATGGTCAAGGATTGTGATAGACATAATGCTTTTCCGCAGTGAACCTCAGAGAAAGGGATGAAAAGTAAAATGTTTTGAAGTCAGGACTATCTCAACCACAAGGAAAGGATCCGAGAAAAGTGACCTCTCTCAGGGCCTCTGCCTCCTTTTGTACACAACTGCCCTTGGCCAAGCGAGAAAGTTGGCGTGAAACCAAGCCCTGTTCACCTGAGGAGGAGGCGCCTTTTCTGATTGGTCTGTGCAGACCAACGATTCTGTATAACTTGGAGCAAGTCACTTACTCTTCGTAGATACTGATGTTTTTTGTTTCCCTTCTACCTGCTTTATAAAAATGAAGGCTTCAGAATCTGTGATTAATGAGATTCTTTCTTACTTCGAACTGTATGGCCCCACGGTCGTGTTGCCATTTTTGTAGCTTTTCCCCGCTCAGCTGACTCTTCATGGATGGTCGTTCCCGTGAAGGTCCTGTGGCTGTGAGGCTGACCCTGCATTTCCTGTCTCAGATTGAGCAGTGACTAAAGGGTGGTCTTGTGAGCACACCTTGCTCCCCACTGAAGTTGTTAAATGCCTCTCATTTGACAAAGCGTTGGTCATATAGTGTGCTTTGAATAAATATTTAGTGTTTCAATGAGAGAAATAGCTTGAATCAGTGAGTATCTTGCCTGCTGATCAGCTTTCTTTTTACATGCTTCTAATATTAAAATCTAGCAGAGTACTATTCGTAGAAATATAACGCGAGCCACATATGTAATTTCTAAGTTTTAGTAGCCGTATTTTTTAAAACGTCAAAAAGGCAGTGAAATTAATTTGAATATTTTATTTAGTCCATGTATCCAAGGTATTATTATTTCAACCTGTAGTCAATATTAAAACTATTTGTAAGATAGTGGAAGGTTTGTTTACAATCAGTCTTTAAAGCTGAGTGTGCCTGTTGTAACTGTAGCACGTGTCGGTTTGAGTGAGCCATATTCTGGGTGCTCAATAGCTATCTGTAGCCGGTGCCCGCTGTACTGGCTATGAGATTGGTAAGATACAAAATGAAAGATGCATGTTATCTCTTACACTTTCACAATTTTTTTTTTTTTTACAAAAAAGATGTTTAAACCAGGTTTTGCGCTTGAAGAGAAAGGTTTAATGACTGTGGCCACATCAGTCCGATATAAATAAAGGAGCCTGCAAAGTTCTAAGCAGTGCCCTGATGTCGTTCACTGTTGGTGTGCAAAGTGCATTTGTGTGTGGTGAGGGGCTCGGCAATGCTAAGGCTGTGTCCTGACTCGGGGAGACAACTCGTCAAGGTCCCATCCCACAAGCTTAACATCAATAGGAGCTATTATTTTTAAGATAAATACTCGAGGACCCCCCTAGTGGCGATGGCACTGTTACAGGGGCCTGTTAATTTCCTGAGAGGTAATTGTGACACCCGGTAACTGAAAAGTTTTGAGAATCATAAAACACAATTAGTTTTTAAATCTTCTGAATTACGGCCAAACACGACCTCCTTACACATCAAGAGGAAGTTATGTCTTGCTCTCATGCCCCTCTTTCCCTACAAGCTTGCCTTCACTGTCCTTTTCAACTTGACTTTACCCATACAAAAACCTGCACTGGAGAGGTGGGCGTACTCTGCCAGAACTACAATATGTACCTCCCAAGCGAGCATTCATTTTCTGCCCCCAAAAGCCTATGGGTCAGCTTCATAGTGACCTTCACAATGAGTCTGTCCTCTGTTCTCCTCTAGTCTCATTTCTTCCCCATCATTCTTTCTGGAATTCAATCTCCTGAGGACTGACTGTTAGTAAAATATGAACGTAGTTCTGGAAATCGACAAGCAGTTGGGAATGGGGGACTGTGATGGAAACAATCTGAAAGAGAGGGGCAAAGTGGGAACAACTCCCAGCACTTTGCACTATAGAGAGGTCAAAATGTGGGCTACAAATCAAATTTGTCCTTGGCTGGATCCACAATTATAAGACACCTGAGCCCAAGGGCTTTAGAGCATCTGTCTGCCATTTGAGCCCAGAACAAGCTGCCTGGATATTGAGACTGGTCCTCCAATTAGCAACAATTGAGCTCAGGATGAGAGCTGTGCTATCCTTTTTCCTCTCCTCAATTTTGTTATTCTAGCAGCTGTCATCACCATTCACATCCACTCACAGACTGTACAGAGTAAAGGAGCTCCATTCAAGTTTTGAATCCAGATTAACTTTGCAGCCCAGCTAATGTGAATTTCTGGAAGCCAATGGTAAATATAAATGCTAGCTGCACTCCCACTCACCATGGGATGTTAGTAGATATTTACATTTAGAAGTTTAACACATCCTGGCCTTAATCCAATATTCTCTAACATTCTCTAAACAGTCCCAGTTTTTCTAAACCCTATGGTTAGCATGTCTAAAGAAAGGACCAAAGGAGGGAAGACATTAGGAAGTGGTTATAAATATAAACCACCTTTTAAGATTTACACAGGGATTTTGTTAGTAAATTTAGAGAGTTGTGTATGCTAGAGCTAAATTTTTGCCTCTACGCTTAGAAACTAACAGGAGCACGCAGGGACACCGTCTGTTTTGCCTTCGCCCACCTCCACCTCCACCCTTTCTAACTTTCAAATTAAGAAAAGGAGGGGGCAGCCAAAGGGAGCTATAACTGCATTACATTACTTTTCAGTGTCAACCACCAGTAAAAGACAGAGTCAAACAAAAACTAAAACCCCTGAGCATATCAGTATTTTAACTTTTCCCCACACGAGTTTAAAGCATTAAATAACAGTACTTTAGTCATCAATGTTTAAAGCATAAAAATACCCCCTGTTCAAGATTGTTTTGGCTATCCAAAGACCTTTGCTGTTGTGTGTGTGTGTGTGTGTGTGTGTGTATAAATTTGAGAAGGAACTTGTCAATTTTTACCAGAAGAAAAAATTCCATTTGGAATTTTGACTGGTCTTACATTGATTCTACAGATGAATTCAGGGAGAACTGACAGCTAAATAATATTAGACTTCTGACCCATGAACTAAATGTATGTATATATTCATTCTCTACTTATTTAGGTCTTTGTTAATTTCTTTCAGCAATGGTTTGTACTTTTCAGGGTAGATGTCTTGTAAAAAAATTATTCCTAAGCATTTTATGCTTTTTTTCTTTAGGTTATAGTAAATAGAATTACTTTTAAATTTCACTTTTAAAATATTTGCCTGAGGAAAATCAACCAGTACCTGGAACCCCCCTGCAGTCCCATAGCCAGGCACCCTCTCCCCAAGGACCTCCTGGCTCTCGGGGGAGCTCCAGGCCCTCTCTCCGCCTAGCCTCTCTCCCTCTACTTTTCTACTGTATCTGGAACTAAATTCCCCCTGGGCACAAAATTTTGCTGATCCTATCTCCTTCCTGTAGTTTGCTGCCAGTTGCTAGTTTGTGTTGTGTTGTGTTTTGTTTTGTTTTGTTTTTGTTTGCTGGGAGGGCATGCACAGGAATCCTCGGGTCAGATGAAAAGATTCAATCAGCACCGCTGTAAGAAAGCAGATGAGTGCTCGTGTAAACATATTCCGCTGCCTTGAACAGATGCATGCTGGAAATGTATAATCAAATTAGGAAATGTCCTCTCTTCCTCCTTGTGCATTTCACAGGAACAGCCCATTCCCAGAGGCACGGGTATCACTGAAATAGCTCTTTGCTGCCTCTATTCTCTGCGGAAATGATGCAGTGATTAGGCCTTTGTGTAGGAGTCACTAACCAGGTAGGACAGAGCAAAACGCGAAAGGTAAATAGGCTTCTCAGGGTCTTATGTTTACATTTCAAAAGCCAAAATAAGGTTTGTTAACTTCTTCCTAGCAGGTAAGTTTCTCCCAGATCTAAGTAAGAATTGACCAAGAGCAAGGGCCGAGCTCCCTAGTTAGTAGTAGTGTCATTTTAAATAGCATTCGTTGATGTCACCTCTACACAGCTCACGGAGCGCAGGTGAAGGAAAGACCTTCCCAATTCCCATCCCCATCTACACACACACACACACACAGACACACACACACTCACACACTCACACACATGAAACTGGACAGGACAAGGGGCTTTCTGGCTCCTGATTCGCCTGTCCTCACAGACATAACAGCTGTCCAGGAAACTGTTCTGTCTGGGACGACTGCTAGACATTTTTAACTTTGGTCCTTTGAGAGCACCCCATGGCCTTCTCAGTTCCCCAGGCCCTTGCCTGCTAGCTTTCAGAGAATCCTCTTCTGTGAACTGGCTTACTCCTCAACTTAAATTTAGCCTTTGTAGTTAACACTTACTTCTGCTATCATCTTCAGTGGCTTACAGAGGTGAAATTAACCCTCACTGAGAAGAGCTAGCTTTCGTGTAGCACTGAAAACACGCCAGGAACTCCTCCAAATGATTCTAATAAAACCAATTTAATCCTCACAGCAACACCATGAGGTAGGTACCATTAAAAATCTCTATTTTATAGATGTGAACATCAAGGCACAGAGAAGTTAAGTAACTCGCCCAACATCCCACAGCTGGAAAGTGGCACAACAGGAATTCAGGTAATCTGGCCCCAGAGTGCTTACTCCTAACCACGATATTACACTGCCTCTCCCTACATATAAAAAAATTACTGCAAAGTTAATCCAAAAAACATTCTCCTTTATAATCATCACACTTGACGATTTATATTCATTAGAAATATTTGCACAAACATTTGGCGCCAGATGTAGAATTGCTACAGATATTTTGGCCCTGCGGGGCTGGAGGGAGGATTGCTCCCCAGACCTCTCTGTACTGAACACCTAGAGTCCAAATGGGAGAGAGAGACAGGAGAGTGAGAGAAGGCGTGAGGGGAAGGGACAGAGAGAGAGAGACGGAAAGACATGGGAAGAGAGAGACAGGGACAGGGAAAGGCAGACAGAGAATTGTGAGAAGTAGCTCAGCCAGAGGTCAAAGAGAACAGCAGCTAGAACAATCAAGGAGTTGCCCAAAAGGAAACATGATACAAACCTGAGAAAAAGTCTGCTATACACACAAGCTCGGTTGAGCAGGGAGAACTGAAAGAATGTGCTACTTGGACTTGAGGTAAAAGATGGAACTTTGAATACGAGAGGAGGCCAAGAACGGCACTAGACTTGAGGGCCAACACAAAGATAGTACTCATTAAGGGCTAAGTAAGGTGCTTCCTGTGTTGGAAATACACCTCCTGGAGATGTGATATCTGTGGATGTGCGTCCCGTGGGCATCCGTTCACGTGAGCGCCCTGCCAGAGGTCCCCCCAGGTATCTGCCAGCTCCGCATGGACGGCATTGGCCGAGTGGCAGCTCACATG
Organism: Anoura caudifer; assembly: GCA_004027475.1. Taxonomy (NCBI): domain Eukaryota; kingdom Metazoa; phylum Chordata; class Mammalia; order Chiroptera; family Phyllostomidae; genus Anoura; species Anoura caudifer. Next base: position 25,535 of record PVKU01002474.1, read on the forward strand.
CTTCCCGAAGGGGAGGAGGCGGCTTTGCTGGCTCTGGTCCCCAAGACCAGACAGAGGTTTCAAAGCCCTGCATGGGTGTGGCATCCAAAGTAGAACAAGTGGCCACTGTTTTTATCAACAGCAGGAATATATTTCTTAGAGTAAATATGTATGCTCTTGAAATTTAAAATAATAATTACTGGTTTAAAGAGAGACAAAACCAAACAAGTCATTTGGAAACACGTGTAGACATAAACAAAGAAAAGATCGGCATGACATGTATTAAAATGTCATGGCCAAAGGTGGTTGGGTTACAATAATTTTTTTCCCTACATCCACTTTTCTATCTTTTCCAAATATTCCACAATGAGCATGTATTAGTTTTTGTCTTATTTTTATTTTGAAAATTATTTTTATTACAGAAATATTATATAAACAGAAAGAAAAATTGAAAGTATACAGTGTCCTTCCACTTGAGGTAACTTTTAAGATTTTGGTGTATATTTTTCTATAGGAATATTTTCTTACTGATCTTTTTATTTACACATGGTAAAGTTCCCTCTCTGTTGATGTTAGTCTTCTGAGTTTTGACAAACACAGTTATGTAAACCCCATCAAAATCAAGGTACAGAAAAGTAGAAAAGTTCCATTATCCAAACAAATTCCCTTCTGCTGCCTCTGTCCTTGGTCCCTGTAATTTTGCCTTTTCCAGAATATCATATAAAAAATTACACTATATTAGCCTTTGCATTTGCTTTTATAACTTAGCATAACACATTTGAGATTTATCATGTTTTCTCAAGTGCTAGTCCATCGTATGGATGTACCATAATTTATCTCTTCACCAGTTTTAACCTCCAGGTTAAAATGTCATTAGGACATTTAGATTGTTTCCAGGTTTGAGTGATTATGAATTAAGTATAGTTTTCATTTTTCTTAGGTGACTATTCAGGAGAGAGATTGCTGGATCATCTAGTAACTAGATGTCAATTCTGTGTGAAACTGAAAAACATTTTCCAAAGGGGCTGTATCTACTTGCATTTCCACCAGCAATGTAAGAGTTTGGTTGCACCACATCCTTGTCAGCACTTGTCAGTTGCTGTTATTTTATTTTAGTCATTCTAATACATGTGAAGTGGTATCTCATCATAGTTTTCATTTTCAATTCCCTAAGGACAAAAGATGTTGCTTACATTTCCATGTGCTTATTTGCCATCTGAATTTCTTCTTTGGTGAAGTATCTGCTCAAATCTTTTTTGTATTTTCTGTATACTTATAACTGAATTTTGGAAGTTATTTATATAAGCTAGATAGTGTTTTGTAAATACTTTTCCCCAACATGTGGCTTGTCTCTTTATTTTTGTAACAATTTCAAAGATCAGAAGTTTTCAATGAAGTCCACTTATCAACGTTTTTCTTTCGTGAATAATATTTTTGGTGTTGTATCTAAGAATTTTTTGCCTAACTCAAGGTCACATATATTTTCTCCAGTTTTGGGTTTCATAGCTCTATGGTTTTAGGTTTCATAGTTTTAGGTTTTTAGATCTTTGATTCATTTGAGCTAACTTTTTATATAAAGTATGAGGTATCAGTTGAGGTTCATACTTTTGCATATGGCTATTGAATTTTTCTCAGCATCATTTGTGGAAAATACTATGCTTTCTGCTCTGGATGGACTTTGCACCTTTGTAAAAAAAATGGCACCTTTTCAACAAATGATGCAGGAACAATTAGAGGCCCATAGACAAAAGAAAACAAAAGAAAATTTAACATTAATTTCATACCTTATAAAAATTAACTCAAAATGTACTCAAATGTAAAACTTAAAACTTTAAGATTTTAGAAAAAACATAGGAGAAAATTTTTGGGATAGATCTTGGGCTAGACTGGACAGAAAGACCATAATTTTGAAAATTGATAAATTGGACTTTATCAAAACTTAAAGCTTTTAGTATTCATGAGACTCTTAAGAAAATGAAAAAACAACATACCAATTGGGAGTAAATATTGACAAACTATATATCTACTATATATTTAACAAAGGACTAGTATCTAGTATGCATAAAAAACTCTGAAAATGCAACAGTAAGAAAAAATTCAATGAGAAAATGGACAAAAGACATGCAGAGACATTTAAGCAAAAAGGATATATAGGTAGTAAATATGCATATGAAACTATGTACAAAATCATTATTTATTGAGAAAATGCAACTAAACCCACAATGAGATCTTGCCACACACCTATCAGAATGGCTAAAATAAAGAATAATGACAACATCAAGTCCTGGTGAGGGTGCAGAGAAACTGGGCCAATCATATCACTGGTGAGAATAAAAAAGGGACTGGAAAACAATTTGGCAGTTTCTGAAAAACTAAACGTGCAGTTACCATACAACTTGGTAATTACACTCTCGGATGTTTATCCCCCAAAAAATGGAAATTTATAGTCACATAAAAACCTGTATAGGAATGCTCACTTCAGCTTCATTTATAATAGCCAAGACTAGAAACAACTCCAAGGGTGAATGGCTAAACAAACTGCGGTGCACCCATACCATGGAGCAGCACTTAGCAGCAGAAAAGAACAAGTTACTCAAACACAAAGCAACTGGGATGAATCTCCAGCTGAAAATTATGCTGAGTAAAAAAAATCCCCAAATGTTAAATGCTATGTAATTTATATAATAGTTTTTAAATGACAAAATTATAAAGAGGGGGAACAGTTTAGTGGTTGTCAGAAGTTAAATGCAAGAGTAAAAGAAAAAAATCAATGTGGTTACAAAAGGGAAATATAAGGGATCTGAACTATTTTGTAAGTCCTTTGTGGAGGTAGTAGATACATCAACTTACATGTGTGATAAAATTGCATGGAACTAAACACACACACAAGTAAAAGTAGGGAAATATGGAGGAATTGATGAACTGAATCAATGTAATTTAATCAATGAATGATGTTATACTATAGTTTTACAGAAGATTGTTATGGAGAGAAGTTAAGATGATGAGTACCTGAGATTTATCTGTGTAATTTATCAAACGGCACGTGAACCTACAATTACAGTGGTACCTCAGTACTCACTGTTAATTTGTTCTGGGACACATGACAAGTTCTGCAACCAACGAGCACTGAACCGGTCAAGATGGAGGCGTAGGTGGACACACTGTGCCTCCTTGCACAACCAAAATTAAGGACAACAAAGATTTAAAAACAAGAAAACAACCAGAACTGATAGAAAATTGATCTGTATGGAATTCCGACAACCATTCATCCAGACTGGTAAGAGGGGCGGAGTCGTAGTAGGAAAAAGTGGAGGTTGGCAGACCCGGGCGCACAGGCAGCGGCTGGCAGACTCTGGGCACAGGGTGGCAACAGGCAGACCCAGAGAGGCCACACAAAGCAGCTGGCTGACCAGGCAGTCCCACATTTGCGTGCAGATAATCCAGGCAAACACAGGGAGTGAGATAGACCTCTCAACCCAGGGCCCCAGCACAGGAAATAAAATCTAAAAACACCAATTGAAAACACTTGTGGGGAGTGAGGTGCCGGGAGAGACTCCCAGCCTCACAGGAGAGTTCGTTGGAGAGACCCACGGGGTCCTAGAACGTACACAAGTCTGCCCACATGGAAATAAGCACCAGAAGGGCCCAATTTGCTTGTGGGAAGTGGCAGAAGGGACTGAAATACAAAAGAGAGCAGAGCAAGTGCCATTGTTCCCTCTCAGACATTGCCCCCACATACAGCGTCACAACCGAGTGACTGGGCTGCCCCGCCCTGGTGAACACTTAAGGCTCTGCCCCTCACTAAGTAACAGCCATGACCAGACCAAAAAAAAAAAAAGGCTCAAATGGGAGAACAGATCAAAGCCCCAGAGCCAATTCATCTAAGCAACCAAGAGATAGCAAACCTATCACATGCACAGTTCAAAACCCTGGTGATCAGGATGCTCACAGAATTGGTTGGTTTTGCTCACAAATTAGATGAACAAATGGAGGCCACACTAAGTGAAATGAAGGAAAAAGTACAGGGGACCAATAGTGATGGGAAGAAAACTGGGACTCAAATCAATGGAGTGGACTAGAAGGAAGAAAGAAACAACCAAACAGAAAACAAGGAAGAAACAAGAATTCAAAAGAATGAGGAGAGGCTTAGGAACCTCCAGGACATCTTTAAACATCCCAACATCTGAATTATAGGGGTACCAGAAGGGGAAGAGGAAGAGCAACAAGTGGAAAACTTATTTGAACAAATAAAGGAGAACTTCCCCAATCTGGCAAAGGAAATAGACTTCCAGGAAGTCCAGGAAGCTCAGGGAGTCCCAAAAAAGGTGGACCCAAGGAGGAACACACCAAGGTACATCATAATTACATTAGCCAAGATTAAAATGAAGGAGAGAATTCTAGAAGCAGCAAGGGATAAGGGCACAGTCACCTACAAAGGAGTTCCCATCAGACTGTCAGCTGATTCCTCAAAAGAGACCTTCCAGGCAAGAAGGAGCTGGAAAGTATTCCAAGTCATGAAAGGCAAGGACCTACATCCAAGATTGCTCTATCCAGCAAAGCTTTCATTTAGAATGGAAGGGCAGATAAAGTGCCTCTCAGATAAGGTCAAGTTAAAGGAGTTCATCATCACCAAGCCCTTATTATATGAAATGTTAAAGGGACTTATCTAAGAAAAAGAAGATAAAAATAGGACAGTAAAAAGATAGCAAACTCACAGGTATTAACAACCACACCTAAAACAAAAGCAAACTAAGCCAACAGCTAGAACAGGAACAGAAACACAGAAATGGAGATCACATGGAGGGTTAGCAACAGGGGAGTGGGAGGAGGAGAGAGGGGGAAAAGGCACAGAGAATAAGTAGCATAGATGGTGGGTAGAAAATAGGCAGGGGGAGGGCAAAAATAGTGTGGGAAAAGTAGAAGGTAAAGAACTTATGATACATGGACATGAACTAAAGTGGGGGGAATGTGGGTGGGAGGGGGTGTGCAAGGTGGAGGGGAATGAAGAGGGGGAAATGGGACAACTGTAATAGCATAATCAATAAAATATATTTAAAATACAAAAAAAAAGAAAAGTTATCTTTTCTAAGAAATTTTCTCTTTCAGGGCAGCGTCATGACTCATGCAAATTCTAGCAAGTGCAACGAGTCCCAAGCAAGCACCGAGTGCTGAAACAGTTTTCTTGTCAAAATGTGACAAGTACCAGGTTTGACGAGTTCTGAAGTTGATGAGTACTGACGTATGACTGCATCTCAATTAAAAAAAATTAATTGGCCATATATATATTTAAGTCTATCTCTAGAAGCTCTATTTTACTCATTCATTCATGTGTCTATACTTTTGCCAATACCTCACTGTATTAATTACTGTAACTTTATAATAAATCTTGAAATCAGATAGCATGAGTCCTCCAAGTTTGTTCTTTTTAAAAATTATAGTTTTGCCCTGACAGCTGAGGGGCAGTTGGTTGGGCCTGGTCCTGCAAGGCAACAGGTCACAGGTTCCATCCCCAGTCAGGGCACATGCCTGGGTTGCCAGTTCTGTCCCTAGTTGAGGCTCATACAAGAGGCAACCAATCTATGTCTTTCTCTCACACCAGTGTTTCCCTCCTTTTTTTTCTCCCTCTTTAAAAATAAATAAATAAAGTATTTTTAATTATATTTTATATCTCAAAATTCTAGTTCTTCTGACTTTTTATGTAAAGTTCAAATCAGCATTTTCTCCAAAAGTGCTGCTAGAATATTGATTGCTATTGTGTTGAACCTATAAGTCAACTTGGGAACAATTAATATCTTCACAATATTATGTTTTTCAGTTCATGAACATGATACAAGGTCTGTCCGGGAAAAGTCCAGCCATTGTTAATATAATGAGAATGGTTTGTGCAACACTGATGTAACCTAGCAGCCAAGGAGAGGGGACTGTAATGCGCATGCGTGAACAATGACTTCACTGTACTAGTCAGTGCGGGGGTGGGGGGGTGGGGAACGCTGTTGAGTGAGCATGTGTACCATGTGGCGGTCACATTCAAAATGACTCCACAAATAGAGCAATGAATCTGCATCCAATTTTGCATTAAGCTTGAACATTCCTCCACAGAAACTATTCAGATGATTCAGGCTACAGCTACAGGCAACTGGTGATTGGCAGCTTCATCATGACAACACACCAGCTTATGCATCACATCTCGTGCAGAGTTTTTTGACAAGACATCAAATCACCCAGGTGACTCAGCCCCCTACAGCCCATATTTGGCACTCAGCAACTTCTTGCTTTTCCCCAAACTAAAATCACCTTTGAAGGGGAAGAGATTTCAGACCATTGATGAGATTCAGGAAAATACAACAGGGGAGCTGACGGAGATCGGGAGAACTGTGTGAGGTTCCGAGGCGCCTACTTTGGAGGGAACTGAGGCATCATTGTCCTGTGTACAGTGTTTCTTATATCTTGTATCTTCTTGAATAAATGTCTCTATTTTTCATATTACATGGCTGGATACCTTCTGGACAGACTTTGTCTATTTTCTCCATTTACTTAGGTCATCTTTCTTCCATCAGTGTCTTGCAGCTTCTGGCATATAATTTTTGTCACATTTATATCTAAGTATTTTATGTTTCTGGTGCTATTTTAAATGGAATTCATTTTTTAAACTTTTATTTCAAATTGTTTATTGCTGCTATATAAAAAATACAATTAATTTTTGTATACTGACCTTTTTCAGTTTTGCTAAATTCACTTAGGAATTCTAGTAGAATCTGTTTTTGTACATCTCTTTGGATTGTCCACATAGACAATCAGATCACCTGCCAAACAGAGAATTGCTTCCAATTTTATCTATTATAAAAATTGCTTCAGTGAATGTCTGTATACATGCTTTTTTTCCTTTGGCTCACTTAACTAATTACATACTCAACAGATATGCACATTTTAAACTTTGATACAATATTGCCAATGCTAATATATTGATATTTTCCAAAATTATGTCTGCTCTCAGAACCAGAACCTGAGGAGGTAGTCCTTTTCTCTGTGAGAAGTGCCTCTCCTCAGCTGCAAGGTGGAATTTGAATACCTGCATACTTATTGATATAACTTTTAAAGTCTAGATAATATCAGCATGAATATGTTTGCAGAAAATCCTTCGTCCTCCTTTCGCCCTCACCCAAAGATTTCTACAGCTCCCAGACTATTGCAGGAAGTGAAGTGATGAGGGAGAGAGATGGTCAGAGAGGCTTCAAGGTTACATTCCCAAGGTGCGCTCTGACTTCTGGCTCCCGCTTCCAATTATTAATTCCCTCTATGAATTATTTAGATAGTGTAGACATGCTGTTTCTCTTCTGTAACACACCGACCCAGTCAACTCAGACCCTCTCCTGAATTTCCAACAACAGAGTAATAACTTTAAAAAAAAACCATACTCACACAGGCCTTTGTGTGTGCAGGCAGATTTGACTGACGTCTTGATGATATATAGAGGATTTAAACTGCAGCTTTGCAAACAGCATATGATTAAAAATTAGTCACCCTGCTCCAAAAGTCCTCTTAGCCACAATCATTTCTCCTGACTGGGCCACCCTCACAGAGCACACCAGGCTGTTCCCACCTTCCTGGCCCCCTGTCCTTTCCTGTGGTCCTACATCTGTCCTCCACCATCATTGCCTACCCGCCAAGTTTCTCTCACCAACGTGACCTAAGTGACAGGATGGGGCTTAAAGCCTTAAAGATAAGGCTTCGTAGCCTTATCTCTAAGTACTAAACATTCTTGCTCTAATTATTAAAATGAACTTTAACCAGACTCTTCTTCAAAACAGGACTGGCGACACCAGAGTTACAGTAAAGACACTCCTGTGACCCCTTGGCAACAATGCTTTGGTTCTTCCGAGAGACATAAACTCTGCCTCTATTTGTATTTCTGCTTACCCCCACTTTACAGGGTTTTCCAAAGAGTGGACTGTGTTTGAAAAAGTGCACTATAGTCATAAGAAGCTAACAAAAAAAAAAAAAACCACAAACCAACAAAAAGATGATTTTTTTTAAATTGCTATATTTGTTTTTTACCCTCTAATAGGTTAAAAGGAGATTGGTTTTATGTTCTGATCTTTTTTTCTCTCTCTTCTCTTTTTTGATTAATGTAAGGTAAGAACTGAAAAAATGCTTCTTACAGTGATAGAAGGAGAGAGGGGAAGGGGAGGAGGAGGGGGGAGAGAGGGAAAGAGAAGCACATATCAATTACAGAGAAAGCCATAAACACAGGCATGTTATCGGACTTAATATTAGTACAGAGATGATTCTTTTTTCAACAGCAACACATTTAAGGGGTCATTTTTTCAAAAGGCTACAGGCCAAATTTCTGTGGGCTATTCAAACCATGAATTAAAATGATTAAGCCCCTAACTACTACCAACTATGACAATCAAAACATCATGGCAACAAATCTTTCTCCAGCTGAAAGTCAGAGCTCAAGGGTATAAAATTATTTCCCATTAAATAAAAATCATTCTTTCCCTAAAATCTTAGTCTCATGTTCCTTGAAACTGAGTCCCTTCCTAAGCTTCGTTTTAAGCATTTTCACCAATTTCAATTCCCAGAACCAAAGATGCTTGTCTGATAATCAAGAGTCTGAATAAAGAGACGAAATCAGAACTGCCCGCACTTGCTTTTTCATTTTCCCCCCCAATATGTTGGGAATGGGCAAATCTGGTTATCATATTGCAAGTTACTGTAACCGTCAGGAAAAGGAGACTACCGAGGAAGGGCTCGGCAGTCCCAGGGTCGGATTAAGTTGCATGCCTAATTTTTTATTTCTTTCTAATCAGCCAGAAATAAAACTGTTGACCTAACACACATGTAAAATCTGCTTATTAAGCTCATCCACCATTCAATAAATACTAGTAAAAACAACATTAGCTGAATGAGGATGCACGGTGGTACCCAGTCCGGCCGATGGTGTCTGGGTAGGAGCCCTCTGAGGAAGGGTTCATGGGGCCACAAGGTGCATGGCCTTTCAGAGCCCAATCTCAGGACGGATAAGATAAATACATGTATCCAGTCATCCCACTTTCAGAAATCTGGCCTACAGATAAAAGAGAATACAAAAACACATGTTGTAAAAATGCTCTGTTGTTAAAAATGGAAAAAAATAAATGCAGCCATTACTAGAAGAATGAATAAATAAGCTATGGTAGAGCTATGCAATGAAAGATCATGCAAATATTACAGGAATGAGAGAGATCTATACAGCTGCCTTGAAGCCATCTTGAAGTTGTCCATGATATTTGGCTCAATTAAAATTCTCCGTATAAAATCATTTGATTTTTTTTTTAAACTTACCAAAGCAAACTTACCCATGGTCACTCAGTATTATTAATTGACAGAATTTATATCTCAGCCCAGAGACAACTGTCTCTGTATGTCATGTTCTTCCAGGGGTCCTGCTACCTTCCCCTCTGTGGTAGTATCATCGCTACTTTGTGACAAATTCTCAGAAGGGCTCTGCTTTCAAAAATTCACTTCTCTGAAAGGCCAAATTTGCACCATAGATTAATTCAGAAGCAATTGTCTCTACCGCAGTGGTTTAGTTCACTTTCAAGTGGGTTCAAAACAAAGATCCTTTAAAAGGCAAGATTTCCTGGTGCTTTAAAAATATGACTTCATTTACACAAACTTGAGGGGAATATATGTTATGCAAATTGAGGAATGCAAGCAATCAAGGCTCTCTGAGAGTCCCCTTCCAAAGAGCATTTGGAACAACCTGTCCAACCCGTCATCCTCAGTTTGCAAGGACAGAAGAATTACCCCATCATCTGCCCTCTAGAAGTTTACAATTCATCGCCTTGTACTTGGTAGAATGAGTGAACTCACAATTAACATTTAACACTAAATGCTTAAATTTTCTCACTGAAAATTCACTGTGAACCACACAGGACATCAGTTACCACTTATCCACATGTTGGAGCAGAAATGTTTCCTGATATACCGTGTTTTTACTTATTCCCTCAGGCCCTTTTTCTTCTCTTTAAAAATCATTCCCCAAAATACGGTTCAATGAACTGAGATTTTCCGGAGACCCATGAAATCCACACGAATCACAAAGCATATTGGATTCAACTTTCTAGCCATTAAAGACCAAATGTCAAAGATCCATTAGATCAACAATCAAGGCCACTGTGGGAGAGAAGCAGGGACATTATTCAAAGAGCTGGTGATGCATTGGAATTGGACCTCAGGAGTGGCCTAGTTCAAGGCCAGGCCAAAACATCCCCCTCCTCTGTAGCCTTGGGCAAGGCTTTTTAACAACTAACTTCAGTTTCTTCCCACCTGTAAAGCAGATAATCATCACCTTCCTTTGAGATGTGTATAAATTAATTAGTTGAGGTTTGGAAAGAGTTGTGAAAGCAAAATGATACTCATAAATGTTAAATATTAGCTGATTTTCTTTTCAATTTCATGGTTTGAGTTCGGCATCATATCATATTACACACACTGAGAAGCAGGAAATATCACCACCTTGTATCTGATTATTCTTCCTTAAGTTACATAAGGGCTAACCTCAGGGATTAAAAACAATTCCACAGGACTCATAAATCACCATGCATTATTAAGGAAAAAGATTATTACTTGCAAGGCATCTTAATATCCTATAACATGTCCTGCTATTTTTATTAGTCATGCTTCACAAACACTCACGGAGGTGGTATAGTTGTTCTGTCACCGTCGAACAGCCTAGAAAACAGGAAAAGATTGCACATATATATGCCTTGCACACGCCACTTCCTGTAATTAGAACTCATGGTTTCTAAATTACCAATCAATGACTCCTGTGAATCTCATCTTCTCTACAAAAGAAACTGTCCAAACATGCACCATAGGCATCCAAAAGAAAAAGGTGTGTGGTTTATAGAGATTCTGCAAATGTCAGAAACAGTTCTAGAAGCTCCAAAGTTCTCTCTCAACCCTTTGAAATTAGGCTACGTACTAGAAGTTGTCTCTTTAAAAATATTATTTTAATGTAGAAGACTTCATGAATTCATATCACCATTCAGTTTGCTAAGAGGTGATTTGTTACCTTCTTCCAAAGCTAAGCAAAGGCCAGCACCCTGAATGCTGTGCTGGGGACTTTGAACCTTATTTGAAGGACCCAGGCAAAGCCAGCTGGCAGGGAAGGAAGCAGTTATGTGAAACTCTCAGGTGTACATTTTGGAAAACTCAGTCTGGCTTCATGAAGAAGGATGGTCCGGAAAAGGCAGTATCATGTGCAGAACAACAATTAGGGGAGCTGAGAGGTTGTAAGATGGTGGTGGCCTTGATGAAGACAGAGGCAATGACAGTGGAGATTTGAAACTATCCAAGAGCTGCTAAATCGAGAAAATTAGAGAACCATAGAGGCCAGAAGGGATGGGATCCAGAACCTACCAGCACGTTAACAAACATGTTAAAAGAATGAAGGAGGAACATGCCAAAAACATCGACAGTCAGTGGAAGATGAGAGAAAGGTGGTCAGAAACTGGAGGTTAACAGAAGACAGCAAGGCATCCGGATGATCTCAGAAGAATGGGGCACCAGGGAGGCTGCCAGGGGATGTGGGAGGAGGGGTGCAGCAGGACAAGCAGCCTGCACTGGGGAGAGCCCAGAGAAGGAATCCTGGGGAGCAATCAGGTTTGAGTTAAAGCAGAAACAGGGGGAATGCTCTGTGAGCCAGGGAATGTATCTGCCGTAGACCAAAGTTTTGCTCTACTAGTACTTCAGTTTCTAAAACATCCAACTTACTCTGAAGTCTAATTCTGATCTCAAATGTACTCTTTTAGATTTCCCTTCTAAGAAAGTGTCCCCTATAAATTAAAGGGGCAATCTGTCCAGTCCTACCTACTAAGAGAAACAGGAAAATACCTGGTGGTGGGAAGCACTGAGGCGGCTTTTAAACCAAGGGTGGCAACTTCAGTCCCAAGACCTGCATTCTGGGACATGCAGTCTCTGAGCACTGGTCACATAGGCATGACAAGTAGCCTCAAAAGTCATCTAAAGCCAAAAAAAAGTACAACAAATTTCAGAGATCTCAGAGGTTAGAGCAGATGCATACACACACACACACACACACACACACACACACACACACACACGGAATGGTGTGAGCAAAAATAAAATCAAAAATATGTTTTAAAGGGCTAATACTGAGTAAATGTCCCTGTGACAACATGAAATGCTTAGCATTTCAAGTATTAATGTAGATAAATAATATACCAATATTCTAGGGAAACTTTGTAATGTGGCATACAGAAAATGAAAATTAAAAGTCTCGCACTCTGGCTAGTGTGACACAGTGGATTAAGCACCAGCCTGTAGACTGAAAGGTCACTGGCTTGATTTCCGGTTGGGGCACATGCCTGGGGTGTGGGCCAGGTCCCCAGTTAGGGATATGGGAGGGGCAACTGATCTATGTTTCTCTCACATGTTTCTCTCCCTTTCTTTCTTCTTCCCTCCCCTGCTCTCTCTTTTTAAAAGATTTTATTTATTTATTTTTAGAGAGAGGGGAGGGGAGAGAGAAAGAGAGGGAGAGACACATCAATGTGCAGTTGCCTCTCACGTGCCCCCCACTGGGGACCTGGCCCACAACCCAGGCATGTGCCCTGACTGGGAATTGAACCAGGGACCCTTTGGTTTGCAGACCTGCGCTCAATTCACTGAGCTACACCAGCCAGGACCCTTTCTCCTCTAAATAAACAAACAAACAAACAAACAATTAAACAAATAAAATCTTAAAAAAAATAAAAGTCCTAAATTTGTTTCTAACATCATGCACGTCCAAGAATCTCCACAGGTTCACTAACAAAGGCCATGAGCCAACAGAATGCCAGGGAGTCTTCAGAGGAACATATAGTGCTCTCTCCATTCAGAAAAAAAATAATGTTTTTTTCTATGCCACAAAAGATCATCAAATCCAACCGAAGCCTTCACATAGAGGTTCTTTCAGCCCACTGAGTCCATTTTGCCAGGCTGGGCAGGCATCTCCTGCAGAAACCCTTCTATCTGGGGACTCCCTTGATATTCTCTCCTTTCACTTAATCTTGCTTGTTGCAGTTTCTCCGACCAACGTCCACACAGTCAGAAGGTGCTATTTATGAAAAATCTTTAAAACTTAAAAATTTAAATCTTCGTATCCAAGTGAAATACTAACGGTATCAATATTCTTTTACAACTAAAAAATACATGTCTCCTCCCGACTTCTTATGTTCATGTTTTTATACTTCTGGAAGACTTTCTAGCCCAGGACACGTAATTTATACACAGGGTGGGACAAAAGTAGGTTTACAGTTGTTCATATGGAAAATAATACAATAATTAATAAACACAAGAATAAACTGTGTTTGGCATACTCACACCTGTAAACCTCCTGCTGCCCACCCGCGTACACAGGGTCCGACGAAGCGGCTCAGCCGTTGTGTGGGAGGAGCGTGCAGGGCCGAGCTGCCTTGTTTGTTTTTCCTGGCAAGCTTCCCCAGGAGCACAGGTCTAGAGGGAAAATGCATACTTCTTACATACAAATCAAAATAGCAATCCCTAGAATTTTATTTTCTCCTTCAATTCTTTTTAACATTGAAGAGTAAACTCAAGACAAAGTTGACAATGGTGTTTCTTCTCACAATCAGCTCATAGGCAGAAATAAGCCTTTTTTTTTTTTTGAGATATGAAAGAGAAAAATCTAGAGCTTCTCCATAAAGGAAAGGAAACAAATTCCATGCAGCCATGCGATTATAAAAGGAAGTTTTACTCATGTCCTTCTCTATATAGATTTACGAGGGTTTCTGCTGACATGAAGTATGTTCTTTACTGAATTCCTCAAGTGAAGCAAAACCACACATATCTGATTCTAAAGCAACATACTGAGTCACTAGTTTACACAGTAAATGTGAAATAGTCATTTGCAAGCCTCCACATACCTGTGAAGTGGACTGAACCATAACAACTGTCTGGGAAAAGAAACGAATTTTTTAAATGCAAAAAAAAAAAAAATTAAACCAGCAGTCAAAAAATCAGCTTACAAATCATCTCAACAGCTAATCATGAGCAGAAATGTTTCAGCAGAGTAGACACTGGATAGAAAGCAGAAAATCGTGGTGAGTATGTTTGTCTAATGAATGAACTCCTAAACACTTCTGTGGAATGGACATTTGGTGTAATCATCAGTTCCCTCTGACATTCTAACTAGTGGCTATTCTGAAATACTTGGCCAAGGTGCCGTGTTTGGATCTAAGGTCATCACGGCCTTGTCTCTCAGCTATTATTGCCTGGAACCAGGCATCAAATTCCTAGCAAATTTACTTCTGTAATCTTAGCCTCAAGTCCATCTTTCCCTCGCACTGCAACAGCCTGAGTTCTGGCTCTCATTATCTCTCACAAACTTTACCTCAATCTTTCTAACTGATTTTGGGTGCCCGAAGTTCCCCTTGCACACAAAGGCCAGACCAGCTCTGTCAGAACACTGCTCTGGTCATGGCTGAGAATGAAAAGCCTGCACTCCTTAGGCCCTCCATCATTTGTCCCGCTCTCCTATCTGTCTCTCAGCCTTCTCACTACCTGCCCAGCGCCTCCCTCATCCTCAAGTCAATTGGATCGCTTGTTATTGCTCAAGCTTAGTCTATCTTTTTCTACCTTTATGCCTTCACTTCTGTTTTGCCCTCTGCCTACAGTGCCATTCTTTATCCCCAAAAAACTTCACCATCTCAAAAGGGCCAAGATCAATACCACTCGTTGAGTGAAGTTTTCCATGAAAAAGCAGGATAATCTCTTTCCCTTCCAACACTTTGCTGTGTTCATGCCTCTACTGACACTTCTGAAATAGCTTCTAGTTTTTGATGTTTGTTTTAACTCCCATCTTACTCATGCATTTCATGCATACACATTGAGATTTAGCCAAATTTCAGGCACCATGTTAAAAGTTGAGAGTGCTGTGGAAAAGGCAATGCACATAAGACCCTGCTTTTGTAGACACTTGGTCTAGCACAAGGAGACAATTATTGCACAAATAATTGCACTACAATTTCCAGAATAAATAACAATGGTGATTAGTAGTATAATTGAGTCGCAGGCTACCTAATTGAGATTCTTAACCTATTGGAGAGCATCAGGCACTGCTTCTCAGCAGAAGTGATGTTTAGGCTGAGATATGAAGAATTTACAGGAGCTACCAAGCAAATAAAATTAGTGCAGAAGATAAAAGGACAAGGAAATTCATGTACAAAATCCCTACACCAGAAGGTACCTGAAGGAGTAGTGACATTTAACCATAGAAGGAAGTGGGAGGGAAAAAAATGCCTAGAATGTAGTAGAAGCAGAAAAGGGACCAGGGGCTATTGCGTCATCCAAGCCATTTAAGCATTTGAAACCTATTCCAAGCACACTGAGAGGTTACTGAGAGTTACAAATGAAGATATGATATGGTTAGATCTGCCTCAAAAAAAAAAAAGTCACTCCGGAGACAGTGTAAACAATGGGAAGAGGGGACAAGAACAGATGCAGAGCGGGCAGTCGGAAAGGAATTTCAGCCTCTGAGGAGCCAGCACTTGGATCAAGATGCTGTGTCACTGAAATAGAAAAAAAGCGAACACAGTTGATAAGTATTGATTGAATCATTTGTTTTTGTAGCTAAAAAATGGTTGCTTATCAACAACCTCATAGTTAGGAGGCAGCGTGGCAAGACTTGGTGCTTTACTGGGTATGGGGGATGAAGGAGAAGTTGTCAAAGAGAATGTTCAGATTTCTGGATTGTACAAATAACAAGTTGCTTACAGAAATGGAAAAGGCAGAAGGAGGAGATTTAGAGAAATAAATCATGATTTCCTTTTAGGACAAGTTTCATGAGAAGTCTCTGAGCCACCCAATAATGCATTTGTAATGATCTGAACTCGGAGGCAAGCTCAGGGATAGAGATTTAGATTGAAAAGTCATCAGCGTATGGAAACCATAGGAGAGAATGAGATCACCTAGAGAGAGGGAGAAAGAGAGAGGAGAGAGAGAAGTTCAGCCATGTTTCTTAACAAGGGGATCTTATTAAAAATTACCCATGGAATTTCCTTTTCTCCAAATGCGCACACCAGTGGCCCAATAAATCAGTATTTCTGGAGTCTGGATTTGTGTAGCTTAAAGAAAAAAAAAAAAAAAAACTACCCAAGTGCTTCTGATGTTCATCCATGATTAAAATAACCAGAAAAGGGATATGAGAAAACAGACTCCAAGAGACAGGTCTAAGAAAAGCCACCATTCAGATTTGAGAATAGACAGAACTGGCAAAGGAGCCTGAAAAGGAACAGTAGAAAAGAAACCCAGAGAGGAAAGTGGAAATGAGGATGTGCTCACGTGTGGAAATGCTCCTAGAGGTTAGGTGAAGGTTGAAAGGACTAAAAAGTGACTATTAACAAAACTACATGGTTGTGAGCAGGAGCAGATCCCTTGGACTTGTGGGGGCAGAATGCCCAGAGGAGAGGGCTAAAGGGTCATGTGAGGTGGGGAAGGAGCCAGAAGCAGCTTGACAGGCAGTGGAGAACTAGGGCATGGGTAAGAGGTCAAGGGGGCATGTGGTTTCCACTGGACTGTTGGTTCTTTGTTGGGAATTATTTTGATCTAAGACTTCTCTGCATCCCCACAGTGCTGGGTACACTACTCACACACAACAAAAAGCATCTGAATTTAAAATCTTGGTAAAATGCATTTTGCAACTTAGAGGGTCTCATCAAGAATATACACACTTAAAATGGACTGAATTCAATCATGTTCATTTATTCCAAAGACTAAGTGTGCCCCTCTTTATATGCTAAACACCTTTGATTGTTGCTGAAGACACCAGGAATACATGGTCACACATTTATAAATGGATGTGTGCCCAATGAGGCCATATGAGCATAGAGAAATAGGCTCATACGGGACTCCTCAAGGGTCAACATTGTAGTGAGCAAGTTGGGGAGTCATATGATCTTACTTGGGCAAATACCCAAGTCATGTGAGGGAAGCCATCCCAAACTATACATTTTTTTATTTTTATTATATTTTATTGATTATGCTATTACAGTTGTCCCATTTTTTCCTCATCATTCCCCTCCACCCTGCACACCCCCTCCCACCCACATTCCCCCCTTTAGTTCATGTCCATGTGTCATCAGTTCTTTAGCTTCTACATTTCCCACACTATTCTTGCCCTCCCCCTGTCTATTTTCTACCCACCGTCTATGCTACTTATCCTCTGTACCTTTTCCCCCTCTCTCCTCCTCCCACTCCCCTATTGCTAACCCTCCATGTGATCTCCATTTCTGTGGTTCTGTTCCTGCTCTAGCTGTTTGCTTAGTTTGCTTTTGTTTTAGGTGTGGTTGTTAATACCTGTGAGTTTGCTGTCTTTTTACTGTCCTATTTTTTATCTTCTTTTTCTTAGATAAGTCCCTTTAACATTTCATATAATAAGGGCTTGGTGATGATGAACTCCTTTAACTTGACCTTATCTGAGAAGCACTTTATCTTCCCATCCATTCTAAATGACAGCTTCTTTGGATAGAGCAATCTTGGATGTAGGTCCTTGACTTTCATGACTTGGAATACTTCTTTCCAGCCCCTTCTTGCCTGGAAGGTTTCTTTTGAGAAATCAGCTGACAGTCTATGGGAACTTCTTTGTAGGTGACTGTCTCTTTATCGCTTGCTGTTTCTAGAATACTCTCCATTTTAATTTTGGCTAATGTAATTATAATGTGCCTTGGTGCGTTCCTCCTTGGGTCCAACTTCTTTGGGACTCTCTGAGCTTCCTGGACTTCCTGGAAGTCTATTTCCTTTGCCAGATTGGGGAAGTTCTCTTTTATTATTTGTTCAAATAAGTTTTCCACTTATTGCTCTTCCTCTTCCCCTTCTGGTACCCCTATAATTCAGATGTTGGGATGTTTAAAGATGTCCTGGAGGTACCTAAGCCTCTCCTCATTTTTTTGAATTCTTATTTCTTCCTTGTTTTCTGTTTGGTTGTTTCTTTCTTCCTTCTGGTCCACTCCATTGATTTGAGTCCCAGTTTTCCTCCCATCTCTGTTGGTTCCCCATGCGTTTTTCTTCATTTCACTTATTGTAGCCTTCATTTTTTCATCTAATTTGTGAGCAAAATCAACCAATTCTGTGAGCATCCTGATCACCAAGGCTTTGAATTGTGAATATGATAGGTTTGCTATCTCTTGGTTGCTTAAATGAATTGGCTCTGGGGCTTTGATTTGTTCCCAGTTTGAGCCATTTTTGTTTCTGGGTTTGTTTTTTTTTTGGGGGGGGCCTAGTCAAGGCTGTTACATAGTGAGGGGTGGAGCCTTAGGTGTTCCCCAGGGCAGGGCAGCCCAGTCACTGGGTTGTGACGCTGTATGTGGGGGCGGGGTCCGAGAGGGAACAATGGCACTTGCTACACTCTCTCTCAGATTCCAGTCCCTTCCGCCACTTCCCCTTCTCCTGGGTTATCTGCACACAAATGTGAGACCACCTGGTCAGCCAGCCACCTTGGGCGGCCTCACTGGGTCTGCACACTTGCCACCCTGTGCCCAGGGTCCACTAGTCGCCGCCTGTGCACCTGGGATCTGCCAGCCACTGCTGCCTGCGTGCCCGGTCCTCCACTTTTTCCTGCCACGACTCCGCCCCTCTTACCAGTCTGGATGAATGGTTGCTGGACTTCCATACAGTTCAACTTTCTAAGAGTTCTGGTTGTTTTCTTGTTTCTAAATCTTTGTTGTCCTTAATTTTGGTTGTGCGAGGAGGCACAGTGTGTCCACCTACACCTCTATCTTGGCTGGAAGTCCCCAAACTATATTTTTATGCTGCCTAAACTTTCCTCTGAGAAAATCTAGGGGAAATCTGGACTCCATTCCCTCCTTCTCAAGTTGTGTAGTCGGGGTAAACATCTAAAACCAGGAAGCTACAGCTCTCAGAGCCTTAATGAGTTTTTCAGCCTGCAGTGACAGTAGGAATATCTCTTACCACTCAGAAGAGCTAGTCCAAGGCCTTCTCAGCTGGAGAACTTGCTGACATCTTCATTCCTTGTGAAACCTGCAGGAGCCAAGGCCAGGACTTCCTGAGAAGTTCTGAAACCAAGGAATTGGGCTCTTTTGGGGACCCAATAATCTCCCACAGTTCGGAGAGATTTAGAGAGAAGAGCTAGGCTCTCAAGATCCTCTCCCCAAAAGAGGGACAGGCAGCACCTGATTGGGGTCACCTGGCCACTAGGGGGCTTTAGTTACACACTGGAAGACAAAGGGATTCAGGTTAATAGCAGTTTACCTGTTCTTGAGATACACACATTTATATTTTCACCACCTAATCAGATCCCTTCAATCCCTAGGGGTCTCATAACACTGCTAAACAATCCCAGTCAAACCCCAATGTCCAAATGAGCAGAACTCTAAAACAGTACTGCAATGAATGACGTGTGATTAGCAACTTTTCAAAGGAACTACGAAAATGAAATTACAGGCTATCCATGAATAAAATCAGATGATATGGAGGGACAACCAGGAGCTGCATTAGCTCTTGCTTTTTCAAGAAAGAAATCACTGGAGCACAGGGGACTTGGAAGTTTGAATGACAGGGAAGGGAAATGAATAGAAGGAAGATGCTTTGGTCATCCCTGGGGAATTCACTACTTCGGGGCATAGTTTGATTTCAGAGACATTTAGAGTTAAGACCCTTCCTTAATAAATGAGATCCAGGCAAATCTATCTGCTTACTTTAAAAACATCCTTTCCTGGTTGTTCAAAAGAGAACAAACTTAGGCCGTGTCATAAAATGTGCCTGGAAACTATTAATGTATCAATGGTCTTAAATGGAAACATTTCCTGTAAATACACAAGATCCAACACATGTTAACTAAAAGTAACTTTTTTCCAGAGAATTTCATACTTTGTAACCATCAAGTAGCTACCATATCTTTGATAAAGTTAAATGCTTCATATACAAATATATCTTTATATCCCCAAAATGTTAAGCTTTACCTAAAATCTTTAGATATTGCTAAGCAGAAATTACTATGTGGACTTCATTTGTCACCACAAGTTTTTAAGGTATACTAACTTTAAAATATTTTAAGTGAAAAGATTATTTTCTTCCACTTTTCAAGTTCTCTGGATTATGAGGTTTTTCTCATCCTATGAAAAGTCTGTGAAAAACTATATACACAAAAACAGTAACAGTAGGAACAAAACAGTAGGTTCTTCCATTTTACCATAAATAGCCCTGATTGAAATCATATTTCTATTCCAAATACTTTTGTCTAATTGACATTGCAGAACAGCTCCACACCTGTATGTATAATTTTTTTTTTTGTTTGTTTGTTTGCCAAATCCAGCCCATTGTAGGGCTGGTGTAATTCTGTTTCTGTGGTGTTATGTTTAAGTTTCTACTGGAGATGATTTTTTTTCAGGTGTAAGATTTTGAAGTTAGTTTTCACTGTATATATTCTTTTTTTTTTTTTACTAATTTGAGCAGCTTAATGAAATTTGTTTAAGACCATTCAAGTAAAATGTGTTTAAATGGCTTCAAAATAATAGTATAGAAAAACACAACTTTGTGTAGGGATTACAGAGGAAGTAGAATTACTTCTCGCATTAGTTTTTGAGGGCTCCATTAAAAAGCAATATAGGCGCGGTGGCTTACACAGAGAAATTCGTTTTCTCATGAATCTGGAGGCTAGAAGTGGGAGATCAAGGCTCTGGCAGAGTTGGTTGCTCCAGGGGCTTTGCTCCTCGGCTTGTGCATGTCTGTCTTCTCCCTGTCTTCACACAGCCTTCCTCTGTACATGGCTTTGTCCAAATGTCTTGTTATTGTAAGGACACTGGTCATATCCGATTAGCTTATCCTAATGACCTTATTTTAATGAAATTACCCCTTTAAAGACCCTATTTCCAAATACAGTCATATTCTGAGGTACTGGGGGGGTTGATTAGGACTTCAACATCTCACCTGGGGGTGGGAGGAGCAGACGCAAAACATCCCATAATACTTGTCTTCAGGGAATAAGTTCATACTCTTAATTTAATTGGCAACTATTGGAATACCTTGTATTTATTAAAAGGAAAATTCAAGATACACTACAAACTCTTTAAATAATATTCTGCTAACCAAGAATTACACTGATAAATAAAATTAAGATATCTCAGCAAGCTAACAGTTGATAGAGTCAAGTATTTAAAGGGAACTCTTGGTTAATATTTTCACCTTAGGGAGCATATTTCTGTCCGAATTTTTCAATTAATTTTTTAAATTATAAAAATAATACAAAAAGTTTCATCTTTATAAAAGGCTAAAGAAAGTAAAATTTCCCTAAATCTTTAAAAATCAATAAAAAATTTCCCCAATCCCATTTCCTAGAAGTTGTCCTTATATCCGTACTACTGAACATTGTCATATCTCTCCATGCACACACACACAATTCGATGTTGATGCAACTGTCCTGCATAGTTGTTTTCAGGATTGCTTTTGTTAAATCATTAAACATATTATTGCGATGTCTATTCATGGCAGTGAACATTGCTGGCTCATTCTTTTTGATGTCAACATAGAATTCCATTATATTAATGCAAAATAATTATTTTGATTCATTCTTCAGTGTTGTACATGTAGATCTCTTGCTATTTTTTCTCCAATTATTTCCAGTGCTGTGATTTATATATTTGGTACACTTGGGATAAATTCCTAAAGTAAAATTTTAAATTTTGATATCTAGCATCAAGAGGCTCTCCAAAAATTATACAAATGATACTCCACTAATAATGTATAAGTGTTCATTTTCTCATATTCTTGCAAATACAGGCTATCACCAATCTTTAAACCTTTGCCAGAAAAGATCAAATGTGATAATACTCACAGTTGTTTTATTTGCATTTCTTTGATTGCTACTGGAACGTCCATGTTTTTTACATTTTACATAAAATACTTTTATTTTCATTGTATTGGTTTGAAAAAAATGTTGTTTTTAAGCCATCACAGAAAAATAGGAAATACCAAGATTATAAAGTGTTTCAGGCATCTAGACACATCCTGCCCAGTGTTACTCTTCCTTTCCAGTGAAACTCCCCAACTCTGTCCATACCGTATATGGTGGTAACCTACCGCCTGATGCTGGAACATCAATTGACCAATCAGATTCTAACTCCCTGCTATTTTAACCAGGATATTCCAAGAAGCACTGCCAGTTGGCAGTGGAGCTGAGTATTAAAGGATCACATGAGGTTATCATCAGTCACAATCATGTGCAATTTTAAAGTGTAAGAGAATGAAAAATACTCAATTTTATAGTCCCAGGGGAAATTCTTGTTTAAGAAATTAACAGGACCTTAAGGAGTAATTTCAAAATTTCAGCTAAATCTTCAAATAGCCAAAGGAGCAGCTGTGATGAGCTGTGTGGCTCAATAATAAGCCCATCCCTAATTCTTCGTTGGCTTGGGAAGAACAGAATGAAATGGATGGATGCAAAGGAATGGATAAAATAAATAATAATGGTTAGCTATAAAAATAATAATAGTTATATGTATAATAATGTAGTTTACTGACTTCCAGTCAAGATGGAGGTATAGGTAAACATGCCTCACCTCCTTGCACAACTACAACAAAAATTACAACTAGACTACAAAACAAATATACCCCAGAATTATAAGACAAATCAAGCTGTGTGGAAGTCCAGCAACCAAGGATTTAAAGAAGACACATTCATTTAGATGGGTAGGATAGGTGGAGATGTGGGTGGAGATGTGTGAAGAGGCATGGAAGGATGCGGAGGCACAGAGACATGGAATGGGAGGTCCCACATCCATGTGTGGTGGATAAAAATCGAGAGGAATACCTTGGGAATGAGGGATCCAAGCCTTAGACAAGACCATCCAGCCCAAGGTTACAATGCCAGGAAGACAAGTCCCCATAACTTCTGACTGTAAAAAACCAGTAGGGCTTGGGATGGGAAAAGAAACCACAAGATTCTCTGGAGACTTCTCTTAAAGGGCCTGAAACAGATTTAGGACTTACACAGACTCACTCCCTTTGGGATTCAGCAGCAGGGCAACAGTTGAAAGGGCATCAGTGTCATATGGGGAGAAATTAAAGTGGCTGGCAATAGGGCAAGTGCTGGGGGACAGTTTCCTCCCGGGCAAAACTCCAGAGGCCAGGCAGCATCACACCACAGGATAGGCTAAAGAACCTCTGGGACATCTTCAAACGTACCAACATCCAAATCATAGGGGTGCCAGAAGAGAAGAGGAAGAGCAAGAAATTGAAGACTTGTTTGAAAAAATAATGAAAGAAAACTTCCCTAATTTGACAAAGGACATACACATGCAAGTCCAGGAAGCTCAGAGAGTCCCAAACAAGATGGATCCAAAGAGGATCACATCAAGACACATCATAATCAAAATGTCAATGGTTAAAGATAAAGAGAGAATCTTAAAAGCAGTGAGGGAAAAGCAGTTACCTACAAAGGAGTTCCCATAAGACCATCAGCTGATTTCTCAAAAGAAATTTTGCAGGCAAGAAGGGACTGACAAGAAGTATTCAGTGTGATGAAAAGCAAGGACCTACAACCTAGATTACTGTATCCAGCAAAGCTATAATTTAAAATTGAAGGGCAGATAAAGTGCTTGGTTTACCTGACAAGGTAAACCTAAAGGAATTCATCATTATCAAGCCATTATTATATGAAATGTTAGGGAATTATATAAGAAAAAGAAGAATATCAAAACTATGAACATAAAATGGCAATAAATTCCTAACTATCAAAAACTGAATCTAAAAAAAACTAAGCAAGCAAGCAGAACAGGAACAGAATCATAGATATGGAGGTCATTTGGAGTTATCAGTTGGGAGGGCAAAGGGGGAGAATGTGGAGAAAGGTGCAAGGATTAAGAAGTACAAATTAGTAGCTACAAAATAGGCAGGGGAGTTAAGAAGAGTATAGGAAATGGAGAAGCCAGAGAACTTATGTGTACAACCCATGGACATGAACTAAGGTGGGGCAGATTGCTGGAGGGAATGGGGGTACCAGGTGGAGAGTGGCAAAGGGGAAAAAATTGGGACAACTGTAATAGCATAATCAATAAAATATATTAAAAATAATAAGGTAGATTACTGATTCCATGTGAATTAGAGGGCCTGGCAAACTATGGGATGGTTAGAAAAATGCTTCTCTTCTCCCTAATGAATTTAGACAGAGATTGCAGACTTGAGTACCTATAAAAACTAAACAGATATTGTAAAAGTGGAAAAGAGGAAAATGTCTGTCCCATATTAATGACAGTCAAATTTAGAATTCTTTAAACAGGATGCTAGCCAATCATGACCACAGACTCAATTAATCTATAAATTACCATAGTGACACTTGCTCTAGACTCCAGTTGATATCGAGAGTTGATGCTGATCCTAATACCAAGGTGCCACCGAGCTCACATAAAACTTTCCATACAGGGACTTCTGGCCAAGATGGAGGCATAGGCAGACACACTGTGCCTCCTCTCACAACCAAAATTAAGGACAACAAAGATTTAGAAACAAGAAAACAACCAGAACTCAGAAAATCGAACTGTTAGGAAGTCCAACAACGATTCATCTGGACCGGTAAGAGGGGTGCAGTCGCGGCAGGAAAAAGCGGAGGTGCAGACCGGGCACGCAGGCAGCAGCGGCTGGCAGCCCCCAGGTACACAGGAGGCGACTAGCAGATGCCAGGCACAGGGTGGCAGCTGTGCAGAACCAGTGAGGCTGCACAAGGCAGCTGGCTGACCGGGTGGTCCCACATTCACGCGCAGATAATCCAGGCAAAGGGGAAGTGGTGGAAGGGAGTGGAATCCATGAGTGAGGGAGCAAGTGCCATTGTCTCCTCTCAGACCCCACCCCCCACATACAGCATCACTACCCAGGCACTGGGCTGTCCTGCCCTGGGGAACACCTAAGGCTCCACCCCTCACTAGGTAACAGCCTCGACTAGACAAAAAAAAAAAAAAAAAAAAAAAAAAAAAAAAAAAAAAAAAAAAAAAAAAAAAAAAAAAAAAAAAAAAAAAAAAAAAAAAAAAAAAAAAAACAGAAATAAAAATGGCTCAAACTAGGAACAAATCAAAGCCCCAGAGCCAATTTATCTAAGCGACAAAGAGACTGCCAACCTATCAGATGCACAATTCAAAGCCCTGGTGATCAGGATGCTCACAGAATTGGTCGATTTTGCTCACAAATTAGATGAAAAAATGAAGGCTACAATAAGTGAAATGAAGAAAAATGCATGGGGAACCAACAGAGATGGGAGGAAAACTGGGACTCAAATCAATGGAGTGGACCAGAAGGAAGAAACAAACAACCAAACAAAAAAACAAGGAAGAAACAAGAATTCAAAAAAATGAGGAGAGGCTTAGGAACCTCCAGGACATCTTTAAACATCCCAACATCTGAATTATAGGGGTACCAGAAGGGGAAGAAGAAGAGCAACCAGTGGAAAACTTATTTGAACAAATAATAAAGGAGAACTTCCCAAATCTGGCAAAGGAAATCGACTTCCAGGAAGTCCAGGAAGCTCAGAGAGTCCCAAAGAAGTTGGACCCAAGGAGGAACACACCAAGGCACATCATAATTACATTAGCCAAGATTAAAATGAAGGATAGAATTCTAGAAGCAGCAAGGGATAAGGGGACAGTCACCTACAAAGGAGTTTCCATCAGACTGTCAGCGGATTTTTCAAAAGAGACCTTACAGGCAAGAAGGGGCTGGAAAGAGGTATTCCAAGTCATGAAAATCAAAGACCTACATCCAAGATTGCTCTATCCATCAAAGCTGTCATTCAGAATGGAAGGGAAGATAAAGTGCTTCTCAGATAAGGTCAAGTTAAAAGAGTTCATCATCACCAAGCCCTTATTATATGAACTGTTAAAGGGACTTATCTAAAAAAGAAGATAAAAAATATGAACAGTAAAAAGACAGCAAACTCACAGGTATTAACAACCAGACCTAAAATAAAAGCCAACTAAGCAAACCACTACAACAGGAGCAGAAACACAGAAATGGAGATCACATGGAGGGTTAGCAATAGGGGAGTGAGAGGAGGAGAGAGGGGGACAAGGTACATAGAACAAGTAGCAGAGACGGTGGGTAGAAAACAGACAGGGGGAGGGCAAGAATAGTGTGGGAAATGTAGAAGCTAAAGAACTTATGACACATGGGCATGAACTAAAGGGGGAATGTGGGTGGGAGGGGGTGTGCAGGGTGGAGGGGAATGAAGGGGGAAAATGGGACAACTGTAATAGCATAATCAATAAAATATAATTTAAAAAGAAAAAACTTTCCATACTTGTTAACACTTATCTTAACATTATGTCACTCTTAGGAGTTGAATTGTGTCCACCACAAATTTGTATGCTGAAGCCTTAATCCCCAATATTTCAGAATGTGACTGTATTTAGGGACAGAGCCTTTAAGGAGATGACTGAGTTGAAAGGAGGCCATTAGGGTAGGCCCTAATCCAATCTTACTAGTGGCCTCACAGGAAGAGGAAATTGGGACACACAGAGAGACACCAGGGAGGCATTTGCACAGAGGAAAGACCACACACGAACACAGGAAGAAGATGGCCACTGCACACCAAGGAGCGGGGCTTCAGAAGAAACCAAACCTGCTGGCACCTTGATCTTGGACTTCTAGCCTAGAACTGCGAGAAAATAAGTTTCTGTTGTTAAGCCACCCAGTCTGCGGAATTTTGTGACGGTAGCCCCTGCAGAGTAACGTAGCCATCATAGACATACATGTCAGTGTCTTCCCCCAGCGCAAAGGCTGCCTCTTATTCAGATGCCCACCGCCAAGTGCAGTGGCGACACATGGTAGCAGTTACTCAACAATTATGTATTGCGTGAATGACTGAATTTTCTACAAATTATATAGACTTTCCAACTTGGAAGCCATTCAAGTTTTTAGTGTATTCCCTTTGTAACCAAGGGGGAGCTGGAGAAGCAACTTACTAGTTAATACCCAGACACGAAGTTGCCCAGCACACTTCAGGAAGATTTCCACTCAAGTCAACAGCAACCAGCAGCAAATTGGGTACTTTTTTTGTTTCAAGAGACCAAGTGCTAGAATAAATGCAACAATAACCTTCAGGCCTCCTCATGTCAGCCCTGATCCTCAACATACCTGGAGCAGTGCTTCCTCCCTAATGGGGCAGGCGACCACATCCTCTCCCTCCCACCATCGCAGGTAACACAAGGTCAGCATCCTCTCTGGGCCCACGGGCGGGAACGGCCTGGAGTTTAAGTGCACTACACCCTACCATTCCCTGCAGACGATAAAACTGAGTACACCAAGGCAAAAAGCTGATGCTGCAGGTCTTGGCCATGGACCTGCAGTTGTGCAATTACCTAGACTCTAGGCCATATTTTCCCAATTTGTTGAGAACTATATCATGTGGGAAAGAATTAAAAGGTTTACTAAGGTCAATACAAACATAATTTATTGCTTCCCCTCAGTCAACCAAGCTCATCTACTTAGGTCTGTGACTAGTTAGCTAAGTTGGTTATATCATTGTCCGCTCAGGGGCAAGGTCAAGGTATCAACTTACAAAATTGGTTACTTTCCCTCTGTGGCACAGTCACAGATGACTGCCCTAATAATTCAGTATTATTTTGGTCTCATGAGGAATCCAGAGTCAAAATCTGTGTGGAACAGCAATGCAAGCAAAGGGCACTGGTGGAACACTGCCTCAGAGTCTGTGGGGGGTACAGCAGGGGTGGGAATTTTGAAAGGACACAATTCTCAAGCTTTAAGGACCAGCTCAAATTTCACTTGCTCTATGAAAGCTTCTATTAAGACTATATGATAAACTTGAGTATTCCTTCATATTAAAGCTAAGTTGGCAGGCTGGTTAATTCTCTTTTTAAAAATACATTTATTATTGTATTTGGGCATCTTGTCATTCTGAATTCTTCAGAATGTTTGTTTCACATACTATGGTGACTTTCCCCAATTCTTTCTCGACTAGAACCTGTGGATTTCAATACCACCAGATCATTTACCTAAGCATTCAAAAGTTCTTCTTCATGCCAATTTGGTTTCCTGCCCTCACATTATTTATATTATCTGTTCTGGTGTCCAACTCACAGTTGACGAAATGTAAAATCTAAGGTCAAAAACCAAATAGCTTTGTTTTCTCCTACCAACTCTCTTTCCTCAACACATCAAATTACATTTTGGTTTTTCTTCTTGGTTTGATCTTTCCTTCCTTAGGCTATGACTTCGCCCCTGCTATACCCACACTGCCTCCAAAGGCCTCCTTGGTAACCTGGCCTAATTCTCCATCTGGAGACATTCCAGTGATAGTCCTCAAAAGCAACATTTTGTTTTGGAAAATTATGAATATTGTGCATTAATATTATATTCAACATGAAATCAGACAATAAAATGAGTTTCTAAATAAAGTATTTATTTGCCTCTTTTCAAATCAATCACTTTATAAATGGATGACACCCAAGATTCTTTGTAATGTCTTTTTATTTCCCTAGGTTAACAGATAAGGTAGAGTTTTTCTACTGAAAATGCTACTCGAAGAAGAGAAATATTTGCACACCCAAGAAAAAGTGTGATGAGTTATCAAGCAATACAAATCAAATAAACAGAATCTAAGTCAGCACTAAAATTTTAGGTACCTGTGGTTTCTAGTACCTGAGTGAGTTTCCTCATTTTTCAGGTCTCCTACTAAATGTGTTCCCTTTAATGAAACACTATGAGAGAATAAACTGCTGAGTTAAGCATCTGTTACAAGAAAATTACAGTGTAATATTAAGGGTATTCTAAGCATCTCCTTTAATTACAAAGAAGGATCATTCCCAAATATTAAAAAAACAATTATTCTAAATTAGATATGATGATGCCATCTTGTCTGCCTAATAATGTTCATTAGAGCCCTGGAAATGCTGCTCAATAGCCAGCACTTGTGTTAACCCGTGTTCTGTACTGCAGCTGGAAACAGGTTAAGTGCATGTCAGTTAGCAATGCATTATCATGTTATGTTATATTTAAAATTACAGGTCATCTGCTACATTAAAAAAAGTTTTTATACTCTATGCCATATAGATTAGCCAATGCTATTACAAGGACTGTGTGCAATTTATTTTGCAACTTTACATTAACCGCATTTATTTTCTAACTTCAGTATTTAAATAATCTCTTTAAAAGAAATCACACAAAGGGTTAGCTAACTAGTGCGTTAAAATGATAAACAAATGTCAATTGATTAGCACTTAAAACATATTTTCATATCATGCTTTAATTTTTAAACCGAGATGGAAATCATGTGTGAAAAATTTAAATTTACATTTCTAGCTACTGTGTCTTTATACTTTGGTAAAAAAAAATTATTTCTGGATTGTAAACTACTTATATTTTACAGAGACTATATTTTCTTACTCTGCACAGATAAAAAAGTGGTATAATAATATGAAATGGGCAATTTAAGTCTATTTATTCACTGAAGAGAATAATGATGATACATTATGTACATTAAGCCTAGTCAAATGTCTGTTAAACAATTCTTTAAGTTTGTGTGCTGGCAAAATACCCACCATACCGCAAATAGGTCTTTCAAAAGAATTAAAATGAATTTTACTTGTAAATGGTATTTCTCCCCAACCAGCTCTTACAGTTTAAAAAGAAG
This sequence comes from Anoura caudifer, assembly GCA_004027475.1. Lineage (NCBI taxonomy): Eukaryota > Metazoa > Chordata > Mammalia > Chiroptera > Phyllostomidae > Anoura > Anoura caudifer. The sequence goes on from PVKU01002474.1 coordinate 55,167, forward strand.
GGGTGGGGGGAGAAGGTGGACATCATTTTCCCAAAGACATTAACACATGGCTTTTACACAGTGCTTTTCTCCCATGAATCTGGACAGGTCTTCATAAACATTAATTAATTCTCACTATCCTTATGACGCCCACTTTCCAGCACAAACTACTAGGCTAGGCTGGGTGGCGCGTCTGACGCTACAGATGCTATAATTACATAACAGTTCTCTGACCAGTGCTCACACACGGAGCTCACGTACACGTCAGTGCATCTCTGTACTGCAGGTCACACACCTTAGCCTGCAAAACACACAGATGGGTGCTTGGCCTTCCCTCCTTACTGGACTGGGTCCACAGAGCACCCTCTAAATCCGGGCCAGGCTCTTGCCCTGAGCTAAATTGAGTATAGCCAGGCATGGAAAAGGCTTTGCTTTTGAAAGTTTTCAACAACAGATGTGTGTTAACCATTTAAACCAACAGAACAAGGCTAATAAATTGAAAGTGTAGGAATCAGCGTCTTCCACATAATTTATGCCAAAGTACCCTATTTAATGCAAATTCTTTGCAGTACTCAGTAACCTCCTAATTTACAAAGAACTCAGAGGACAGCCAAGTGAGTTAACTGAGCTCAGACTTACCTTGAAAAGCTGACCAGGATGAGTTTTGCCATCTTTAATTCAGGACATGTAAGTCCTTGCCCTGACCTCAAATCAGAGCATGCGCAGAGCCAGCTTCCTCTCCTCAGTGCAGATCAGCTCCAATCTCTTTTCTTTTGTCAGCTTTTTAACTTTCCACAGAAGGGACTGCAACAAACACCAGATTTAATTCGCCTTATTGCAATTTCTTGTCTAGCTATGTTTAGTGGGTGTGTACATGTTTCAGTCGGTGTATTAGAGGGTGTATACTTTGTTTTCTCCTCCTTTTGTTTAATACCAAGCAATAAGCACAAGTCCAGGTACTGATGTAATTTACCCTATTGTCATTTTTAACAACTGTAGAAAGATGGTTTTCAATCTTCTGCTAGTATAACCAGTATTGATAGCAATTCATGGGGGAGGGGGGTGGAAATACTGTCTTCTTCTTCAGATTATTTCTATGAGGTATGTTCCCAAAGTGTCAAAGAGTATAAACAGTTTTATAGTTCTTATTGCAGGTTACCTATATGTCCCAGGAAAAAAAAATTAATGGCTCCATTTTCAGAAACATCAGCAATTGATGGGTGTAATTACATGACCTGCTTAGAATAAACTTTGAGTAGCAACATAAATTTTAAACTGCATTACTGTATTTTGCCATGTATAATGCACATTTCTTTGAGGGAAAGTCTTTGAGGGAAATCTTTGCCCAAATCTTTGAGGTAAAAATAAGGATGCATATTATGCATGGGTAGTGCCTGAAATACCTTGTCTCTGTTCTTGTGTTTTGTAATTATTTGTTACATAAAATCCCTTGTACCATAATATGTTAAAAAATAAATGCTAAAATTCCTTTACATTCCTTTATAATACAAAAAAACAAGTATCTAAATATAAATAAATAATTGAGTTAAAAAATTAAAAGATTTTTTTCTCTCTGAAAGTCTGGGCCAAAAATATGGGCGTGCATTATAAATGACAAAATATGTCATCTGTATTGTAACTGCTAGTGACATCGTGCATTTTTTCAAGTGATAATTTATCATTTGTATTTTCTTTTGCATGAGGTAAGGTTTCAGAAACTGTGAAGTGCTATATGTGAAATAATTCTCCCTCCCCGTCTCCATGTCCATCCCCTTCTGTATCTGGATCTGGATCTCCATCTCTACCTCTCTCCCTTCCTCAAACTCTCTGGAAAAAAAATATATTGCATGTATTTTATGTGGCAGACACTTCTGGAGACAGGATGACCTAAGGGAGACACGAGGGGCAAGGTTCCCACCCTCCTAGAGCTCCCACTGCAGTGAGGAGACGATACACGTACATGCACACACATACACAGACAGAAAATTTCATATAACAGTCAGTAAAGAACACAGACTGAACCCCATGGCTGAGCATGCTGGGAAGAGGGGAGCTGTTTTAGAGGAGCTCATGGGCGAAGGCCTTGCTGAGAAGGAGACATTCATGTTGGGGACTGGATCACAAGAAGTGCAGCCTTGTAGAGACCTTGCAGAAGAGTCTTTTAGGCAGAAGGCACAGCAGAGAGAATGTCCAAGACAGGAATGAACAATGTGGTGGTTAAAGAACAGAAAGGAGGACTGTGTGGCTGGAAACTAGTTAATAAGGGGGAAAGGAGGCCTGAAGTGCCCCAGAGAGACAGGCAAGGGCCAAACCACGCACAAAAGGCAGTGCAGGGTCAAAGATCTGAGGGACAAAAGTGGGTACTATGGTCAAATAAGTTGAGGCATCACTGGGTTGACCAAGTTAAGCTTTCTCCCTATGGGACTTCTCAAAGCCTTTAAATGTGAATGTCCATTGTAAATTTCCAGGAGGGAGATGCAGTTCTCAGGGTTTCCCAAATATATTTGGTCACAGCATTCTTTTTTCAAAAAGGAGCTCTTAAAACTATTGTTTCAAGGAAAATGCTTTGGAGAGCACTGGCCAAAAGCAGGAGTTGACACTCTACAGCTCCCAGGCTTCATCATCTGCCGCCAGTTTTTGTACAGCTGGGAATTAAGAATAGTTTAGATATTTACATAGTCTTTAAAAATCTAAAGATTTCATAACATATGAAAATTATATGGCATTCAAATTTCTGTGCCCGTAAATAAAGCTTTACTGGGATGCAGCCAAGTGCATTTGTTTACTATTCTCTGTGGCTGTTTATGTCACAAAGACCGAGGTGAGCAGCTGGGACAGAGACCTGTGGTCTACAAAGCCCACCAGGCTTACTATCTGGCCCTTTCACGGAAAAAGTTTGCCAGCATCTATTCAGTTACTTTGATTATAAATCTTCATATGTACCTTGGATTATAGCTATAATTTATATATTTCATAGGAAATATTTATCAAGGATCACACTCTGTTGTTTTGCCTTATATACTTAATTTTATTACACTTTGTTAGAAATTTTTTTTTAATTTCTACTTATCAAACCTAGTTTCTTTACCTTTAAGAATACCTTCAATTTCTTAAGTAATCACCATATGTTTCTTTGACAAGTTGGATAATAGGCGATTCAGTTTTATCATACTTAAAAATAAGTTATGGTTAACTTTCTAATATATTTAGGCATTTTTTAACACTGGTATAATACCTATCTATGTTAAATTGTGGGGGAACTTTGCCCGTAGAGCCCCCTGTCCACCACAGATAAGAGTAAGTCTACCAAGACATGATCTGCTTGGGGAGGAAAGGTGGCTGATCTCTCAAAGGAGAAGGACCAAGAGCTTTTTCCTCAATGGGCTTTTATTGGGTTCATTTTGCACAGGAATACAGGTAAAGCTCATTAATCATTGTCAGGCAGTAAGGATCAAACAATAGACAGCATGGAAAGAACTATGAGGGCTTATTCTGAGTCAGGGTCTGTTAGCTAAAGGGCTACTAAACTTTGGGAAACAAACTCATTTCCTGCTTGGAAATGAATTTAATTGAGAGCATTCAATTATGATTTAATTGAGAGCATTCTTAGCAAAGCAGTTTTCACAAGATTTTACGTATTCTTTCGTAGGCCTCATCACCCAGGGAACCCACCCTTTCCAGCACAGGGTTGCACCACCCTCTGCCATTGTTTCAGGCTTAAGTCAGGTAGAGTAAGCAAAGCAGCCAAGAGATTAGGAGACTTCTCGAAGACAGAATGACTCAGACTATGTTGGGATAATCGAGGGGCAGGGATCCATCACCCCCTTTTGCAGTAGCCCCCCAAGTCCTTCCTTGGGGCCTCCATCTGATCGTGCCTGTCTTAGGTCATTCCCCCCTTGGGGAATCTTACCCATCATTGGCTAACCGACCAAGTGTTGGGGGCCAGTTATGGATGAAGTAAAAGGAGCAAAAGTGGTGCTCCTGCCAAGGAGATAAACTTTGTCTCCTTAGTGGCTTATGGTCCGAAGGCTGCTCGCTCAGCCTTAACCATGGGGGGGGGGGGGCGGTTTACAGCTCCTGAAATCAGGCAGGGCAGTTCCCAACATTAAATCACTTTTGCAGTACATCCATTTAACCAGGTAGTACTTCTTAGTTATTCCTGTACCTACTCCTACATTACTTCTAGTTTGTCACACATCAAGCTCTAACAACATTTTAAATCTATGTCTAAGCTATCTAGTTATTCCTTTCTGTTGATAACCTAATAACAAAGTAGTAGTCTACTATTATTATCTTAAAATTTGAGAGCAGATTCTTCTCCATCCTTTAACCCATCTGAATATAGTCCAAGCTCCATAAAGTATGTTTAAAGAAATTTTAGTTAGTGTTGCATTAAATTAACCTAAGGAGCATTTTCATTTTTATCATAATATAGTTTCTCCACCAATGGTTAGGCTTCTAAGATATCCACAACTTAAAAAAAAAAAAAAAAAAAAAAAAAAAAAGAATGCCCCAGAGATGCAATCAACTCCTTACAAATGCATGCTTATCTTAGTAGACACTCACTTCTATGTTTAAAATTTTGAGTTTTTATATGTAATTATGGATGTACAACCTGAACACATCTTAATCGTGAACTATTATTCTGGGGAAAATAAAGGCCCTTTCTTGCCTCTCCCCGGTTGTCACACACCCATCCCCAGAGCCACACTTCTCTGTAAACTGTGTCAATGGCTGAAACACTGCAGAAGTGACCACGGATCATTTTGTTCTGCCTGTCATTCTCTTCCTACGACATTTCCCTAAATGAACTGTTCTTAAAGTCACCATGACTTGTCATCCAACACCAGGGATCTTAGGGAGATATGGCTAGAATTACATTCTCCCACAAATGCTCGCACTGTAACAGTTGGCTTCTAGCAGCAAATCTTTTATATTTTTGTAATTACCCCTTCTTATTGACAGACCTTATTAAAGGACTGGTTTCTTCCCTCAGATCCCTGTGACTAATCTCTCAATTAGGAAATAATAGACAAGTTAAAAGAAGTACAATAGATCCCATACTAATTAGAACCTTGGAGTGTTCAATCTTCTCGAATGCCAAAAAGTCCCCTTTATTTACGGTGGTGGGTCTCTAATGTGGGGCATATTTGGTTAACACAAATTATGAGCTAGTTCTGGAGGACTTGAAGTGACAATTAAATAAACAATAACCTACACAGAGTGTAGGCCCTCAGAGACCATGATTTAAATGCATGAGTTTAGATGGAACAAGCAAGATGACCAAGAGACAAAGTATCAAGCAAGATAAGTTCGTAGAATTCCCATGCAAAGTGTCATCAATATAGTAAAACTCTCCTCCATGATTTATTTGCGTGTGTGTGTGTTTTATTAAAAGTAAAATGCAATGTCTGTAAAAAAGAGGTGGGGCATATTTTAGTGAAGTTTTTCCTGGAGTTTTTACCTGCAAGTCTATACAAACTGGCCAAAACAAACAATGCTGGCAGAAACTGTCCTCTCAGCAGCTATATGCTACATCCCACAGCCTCTTCATCCGGAAAAGCTGGTCAACCTCAAGACAGATAATGAGCAAAATAGTCTGAAGTTGTGGAGTTCAAGGGAGGGGAAGGATTGATCAAGCCCACTTATCACACTGGTGAGTTTTGAAAGACAGTGGGAAAAGTGACTCTCCTAGTTCACGGTGCCCACCCCCTCCTTTCCAGCTAAATGGAATGCTTTGCTATGCAAATAACCAGTCTGATCTCAAAGGAAGTGAAGGACTCAGGATGGTAAAAGAACTCACCTTTTGGAGGTAAATTAACTCTTTTAAGGTACCATTGAACAAATTACTTCTCCATGTGCTAAAAGTTCTCTTAGTGCCCTAAAACCTCAAAATCGCCTGAGATTAGTTTGCTCCTTCGAGGGTCAGGCCTCATAAAGTGCAAGTCCCTTTGGAAAAACATCTTTTGTCTGCCTTAGTTAAGGTACACAAAAGAAGCATGTGGAAATCACTCGGCAACTCGACATTTGTGTTTGACCCCAACCTACTGGAATCTGAAGGTTGAAAGTATCAAGGTCAGTTCGGAGCCTGGTAACCTAAATGTTTGAATAGGTTTCAATTTGGTAATTAAACTGCATTTAGATAATTCCAGCTCCCTTTGCCATCACCCTCATTTCCCAAGAAAATCGGTACAAATAGGGCAAGTAAAGGAGGCAAACATTAAATCCAGTAGAAAATGATTTTGCTAAACAAATGGCTTCTGAGAGTACGAGACAGACCTTTAGCATATCTCTTTCTCTGGGTCACAGCTAACTTTCTCCAGAAAGAAACATTCCCAAGATGATTAAATCAGGCGAACACAAGTGCTTCAATACAAAAGTTCCTGAGCCTCGGATGTCAAGTAACCCACTTTTCAGGATACCTAAAACGTACAAAGGAGCATTCTGTTTAATACAGGGACCACAACATTTAAGCAGAGCCTTAAAATGGCATTAAAAATCTTAATGAAATTTGGAAGTGATGCCCACATATCATAGCCAGGCTGCTTTTTATTACCTGAGGATAACCAAGTTTGTATCCTGCCTGCTTTCACACAAGAGGGAAGGCCATCCATATTAACATATGTATAATCCATACATTTGGTATTTAAAATATGTTAATGTTATGATATTTATCTGAAATTCAGAAAAATGATACAAAATAAAAGTTATGTGTAAATATATGGACAGAGACTAAAAAGAATGGAAAAAATAAATAGTTGTTTTAGAATGATGTAACTATAAGGGAATTTGCTTTCTTATAAAAAATTAAATGGCATTTTAATTAAAACTAGAAACAACAGAAGGAGGAAGGACATAGTTGCATCTAAGCAACTGAAATGAAATTATTGCAATTGCACATTAAATACTTGGGTCTGAACTTTCTAAAGGTGAGGTTAACACTTTGGGTTCTATAGCTCTTACTGACCAGTTGATGTAAGTCAGTTTTCAAAAGATACTCATTTTTCTACTTATAAATCCTACTTGAATTCAAGGGACAGTGGGGATAGCCTTAAGCATGCCTGCTATTATCCTTGAAAAAGAACACTTCATTATTTTTTCCATCATAAGCAATAGAAGACTAATGTAAGTTGAACTCCACTCAAAAATTCTCTCTCTCTGACAATGTGCATATCTTTGGATTCTTCCCATGGGTCCTACCTTAAGAATAAACCACTTTCAAAACCAAATGGCACTGATTAAAAAATTCAATTAGTATGAAGCTTGAGATGAACAGTTACACACTTTCTCATCCGAGTCACAGGCAGCTATGTGCAGGATGGTACTGGAGGAACAGTGAAACAGGTTGAGGAGAGTAAACCATTGAATCCAGTGCTTTAAACTCTGAATCAGTGTGCTTTGGATCTTTTAGAAAAGTATGTGGGCATGGCTCCGGTTAATAAAACTGAATATATTAACTGAATATATATAATATAATATAATATAATATAATATAATATAATATAATATAATATAATAATATTTATATATATATAAAGTAATGACAATGAAACTATGCAAGACTAGAACCTACTTGCCCCTTAGCTTGAGTTTCGAGGATTTAGGATGGGGAGGGAGCATGTTGTTTTTAAATATTTTTGTTAGGATTCAAGTTATAAAAAGTGAAGAGAGATCAATGAGATCTTTTCTTCAGAAAATGTGGCAAAACTGAAAGCTGGACTTAAGAAATTCTCATTAGTAACATAACTCAGCAAATTATAGTTCCATCTTGTCTTCTTTTCCTCAAATTTCACATTTTTGAAGTAAACATTTCTGAATCCTATAGCATTATATTTTTGAATAGTTTGTTCTGAACAATAAGAGCATTTATATTTTCATTCAGAGTTTTTAGAGAATATTTTAACTAGAGAAAAAGCAGAGACAACTGAAACTTGATTCGGTTAGTACCTTAAAGTGACTTAGGAACGGAATGGCTTCCTCTTTTTCTAGGATTGACTAAATATTATACACATTGAATTTTTTGTTTTCCGAATGTTTTGGTGACTCTTTAAAAAATAAAAATATTAAAGCAATCCAAAATTTTTCCTAAAACCAGTCACTTTTCTTCATTGAAGACCACTCGGTTTTGAACTGTTTATTTATTCTGCCAAGTGCTGAAAGCACAGGGAAGGGGGACCCTTGCGATCCCCCTGGTGCCTCATTTCTAGCCACTCCGAGTTTACTTCGGTTAAGTGTTCAAACTGTGCTAGTCTATTTTAAATGGTACACCTGAACAATCCTGAATCAATTCTAATTTGATAGCCCACCAATTACGGTAAATTCCTCCAGAGAATACTAATAACTTTCCGATTCTCCGGTAATCTAAGGTCATGAACGTTGCTTTTGCATTGCTTTTGGCTTTTTAAAAGGAGAATGGTTGTATATTTTATACGATTTGCTTTGTGTGGGAGCACAAAGGCAGTTTGGAAACTTGGGCCTCCACTGTATTGGCTTCAATTCACCCTAGGGATCACCATTCAGAGTCCCGGGCTTTAGGTGGCAGGTGGAGGGTGCGGGCACTGTGAGTCCTTGGGACACAGGCCCAGAGGAGGTCAACTGAGGTACTTTCAAGAAATTACGGGCTTGGCATCTAGTTTCTGAAAGAAATCAGCCAACTCTACTCAAGCTACTCCCTCTTCTACTGCACTCCCTCCCGCAAAGGCTGGAGGGAGGTAGTGGTGGCAGTTCAGCCCAAGACCGGGGCTCTGTGTCCTCGAGGAGGCTGAGACTGCGGCTCCTGGTTCGAGGCAATGGTTTGTTTCCGCTCTCTACCTGCCGGCATTCAGTCACTACGAGATGCGGTCCCACTGTAGGCTCTACGCAAGGAGAGCCTCACTCCCTAATTCCTGCTCTCCGCCCAACAGAAAACCCCTAAAGATATAGAAGCCTCTTATACCCCTCCATCCGATTGAGCCTGCTCCCCAGACTCCCTGGCTCTGGGGGGCCGCTTGACCCCATTTCACCTTCAAGGTGCGGAGCACCAGCCCTTCGAACCCGCGTGCGCTACTCAGATCCGCTTGTCTTTGCAAAGTTTACTTGTGCCGGCTCCGGAAGGGCGGAGGAGCTGGACGGGTAGTCAGCTCAGGAGAAGCAGGGGGACCTGAAATCTGCAGTTTGAGTGGGGATGGGGCTGGAGGGAGCAAGCCGGCGGTGCCGCTCCAGCGTGGCCATTAAGCGCACGGTCCAGTCCCCGGCAGGGAGGACGCCCTCTGGCGCCCCCGCAGCTGCGGAGCCCAGGAGCTCCGGGCTCAGGCGGGGGCGGAGCTTGTCCTCGGGACTTTGACGTCAGTCCAAGGCCAAGTGATTATTGGGGTCCGCCACAGTGTGGAGCTGCCCCGCAGGCGGCAAGGGGGTGGTAGAATGAAGCACAGTCAAGACAGAAAACAAAGTCAGCAGGTCACCTGGCAGGTTCTGAGCGAATTATGTAACGAAAGCTGAGGAATACGTGATGCATTCCATCACCCCCCTCTCTTCCTCACCGGCCCCCACCCCTCCCCAAGCTCCTAGGAAGCCAGCTCTAGGTTAAGGGTTGGGCAGGGATCGACCAACCAGCTCCTCTGATGTGGTTGTGACTTTGCTGAACTCGTGGAGAGTGATTCTTTCTCCCCACCTTCCTTTAAGTAATGGGAACATTACTCTGGGGAAAAATAAATAAATAAATAAATAAATAAATAAATAAATAAATAAATAAATAAAGATGTGAAGGGGGAAATGGCAGGCGCGATCCAAAAGCAACGCCAGTAAGACCGAGTGCTAAATCAAATCATCTTTTTACGCACATTCAAGTCCTTATCTCCTCTCATAAAGAATTTAAAGAGTTAAAGCTGGCCATAGCGCGTTGTTTTTCATGCTAACATTGTGGCATTAGGACTATTTTGTTAACTAGGTATATGCAATTCACAGAATTTCACGGTAAATTCCCCAGACCAAATATTTGGCTGAACAAATAAACAACATTATCCATTCCTGAAAATAAGCCAGTAGAAGTAGGGGGAGGGCGGTTGCTAGAAAGTGACCTGAGCCAGGCAGCCACCGTGCTCAGGACTCGCCCTCGGATAATTTGTCCAAGTGTTAGAGATCTGCGGGTTCCTTTTCAATGACACGGACATTTCAGAAAGTTGCTGGAAATCGGGCAAAACAAAATGAGGCCGCCTGAGGGGAACCCATAATGGGCTTCCCCTAAATGATTTATTCGACCTCCATACCATTAATCAAAGGGGCAGCGACCTGGGAGACTAGAGGAGGGGGAAATATCTCTTTGCAGGGAGTTTTGGAGGAACTGTGGAGTCTTGCTGCCTTTGCCTGGGGCTCTGATCTCCTCTCTCCACCTGCGCTCTCCGGGGGAGCTGGGGCTTTGGCAACCGTTCCATTTCTATTTTTATTGGTTTCCACTAAGCTGCTCATTTTGGGGGATTGTAGGACTTCAGTAATTAAAAACAAAAATGAATCCTGCTTCACCCACCCTATTCCCAAGAGTACATCGAAGTGTGTGTACATGTGTGCAGGGGGTGCACACACCACCACTACTCCAGGCCACCTTCACAACAGAGAAATACATTTCTATCAGCCCACTCCACACTGCATTTCTCCCAAACACAGCCAAGCCTTTGCAGAAAAAAAAAAAAAAAATGCACACACAAGAAATGAGCCTAAGCAGGCTGAAATTCCAGGGCTTAATTAACTTGCTGGTGGCAAGTAAGAAAAAGCAAAGGCTCCTCATCTGGTCCTCTCAGCCACTATATGCCTGTCCTTTCAGAAAGTCATTTCTGTGCTTTGCTGGCAGCCCTTAATTGAGAGAGACTGCTCAAGCACATTAGCATTTTCCTTTTTCACTTTGGCCAAAATCTGAGCTTTCTCCTTGAAGAAATCCTGGCTCAGAACATCACATCCAAGTGTATCACTTTCTGCCCAGCTCCAGGGAAGGGGGGCCAGGCAGTACAGAGATGAGGAAAGCTGGCATTTGACACAAGAGAATTTATACAGTGGGACACTTTTACAGTGCCTACTTAGAAATTCTGACCCTTCAGCATCTGACCCCATTGCCACCCCCCACCCAGTCCAATCTGAAACCAAAAAAGACATTCATGTGGAAATAGGAGACAAGAAAAAGAAGTCAAAAATACTGTAGAATTCTACCATGTGGTATATTAAAATAGTGGTCACCAAACTTTTTGAAGGTAAGGCACATTACTTATTTTATTGGCTAAAACCCACTTCTCAAAAAAAAAAAAAAAAAAAAAAACCTTAAAAACACACACATATATACATGTTAATATGTGAGTGTGAAAATTAGTTTTGAATTGAAATATACAACATTGAGGCCTATCATCACTAGAGACATCCTGGGGTAGCATAAAAGCAGAGGTGGGAATCATTTCCTGAGAGTTGAGATTCTTACCCATCACACTTAGCTGGGAATGCACCTCTAACAGGTGAGCAAATCCAGAAGATATACAAGGAGCCCAAAACTCAGTCTTTAATCTGGTTTACTCCTTTTATCCCACTGTTTCTCCAAGGCATGTGTCATCCAGATGGGAGAGGATGCTGTGTCCTTGTTAACATTAAATAGAAATGGAAAACAATTCATCCTGGCAATTACCATCTCTCTCTACCATCAGTTTACTTCCTGTCCCTAGAATTTAACCACCTCCAGTTACCACCCTCTGACTTCCACTCTGCCCCCAGCCCTACCTCAACAGTAAAAAAAAATCTCATTCCCAAGAGATGAGACAGAAGGAAAAGAGGATTCGCAAGAAAGTAATATAGTTTACCTTTAAAATAATGACTCATTTTATTTTTTCTTTTAATATGTAGTTATAAATATATTTTGTCAAAATATATGATCAATATGGTCAAAACATTTGCACGTAAAGTCATAAATAAGGTCAAGGTGAATGTTTAGGATTTTTTTCCTTTTTTTTTTTTTTTAAAGATAAAAGTCCAGCTATAAGGAAGCAGTCTGTGTAGTCTGTGGGTGAGTGGATGGGAATGTACGTGTGTGCGAGTGTGTCCCCAAGGACCGCTGATCTCAGCGGCACCCGCATCCCTCTACTACCATCTCCTGATAGTTTTTCAGTACCACCTTGTCATACTCATCCAAATAGAGCATGGAGATGGCACTCAGTTCAGTGGGAACACAACAGGCTTTGGGGATACTAGAATTGACAGAGTTGACCAGGGTCTGCACAATGGCATGGTTGGTTGAGTTGAGGTGGTCAGCCAGTGGAAAGGGGCAGTCCCCATGGCAGTAGAAGGCCTGGTAGCCTGGTGGGGCCACAATCCAGTCATTCCAGCCCACATCGCTGAAGTCCACATAGAGTGAGTGGCGACGGCAATTCTTATTCTTCTTCCGGGCCCGCTGTGGGTGATGCTTGGGGCTACGCTTGGCCCTCCGCCGTCGGGTCAAGGCATGTCCCCGGCCATCATGGCCAAAGGTAACCAAGAGGGGCCGGAGCTGGGCCCAATCCCCACTCCCTTGAGGTAACGATCGGCTAATCCTGACATGCTGGCCCTGATGGGTCCGTGTCTGATGGAGGTGAGTCACCTCAATGGCCAGCCCATAGTTTGGCTGCTTCTCCCGGGTCCAGCGAAGGACTGCAGGGCTCACATCAAAAGTTTCCCACCGTGTCACATTGTGGTGGACCAGTCTCGTGTCCAGTAGTCGTGTAATGAGGTGCCCAGGCACCAATTCTGCCGGGGGCTTCATAACCTCATAAATGTTTATTCGGTGGAAGCCCTGCTCCCAATCAGGGCCCTGGTCCACCTGCTCCCGGAAAAGTCGAAGCTCTGCAGACGAGATCACCTCGTTCTCTGGGATGCTGCTGAGGTTAAAGAGGAAACGAAAAGCAGAGCTTTCGCTGGTCCCTGGGATGTTCTCCAGATGTTCTAGGCACAGTTAGGGAGAAAAAGAAAAGGGGAAGGGGGGGAGGGTGGAAAAAGCACATGAACTTTTCTGAGAGATTGAAAAGTCAAGAAATAGCTGAGTTGGGTGATGAGTGGTGAATTCTGTTTATATAGTGGAAGCCTATTTGGGGGAAGCAAGCATATCTTTTCATTTGAAGAAGCAGATAAGTGGGGCAGCTAGCAAACTCAAAGGGACTTAGCTAGCATTCTGCAAGCACCAAAGACAAAGTATCTCCCAACCTCCTTTATATGTCTAATAATTTCCATGTGTCAACTCCTTATTCCACCACCATCAAGACTCCCCTTTTAAAGCCCTCTTGGCTTTGTGTACACAGTTTTCTTTACAAGTGGTTGTAAAGAAAAAGAGGGGCCAACACAGCAGAGGCAGGAGGAAACATGCACACAACCACCCTCTCCCTCTTCCTCCATTTTCGAGTATGTTACTAAACATTTCCCCAGCGATCTTGGAAACACAGAGCATGCCTTGTTGATCATGTTACAGAGGGGAAAATAAATTCCAACACAGTAATGATGCTGGTGGATTAATAACTCAGATTTACTTTGGAAAAGAAACATCCGCTAGGAAACATTCAGATCGGATTACAAGGCCCCTATTGAATAAACCTGACAAACACACAGCTGTAACATTAAATTCAGTAGGTGCTTTGGAAAAAAAAAAAAAAAAAACGGGCAGAAAACCTGGCAGAAAAGGCTTTGATATAGCAAAAACACACCGCTGGGGCTAGCCCACGTCTGAGTGGTGTCATTCCCCTTCCCTCAGCCCCTCCCCTCTGTCTCAGAAAAATAAATTTAGCCACAGCTCTGGAAATTCTTGGAGGTAGGCAGCTCTGTTCCCCAGCCTGCTGGATGTGGGCTTTGATGTAACCTGAACCCTTCTCCCCCAGGGCTTCCACGGCCCCACCAGCCAACCCTATTGGCCCTCCCCCCGCCCAGACCCAGGGCAGGGACTGACCTTCGTGGTGGAAGCTCCTCACGGTGTTGGCCCGACTGGCCCGGCGCTCAGGGTACTCCAGAGCGACTCCGTGGATCTGCTCTTCCTCCTCCTCCTCCCCAGACTGGAGCCGGTAAAGATCCCGCATGTAATCCGGGATGACAGCGCTCTTGCTAGGCTGCGGGCGGCGGCGCAGCCCGAACATCTGCAGAAGTGTAGCCTCGAAGTCCCGCAGGAGCTCATGGCTCTGCCCTGAGCGGCGTCCTCCCGCGTGGCCCTGAATCTCGGCGACTTTTTTCTTCCCCGTCTCAGGTATCAAACTAGCATGGCTCGCGCCTCCTAGCAGGACTTGGCATAATAAAACGACCATCAGCATTCGGTTACCAGGAATCATGGTGTCTCTGGGGAGGGGGAGGAGGTGAAAGGTTAAAGAATAAATAAACACCAATAACTAGAGAGAAATGGAGATGTCTCCGCATATGCATATAGGGCAAGAGATAGAGGGTCAAGATGTAAAACAGGTCAGAAAGATCAAGTTTGTGTCTTCTCCCTCACACACCCCCCTCCACCACCAGCTGCAACCACGCAAGGCCTGAAAGTAGGAATTGCCCTGTAATTACTTGGTCTAACTTGTTTACAGTCAAATAACCCCAAATCAGATAGCCTCCATCCTGTTAATCTTTTTTTGTCCCAACTGCTATCTGAGCCATGATCTCAGCTTGGCTTCTTCAAGGATAAACAGTTAACATTGAGGGGGTAAAAAGGGTGGGGGAGGGAGACTTAAAATGCCATCGCTCTCCACTTCAGAACTTCAGCCTCTCCCCCTCTTCCTCCACCCCCATCTTCTTCCTCTGCCCTCCCAGTCCAATTTCCACAACTTCCAGCTGGTCGGGAGCAGGAGGAGGAAAAGCAGGGAAGCAGGGGCAGGGCAAAGACGCAGGGCGGCAGGGTCCAGAAGCCGAGATCAAGAAACGTGGTCTGGACGCTGACCCAGTGGCTCGACGGTTTATTTTACCGTGGCCGATGAGTTTGAAATGCCCAGCAAAAAGCATCTGATCGTGCCCGCTCGCTCAGTCCCAGGGAAGGGGGGAGGAATCCGGGAGTGACCTCTGAATTTTGACAAGCAGCTGGGAACGCTACTAGGGGGCATCGGGAATACCCCCAGTCAAGTGGGAAGGGGGGGTGACCAGCCCATAAGGTACAACCCGGGACCGCGGGACCTTTCTTCTCTTTAGCCCCGTCTCGCTCCGCTTTCTTACAACGCACCCAATCTGAGAGTGCGAGTGGGAGCAAGCAGCACTTCAAACAGAACCGGTCCGCCTAGAGCACCACGGCTGCCCCACCAAGAAGAAAGCGACAGCGCTGCCAGAAAGCGGAGTGTGGACTCTGGAGGGAAGGTCCGACGGGAGGGACACGCGACGAGCAGAGGTGGGGAGGGCAGAGTGAATTCCCGGGAGGGGAAGGAAGAGGTGTCTACTCACTGACAGAAAACAAGGCATATAATAACAGTCCATGATTCTTGACAGCCAATCTGGAACAAACTTGCTGGAAAGGCTCAGAGGAGCTGCAGCAGTGCGTAGCTCTGGATGGCACTACAGAATGGCTCCTAAAATGAATATTTGAATATAATGAGACTGGCGCAGACGGGCTGTTTTTCTTCCAGCCCCTCAGAATCACGTGATCGCAGAGGCCCCGCCCCGCGCACGGAGGAGCCCGCCCTCCCCGCGCCCGGCGGCGAAAGGGCCCTCACGCCCCAACGCGGCCCCGCCCCCTCCGAGGAGTCCACCCTCCCAGCCTGCGGCCGGAGCTCCCAGCTATCCGGGAGGAGCTCCCGGCTGCGATCTGCGGAGCCTTCCGCAGGTCCCCAGGCACGGCGAGCGGAGAACGCGCCCTCGCCTCTACCTGCAGCGTTCGGGACGTCCGGCGAGGCACTAGCCCCAAACGGCCTGAAGACGGGGGATCTGGGGCTCACCCGAGAGGCTGCGCCTTTCAGCGCACACCCGGCTCCAGAGGGCCGGGAGCGGGGGCGGCGGAGGCACAGCCTCTCAAGACCTCACCACCAAGGGGCACTTAAGAAGGATAGCGCCAAGAGACACACGTACGCGCGCGCGCCCCACTACTTCCTCCCCAGGGTCTCCGCGAGGCCAAATGCAACTCCTAGCGATAGTCACCCCTGATGAGCGCCCGCGAGCGCGCTGCCTAAAAGCGACTGATCGTGTCCGCCACCGGGCCAGAGGGTGGAGGTGGTTGGCGCGACCCACCTGGGAAAGTGGGGAAGGAGCAGCCGCTAGGCTGTTTCTTCTTGTTCCATTACAGGGAGAATCTCGCGTCCCCCAGAGCAAAGCATTAATCCCCAAAGAAAGCTATCGGTAGGGCCATTCTGGGCGGAGGCAGACTCAAAAGGAGGCGTCGCCGCGGAGGGGGCACATCACAAGTTTCAGGTCTTAAAGTCGCCGAGGCTTTGCAACACCCGAGCCGGCGCAGAAAGGAAACCCCACCACGTTCCCAGGAGTGGAGAAAACAGCTTTCGGCCTGCGCTCGACCTTTGCGTCTGCGTCTCTCTCTCTCTCTCTCTCTCTCTCTCTCTCTCGCTCTCTCCAGCTTGTCTTTTTTTTAAACCACCACTCCTCCACCCAAACCCCCCTCCACTTCCTTCCCCCACCCCCTTCCTCCTTTGCACCAGCTGCAGAATCGCAGCACGTATTTCTTCAGGAATATTACCAATCCACAGCTCAAGGAATTACTGGGATATCCTGACTAGCGGAAGATGGTGCGCGCGTGGGTAGCTCAGCACAGGGGCCTTTTCGAAAACCTGACCCGCGCAAATCTGCGCCAGCGGAGCCCGCCCCAGGGTCCCGAGCCCCACGACTCCCGCTCGAAACCCCGCTGCACCCCGCCTCCCTTTCCTGACGTTGCTCTCAGTTCCTGCCGTGGCTCGCAGCAGACAGAGATCGAGGGCTCAGGTTGCCCGTCTTACTCTCACCCACGAACAGGAGTTTCTTCTTGGGGGCAATCCAGTGAAGGCTTGGAGGAAGAGGAGTAAAAAAAATGAAGCATTTAGCCCTCTGCTCCGAGCCGCGGTTGCCCGGCGCCGCCCAACACCGGGCCGGGGTGCGGAGGCCACCGGCGCCCCTGCGCTACGGTCCCCGCCAGGAGAGAGCCGCGCCGTTTTCTGAGCGGCTTTAGGTTTTCCCGCTGCCGCGCCACGGCTGAGACTGGCTGCGAAAGGGTTGGGGAGAGCAAAAGGAGTTTTCTTTTCTTTTGGAGACTCCAGGAACCCTTTAAAAAAAAAAAAAAAAAAAACCCTCTGGAAGCTTTAGAAATGGGGAAAGCAGACGGAGAAGGGGCCGGTCCCCGCGGGCGAAGGGACAGTGGAAGGGGTCGGCGCCTGGAATCCCCGGACCAACCAAGGGTGGCTGCGGTGGCGCACGCCGCGCTAAAACTCAGAGGCTGGGGAAGAGCTTGTGTTTCAATTTCGGATTTACTAAGTGGCATTCATCTCTAATCGCGTTTTCCTCCCTCAGTTTTTTTAATTAAAAAAAAGAGAAAAGCTTAAAAGTACTTCGGACTGAACTTTTTCTTGGGGGGTGGGGCGGCTGTCCCTCACTTCCCTGCCTGAGTTTTCGCCCGACGCCGGTTTTCTCCGAGGTCACCTCAGTTTACCAAGTCCCTGGTCTTTTGGAGTTTTCATGTCTCACAAAACCTTGAGGCTACAAACCGCAGTCCTTACAAACCATCCACGTAAGAGGTGCACGGGAGGCGTCTGAGGCCTCAGGCCCAACTCCCACCGGGAGGGGTCTGCAGGGACCCGGCACTCCGGGACCCACTCCGGTCGGCTTCGGGAAGGGAGAGCCAAGAAGAGCCGCGCGTCCGCCGTGCCGCTCGCCCGCGACTCTTCATAGGACAGGGCTCCGCAGAAAGACTCGTCCTCAGAGCGCCTGGCATCCCGGCCATCGAGACCCCACACCACTAAATGATAGAGGAGAGGCTCCTGGGATGCTGCGAGCCCACGAAAATAGCTCGTGGAGGAGGTGCGTCTGGCCACCGCAGTTGGCAAGCTCTCAGAGGCTCCTGTCGGCTGGGGGCCGGGTCGGGTGACACTCCCCTCCAGGCAGCCCTGCGCTCCTTGCGCACGCTCCAGAGGCAGGGAAACAGCGCTCCACACCTCCGACCAGCCCTAGTTAGGTGTTCTCCCTCCACCTTGCCGTCCCCTCACTCTCTTCCGACTTCTGAGCCGACATGCACTTCACTCCTGGCCCTTCCCGTCCGGAGATCGCAAACGCCAGGCTACCCGCAACGTGTTCCGCTCAAGACCTCGCAGACTCCCCAACGACCCCCAACCAAAGGCTTCTCTTCTTCCTTCCTCTCCTGCCCCAAAACTACCAAAGGTGAAAATGGCCATAGGACGGAGAAAGTGGCCTAGGTGGAGGCAGTAGTCGATATGGAAGTGTCTTTCAGTGCCAGCATCCCTACCTCTACACTACCGTTGGGTAAAATAAAATTAAAAAAAAAAAAGTGGGGCCACCTTTTGCCGCAACCACAACTTGAGCACCCCTGTTTCTCTTCCCACCCCGCACCCCCCCCCCAAGGATGCGCCTCGACCACTTCTGCCCGGCGCCCCGCGCCAGACAGCTTTGCTCACCATAGGTCCCTGCAGTAGCGGGCTCGCCAGCAGCAGCTCCTGGGGACCTCTGAACAGCTGCTGTGAACCTAGGCGAGGGCCGAGGGCTGAGGCGTTGCAGGCTCGAGACGGCGCGGACGAGAATCCCATCGGGGAGGGAAGCGAGACACTCAGCCCGGAGCGGCAGCGGCGTCCCGGGCTACCGTCCCTCGGCTCGGATGCCGCACTCACCTAGCTTCCGGGCCGGGCTCCGCACTCCTGCCCTCCCTCCCTCCCTCCCGCTCTGCCCTCCAGCATCTTCTCCTTCCTTCTCTTTCCCTCTCTCTTTCTTTCTTTCCTTCCTCCTCCTCTTCCCTGGCAGCCCCTCCCTTCTTCCCTCCTCCCTCGTTCGCCTCCCTTTCTGGGATGGGAGCCCCGCCCACATCCTCCTATCCAGCCGCCGGGCCTCGCCTCGCAGGCCGGGTCCCGGAAGCCCGGGCAGCGCCGGAGTCCGCAGCTGCCGCCTGGGCTGGGACGCCGCTGCTTGCAGCTCTGGGAAGCGTCCGGGACTCACCTGGGGACCACGTGCAGAGGTACTAGAAAGCATGCACCGACTAGTCGCCGTACCTTCCAAAAATACCCATGGGAGTCTGGGCTTCCCTGAGTTTAGAGTAACTGCTGCCCAAACTGATGATTAAAACATTGAGTAATCACCATTTACCCTGAGTAATTAGAGATAATGAAACACCTCTAAAATCAGGTTATGGAGAAAGGAGCTGTTGGGTTGGTTTTAAGGGTGGCCTTCCATAAACTGTTAAAGGGTTTCCAAAGGCTGAGAAACAGGCTGCACACAGAACTGTGTGCCAGAGAGAGGTGCCTCTTTGCCTGTTAAAAATGTGACTTCCCTTCCAAAATATTTTTTTAAATGCTTGTTGTGGAAAGCCTTAGAGATGACCCTCAGAAAGACAGCCCCCAAAAACAGTCGAGTTTCCCTCCTCTCCCACCAGGCCTCACAAACCCTTGTGAGAAGAGATGGCTTGGAGACTGACTGGGGCCATATTTTTTACAGTTGGAAAAGTCTGTTTATAACCCAGAAGCCCTCTGAGAACCCCCACAACAATTGTTTTTGTTGTTATTATTGTTGATTTTTTTGTTTGGTTGTGGTACAACTAGGAATCCTTAACCTCAGCAAACAGACCTTCTGAGGAGGGAACAACCACGGAAGCAACAACCGTTTTGGCCTGAGGGAGACAAAAGATACCCTTTGGTTTGTTTTTGAGGAAGAAAAGGGCTGAGGAGTTGGCTCTGTCCTACAAGGAAGTGCTAGTAATCATATTAGCAAGGAGGTGGAATGTATGGCTTTAAAACCTTCCCAAACAGAAGCTAATTTCACACAGTGCCTCTGATGGAGCAGCGAGGGAGATATCAGCATCATCTCTCTGTTTTACAAACACAGAAGGGGAAGCCAGGTTAAAGGGACTTGCCCAGAGCCCTGAAATAATCACATCCTCTGCTCTCTGGAGTCCTGAGTTAATGCTGCAGGGTGGGGCTAAGGGTCACAGCCCTGAGCTCCAGGTGGTCAGGCCAGTGCTGGAGGGTTGAGCATTTCCTGTCCTGGATTTCTTTCTCTGAGATAGACATTACCTGTCACTGTGTCAGCGAAGCTTTTAGGTCTTTACTTAAACAGATATTGGTCCAGAGTAGCTCATCTGTATGAACTTTATAGTTACACACCTTCAATATTTAGAAAACAAGAATTGCGAAGGGTGGGAAGTACCTGAGTTCAGAGAAACAACTGTGAGACCAGGGCCACAGCGACCTGCCATCTTTTCCAAGTCAGGCCTGTGAGGTCATTCAGCCCAATAATGCATTAAACTACAGAAGTGAGCTGTATGTCTTTGGGAAGTCCTTTAATTCCTGCAGGCCTCGGTTTTCTCATTTGCAAAATGATATGATTAGGCCAGGTAATTTCATGCCCTCTTTCAATTTGAACATGATTTAATTTCTTAATTTAAATTTTATTAAACATCCACCTTCTTTCATTTTAAATCACTATGAGCCTGCCTCTTCAAAGAACCTCTGATTAAATAGGGCAGGGCAATACCACCACCCTGAAAGGATGTCTGACAATATACCTCCAGCTTCCAACATAATCAAAATTACATTAATTATTATTAATAATAACAACACAAAATTAAAACCCCATTAAATAGTTACCTAATGTTTACTCTGGGGCATTAGGCAGTATATTCCTTCAACACTGACTGGTGTGAGGACAGATTAAACATTCACTGAGCCCCCCCCCCATCAATAACTATTGTTTTAATCATTGACAAACTGTGTTCTTTAATATTTAAACTAAAAAACAACAGTAATATGCTGTGATTAAAAGCAGGGCTTTATTTTATTTTAAGGCACCAGATAATACAACTTGTTTCTTTTTTAAAAACTAAATGATTTTGGATGAGAGCTACTTTCTCAATTTGCTGAAACCCAGGTAATAAAGTAGCCACCCATGAGTCTATGAAATTTACAGTCCAGGAGTGTCTAATTAAGCCACCTGACATACTTGTTGAGACCCTAATATGAATCTTTACCTATGTGGTGGGATAACTCAGTTCCAGGTCTCTTGGGACAGGTTTATTTCTAGCCCACGTTTGAGATGGGTGCAAACTCTCTAGTATCACTCCCTTTCTCATTCCCTCTTTTCCTTTTTTCTTCTTTTCCCTTATACCAAAGAACAAATTAGTTGTTGGTTAGAGACCTAAATCAATCATACCTTAATAATCAGAGTTGGTGAGGAGAATCATCCAGTCTTTTTCCCACCTCAAGCCTACCTGTGCATCTTGGTGTTTTTATAGAACTTAATATAGATGAACGAAATGAAACTGTACCCTTAAAACATAGATTGGGAGGAGAAATCCATCACATTTCAAGAGTAACTATGGCTCCTCTGCTGCTATTTTGAATGAAGGGCATTCATCTGTTGGGTTTTTCCTGGAGGGCATTCAGAGAGAGTAGCTGGACAGCGAGCCTGTGGGACAGCCTTTCTCCAGGTAAGTTCTGAGGAACAGAAGCTTCAGAACAAGGTTGAATGATCTGATAAAATAAAGATTTCCTGGCCCTGCCTGAAATCTGGCCCCAGAAATTTACATATTTTACACAGTTTCCTGTTGATTCTGAGCACACTTAAAGCTTGAGAACTACTATTTTAAAAGTTATTTCACTTATATTTCCAGGGCTGATAGATACCATTAAAAGGCTAATAACTAGATATTGTTAAACAAGCAAGTAATATGCTTGGCTTGTGCTTTATAAACTGTTGTAGTAATTGTAGAATTACTATGCCCAGACACATGAAATAGGTCTCTGCAAATGAAAAGATTTCTAACCCTATAGATATAGTAGCCCGTGCTTCTAGGTATTTGATTAAGAACCACATCAGATCTTCAGACCTTCCTTGCCAATTAAGTGTCTGTTGAAGTTATGTGTGGGTACTTTGAAGGAACTCCAGGATCATTGCTGGCTTTTGAGAAGTAGGAAGGTAAATTGGAATTGGAATTATAAGAGATCTCTGAAACTTCCCAGGACCATTAATTTTTCTCTTATTAATTAATATTTACCATTAGTTATATATTTGCTATCTAACCCTCACAATAATCCTCCTAAAATCACTGTTCTATAGATGAG
Source organism: Anoura caudifer (assembly GCA_004027475.1). NCBI lineage: Eukaryota > Metazoa > Chordata > Mammalia > Chiroptera > Phyllostomidae > Anoura > Anoura caudifer. Next base: position 77,330 of record PVKU01002474.1, read on the forward strand.
AATCTGAAACTTAGAGAGGTCATATGGGTTGTTCAAGGTCACAGAGCTGATAGGTGGTGGACCAAACATTCAGACCAGGTCAGTTGGTCTCCACCTCCACATGCTGTAAGTGGGGGCTGCAGAGCCATGGATCCCCATGGCCACAGGTTCTGACTAAACAAGGCTTGTCCCAAAGGCTTTTCCTGAGGCCAAGCTGCTCTGTTCTTGCACAAGCTGCTGCTCCATTGTTGTAGCCCGCTATTGTAGAGAATTTCAAGATATTTACCCAGTTCTTAGAAGACAGAACAAATCTAATTACAAAGCTCACCTTAAGGCAAGACTTTCTGTGACTTTCCCCAGGAAAAAGTTGTGATTTTGAGAAAGGAGCAGTTTACCTTTTCTGGGTTTCAGCTTCCTTACTGTAAAATGTAAAGACCGACCAGATTCCTCACAGGTGTTTCTGAGGCCCCAAGATTGAGAAATAATCTGTCTACTCATTAAAATCATGGTCAAATAGCTGAAGCTTCAGAGTAACTGGTTTCCTCATTTATAAATGGAGAATGACAATTTCTATTTCATAGTGGTCTTATAGGTATTAACTGAGTTAATGTAATAAAATGGCAGGCACATAGTGCTTAATAGATATTAGCTATTATAATTATCCTTTGCAAAGATTACACGAGCAAAGTAGGTGAAGAGATACTCTGATACTGAATTTTACTTCACTTAGTGACAAACTTTTGTAAAGAAAGGGGTTATATCTCACATTTATTTTGTAATCGTCAGTGCTGCACGCTTCTTAGACATTGATTGAATAAAGGCTGTCTCTGCGAATCAGCTTCACTGAGTTAACATTCATATGATTTGTCTAGATAAAGCTCTGCCAAGATAACGAATAACTGACAAAGTGCACACTCACAACTGCTGAGAATAAGGAAATTACAGACCAGATGACGTACCCCAAGCATTTTCCATCTCTGATTTTCCTGATTCCTAATACCTCAAAACTATAAACAGTTTTTCTCTATACTTCTTGCTAAAATGTAAACCCATGTCCTTTTCCCTTGTCTGAAGAAGAATTATGTGTGAATGCAAAGTTCTCATTTGAGACTGTGGTCAACCTTGGATATACCTGACTCAAAGCTAAACAATACTGGATTCTAATATCATCTCATTGAATACAGTAAAATGCAATACTATTTCAGTTCCTATGCCTTAAATTATTGTCTCACTGCTTTCTAGAGTTTGGTTCTTCTTTTTTTTTTTTAATCCTTCAAAACAGACCATCAAAAATGAGAACTCCAATCAAAACCTCAGAGAATTCAGACAGATGAAAAGATTGCTTTTATGTCTTAACATATTTAACATGTGGATAGCAGACAGGGCACGACCATTGAAATTCCTCCCTTTCCAAGGAAGGGTTATCACAAAGAGGATGGGATTGGCACCCAGTAATGGAGATTTGGCTTCTCCCTGTTTTAGACTTCCTCTGCTAAAAATGGTCAGCTGTACCCACCTGATTCTACAGACAGGATGCCATTTGGAAATAGATTATTATAGAATGGATCGAGAAGGTTAAAACTGTGGAATATCTTCGTTCCCAGCACACACATCCTCCGTGCTCTCTCCCACTCTCCCTGTTGTGTGTGAACCTGGATAACGTTGCATCCCACTGTGGGGATGAGATTTGGAAGCAGCAGCAGACTGCCGCACGGACATCCTGCCGGACCAGATGAGTGGTTGCGGTGTCCCAGCCAGATGTCAGTTGGACACCATGATCTAATATTCTCCCCTTAATTCATACTAACAGCTTTCTAATCTTCTGCAAGGAGAGCTTTGTTTGAAAAGGGTATGTGATCCAAGACATTTTTATTATATAAGTAGAATTTGGATGTTTTTTACATATAGTCTAAATATTTCATGTCCTTGAGTGGGGCAAAGAGTTATTTTCACCAATGTCCTCTTCAAGAATGAATGTATATTATTTCTAATCCCCTCAGAGATCATGTATAGTTGTAAGTAACACTCAGAAATGCTTGTGGATGTTTGCTTTGTGAAAATTCATCAAGTTGTATACATGAGATTTGTGTATCTTTCTCTTTGTATTATATTTCAGTAAAGGTTTACTAAAATATGCTTTTGAAATCATTTTTTAAAGTTATACTTCTTGACCAGCATTTGAAGCTCTCTAGCTAGAGATAATGTTTCCAGTCACCTCAGGTAACCAAAAGGTTGCCCGGAGTAAAACTAGGAGAACACTTTGTAGTCTGGTGGTGGCCACAGCACAGATAAAACAGGCCCATGGCTTCAGGGAAGCCACTTCCCGACCTCCCAAAGAGCAGTTGCACCAGCTAAGGCCTGGCCACTGGAGGCAATTGGGCAGCAGTAGCCCAAGGTAGAGGCCAACAGGCCTGACTGGCTTGATACTTCTATCAAGCCCTGGGAGGGCGGGATGGTGGGCCACAGGAGTGCCTGAGCTTTGTACTCAGCTCCTCCCCTGGGCTTCACTGCCTGAGATGCTTGGAATAGGCACTGCAAGGTGTCAGTCTCTGGGGGAAAAGGCAGGGACACCAGACACATATTTCTTAAGACAGAAATGCACTAAGTCCAACAGAGAGGTAACAGCTTCATAAAAAGGAAGGGGCTCCATCCCCAGATTCTGGGAGCCCTGGGCTTGGGGGGAGGGCCTCTCTTGATGGCTCGCCAAAGCCCAGTCCCAACTCAGACGCAGATAGAAGTCTTCAGTGCCCGTGGCCATTTTCTAGGCCTTGAATCCCCACGGCCAGACTCGGAGATCACGCAAACTCAAACTCAAAAGGAGTCAGAGAAGCCCACGAAGGGTGTTGAAAGGCTGAGCTTCGAGGAAAGAAAGTGCGAGGTGGGTGACAGGTTGCCGGAACCCGCGGAGCTGCATTGGCGGAGCAGCCACAGGCATGGTGCTCACTTCCTACAAGCAGTTGGAGAAGGAGGTGTGGACACCCGGAAATTGCGAGCCACATTGTCCCTTGGCAACTGCTAATACTTAGCAGGCCGGGGGACATGAGCCTCGCCAGGTCCAATGCCTTGATCCTTCTGCCAGCTTCCTATCCCCGTGCAGTGCTGTGCTTCACATTTTGCGTCCCTGAAGACCAGGGCCACCGGAGGAGGCTTAGGAAGCTGGTGCGTCCTCTCCTTGCGCTCCCCCTCAGTGCCGCTCCAGTAAATGGCCAAGAGTGTCGGCGCAGGGTGGGTGTAGGTCTCCCAGCCCACCCAGCACAGCTGGACCCGCGCGTTTCCCGCATCAGCGCAGTCTGCACCGCCTCCACAGTAGCTGGCTGCCGGCCCTCGTTATTTTTAGCTCAGCGCTGCACCTTCCTACCTGCAAGAGCTCGCCCCGCTCTCAGACTCGTTTTGCAGGATTTGTGCCCCAGGTGGCTAATCTGACCCACACTTGAATAAACAGCGAGCGCCCAGGCAACCAGGGCGAGCTACTCGCACAGAATTTCCATCCAGCTGCAGGAGAGGCTCCTCAGATGCCTAGAGGTCCCACCTCGTTTTTCGTTTACCTTGACTCGGAAACTTCGGACCATTCCTGGAGAAGGAGGTGGGGGGAGTGGGGGCGGGGAGGCGGGGAGGAAAGAAGGAAGGGAAAGGAGAGGGAAGAAAGAAAGGGACAGATGGGGAGGGATCCTAAAGTAGATTCTGGGACAATTTGCTCCTGATCCCTGCAGCTTCCCCCCTCTCATTCCCCGCCCTGTGATGTGATGGAACCCAGGGAAATACCGGTTATACTCCAGAAAATTAAATTTGGATAGCATTTGTTAAGGTTCCCTCCCGAGTTAACCATCCCCTCCACTGCTGGTTCCGTTTTATGACAGATTGTCCAGGCGGCAGAGTCCGATTTCTCCCATCAACTAAGGAAAAGAGTTTGCCAATCCAGATGTCTGGGCTCATGGGATCCGCTGTTTCTACTCGCCAAGCCCAGCAGTGGTACCCGCAGGTTTACAGAACACTAGGGAAGTGAGATTTATAAGGGCAGGAAGAAGAGTAGCAGGGACCTGGGGTGGAAAGGCCAGCAGTCCACGTGAGGTTGCTGGAGGGGCCTCCAATGGACACTGGCGGGGCAGTGGGTCATTGCAAACAGGTTGGGGCCTTAGCCTTCCCTCAAGCAGGTTAAAAATGAAACACAACAAGGAGATTCCTTTCTTCAGTACAAAGAGATGGTGGATTGGACTTCCAAGTCTTTGTCCCAGAATTCTGATTTTCATTCTGAAAACCTTTTTGCTCCTTCTTCACTTCCTTCACTTAGGGTTCCAACTCAAGGTAATGGATAAATTTGCCTTCAGTTTACATCAAGATGTTCTGTGCCTCTCCTGTGTCTAATAGTTCTTTAGCTAGAACCCCAGGAGTTTGGATAGGCTGAGTTTATTTTCTCACCTGTAAATAGAATCCAGAAAAAAAAAATGGGGCTAGAAACTGGAGGACTAAAAACTAAATGTCTTAAAGGGACTATAAAAGTGAGTGCTGGCTTTCTTTGTTGTATTTAAATTGAATGCTAATCTCTTTAAATTAGAGATTCTTAAGCTTTTTATGTGGCCTCATTCAGAATCCCTACATGGATTTCAGGGACCCGTGAAAACTGCAAAATTTATACATTCAATTTTGGGATAAGTATAAAAGTGCATGGAGCGGGACATAATTTTATCAAATTTTCAAAGGAATTTGGGACTCAGGAAAGGTTGAAAACCTCTCAAATATGGTACATGGGTTAAATCTTTCTTATTGGGAGAATGTCTCCAAGTTGCACACACGCAAACCTTGAGTCAGTGGTACACAGCTTTCACACACCGAAGAGCAAAAAGTTCTTAACTCTTCACAAAGACAACAGACATGTCTCTTTAGTGCAGCCCACACAGGGGAAAGGACTCTGGCAGAAGGGCAGGAAAGGAGAAGAGTGACTGGAGACCCAGGTCCCTGCTTACCACTGCCTACCCACCCAAGACCCTTGAGGTCCTTAATTTGTAGATCAAGTCCTAGAGTGTATGTGAAACTGATTTACAGAAGACAAAACACGTGGCTAGTGTCATTTGTGAATATAAATGCTGGTGGGTTTTCACATGCTAGTTATAATTAGATGAACAATGATGTAAATAATTTTAATTATGTGAATATTTGCATATTTTCTTCAACTGTATACTATAAGGAAAATCGACATACTTAGGATTCCTAACCTTTGTGAGACATACTCATGTTCGTTACCTCATTTAACCCTTAAAACAATTTATGGCTTATATACACTATGGTTATCCCACCCCATACCCCACTTTTCTTTTAACATTTGGAGAAAGAAAAGCATAGAGAGGTAAGTAAATTGCCCAAGGCTAACAAACACCAAATTTCAACTCCAGACGAGGTCCTTACTTTAGAGAGGGCGTATTAGAAAAAGAACAAATTTTGTTCAGATTTAGATAAATTTAACTCCTATGGTACTTGGGCATTCTGTGCAGAAGCATAAGAGTTTTAAACAGAGCAGCCACACTTGGGATAATTGGTCTTCTCATATACTCTTCGCTGGAAAACTGTCTTTAATCCATTCACTTCCTTCCCATTTCTTCCGCACTTCAGGTTCACCAGGATCTTAATAGAAGTTTATACATATAGTGTTTTATTAGTGACGTCTATGCTTCAACTAATTAGGCAGCCTTAGATGGGAAAGAACACCTTGCCCTCCACTCCTGCAAGCCCTTCCAGGAACCCCTGTAGTAAGAACGATCATCTTCAGCAGCGAACAGATGGCCAAACTGAGCCCCACCCATCAAAATGGTTAAATATCTCACCCAAGGGGAGTTAGCAAGAACATAGCTTTTTTCTTTCTGTACCATCAAATAACAGCGCCGATGAATACAAAACAGATAGTTTGCTGTTCCTAAGTTATGGATACATTAAAAGAATTACCACAACTCTGGTCCACTTTCTTTTAAATACTTTTTTTATGCCTGTAGCATTGGTTTGAGGGTTTGTTCAACAGATAGTTCTCCTATTTGATTTCTCTTTAGCATAAAATCCATAATACCAAACTGTATGCTCCATGGTTTGTGGAAGCTCTAGAGGGCAGGCAGACATCTGTTCTTGATCTTTAATTACATTTTAATTATGGCTTGAGAACCAGTATCACAGAAAATGAGTTGCTGGAGAGCAAGGCCTGAAAGCAAAAACAAAAACAAATTATGGATCATAGTAGGCACTTCACTCCAAAAAATTGTGAATTATGTTTCTCTACAGGGCTCAGGTTACTAGACTGTAATAATAAATGAAAACATCTTCTTAGTAATATGTTGATACTTTAACTTAAACAAGGGGGAATTGATGAAATTATTTTTAAAAGTTCAGTAGTCAGCATGGTATGAATTTTTAAAACAGACTTGAAGTCAGATAGTTTGGCTACAGGTATAGCTCAAACCAGTTCGTATTCTATGTATGAACTTGGACATTTTATGTCTGGAGGCTGCCATTTATTCATGAGTTATATGGGCTGTAAGATCTCTAAACATTAGGGTCAACAGCCCAGGGTGGTGTAGCTCAGTGGATTGAGTGTAGGCTGCAAACCAAAGGGTTGCTAGTTCGATTCCCAGTCAGGGCCCATGCCCGGGTGGGCTGTGGGCCAGGTCCCCAGTATAAGGCATGTGAAAGGCAACCACACATTGATATCTCTCTCTTTCTCTTCCCCTCTCTCTAAAATGAATAAATAAAATCTTTTAAACATTAGGGTCAACAAGATTTTAATGTAAAGTACCAGACAGCAAATATTTTAGGCTTCTTGTGCCATATATGGTTTCTGCTATTTTCCCTCTTTCTTGCTTTCCCCCTTTACCTTCAGACCTTCTTCTTCCTTCTCCCTTTCTTCTCCTCCTCCTCCTCCTCCTCCTCCTCCAATTGTTTATAGATGTACAAACCGTTTGTACTGGTTTATTAAGGCTTCTGTAACCAAGTACCACAAACTGTGTGGCTTAAACAACAGAAATTGACTGTCCTGGAAGCTAGAAGTCAGAGAGCAAGGGGTCTATCAGCAGTGTTGGTTCCTTCTGAGGACTGTGAAGAAGAAACTGTTTTATTTCTCTCTCCTAACTTACGGTGGTTTGCTTGCAATGTTTGGCTTGTGGAAGCTTTACCCTGATCTCTGCCTCTGTGCTCACATGGTGCTCTCCCTGTGTGCCTGTGTCCAAACTTCTCCTTCGTACGGACACCAGCCATATTGGATTAACCAGTAGCCAACCCAGCTCCAGTGTGACTTCATGTTAATTACATCTGCAATGACCCTATTTCCAAATGAGGTCACATTCTGAGATGTCAGGGATTAGGACTCCAACATATAAATTTTGCGGGACACAATTCAATTCATCAGATCATTCTTAGCTCATAGACCACACAGAAATAGGTTGTGGTCCATAGTTTGCTGATTTCTTTAGTAAGACCCCTGTTTATTCTAAAATTCTCTATTATCCATGACTGTGTAGCAAATTATCTCAAAAGATCGTCATTCATTTAATAAATTTATGTTGAGCATCTACATGTGCTCGGCACATGTAGAGAATCTAAAACACAGCCGCGAAAAACTGATAGAAATCATCATTGTCTCTCTGGGTCTTACAGTCTAGTAGGAAAGGCAGACTACCAACAAAATAAATATAAACAATCTATAGTATGGCAATAGGTACTAAGAATAAAAATAAAGTGGGGAAGAGAGATGGCAATGGGGTTGAATTTTAATAGGATGGTCACAGAATGCTTCACAGAAAAGGTGACGTTTGAGCAGAGACCTGAAGGAGACGGAGGGAGCCAGCCACATAGGTATCTAGAGAAATTGTGGTTTTGTCAAAAGGAAGAGCAGTATAACTTCTGAGGTGGCAGTGGGCCTGATGTGTTCAGAAACAGCAAGGAGACAAGTGTGCTTGAGTGGAGTGAGCCAAGCTAGGGAGAATATTTGGAGATGAGGTCAGAGAGGTGGGGCAGGTGAGAGGTTAGCTGGTGTATGATCTTGTGCACCATCGTAAGAGCCAGTGTCTGTACTGCAGTGAGGTCAGCGAGGCACCTAGGGAGCGTGATTTAAAGAAACACTCACTCTCAGGGTCATGCAAGTACAGGGTGGGTCCCTGAAAGTGAGTGCCTCCTTAAATTGCGTGCCCTACGTGCCTCCCTTGCCTCATCCAACTTCCTGAGGGTTCTGAGCAGAGGAGTGGTATGATCAACCTTGTGCTTTATCAGGATCGGTCTGGCTGCTGTGTTTAGGGCAAGGATAGAACACAAGAGATCAATTAGAAGGTTATTAAAATAACTTCCAGGGTGAAATAGTGAAAAGGTTCTTAGCTGCCCCCCAGGCAGTTATCAGGTGCATAACCAGTGGGCGTTGGATTACCTTTCCTTTTTGTTCTCACTCAAAATTTTTTAGGGGTCACCTACATGCTAGATTTTAGGTTAGGTGCTGAAATTCCAACAATGAGCAAGAAATGGTCACTACCTCAAAGAATTAATAGTTATTTCCTTCCTTCCTACCTTCCTCTTCCCTCCCTCCTTCCTTCTTTAAATATTTTGAAATTTAATATAAAAATAAAAGCCCTCCCTCAAAGTTTATCTTCTAGGGAATTCATCACACATACTTTACTGAGGTTTTCTGGTCTGGGCACTACATTCCCATTCCATTCACATATAAGTGGGAGTGAGCATCAAGGAAGGACTTAGGAAATCAGCCATGATTTATTTTGATTTCTCATGGAATACTATATCTCTCCTCCAATCACAGGACCATGAACTTTTAGGTCCAGAAAATGTGAGATCCTCACACTCAACCATTTCATTTTACAAATGAGGAGACTGAGACCCAGAGAGATCAACCCACAATTACACATCTACTTAATGGTAGAGTGTGGCAGATTGTGTTTTTCAAAGCCGGCTGCACAATGTCTTCCATCCCACATGCTCTTCAATGTGATGTTGACACGCTTGCCATTGAAAAATGAGGGTCTGTGTTTTCTCCCCTCAAATCTGGGCATATTTGTTTTCTATTACTGCTGTAACTAATGATCATAAACTCAAAGCTCTAAAGCAGCACAAATATACTATCTTACAGTTCTGAAGCTGTTCTGAAGAATTCCAAAAGGGGTCTTTCTAGACTAAAAGCAAGGTGTTGGTGGGGCTATGTGCCTTCTGGAGGCTCTCAGGAGCATCTCTCTCCTTGCCTTTTCCAGCTTCTAGAGGCTGCCCACATTCCTTGGCTCCTGGCCAGCATCACTCCGTCCTGTGCTTCTGCATCACATCTCCTTCCCTGACTCTGGACCTTCTGCCTCCTTGTTATAAAGACACTTGTGATTATACTGGGCCCACCCAGATCATCCAGGATAATCTCCCCATCTCAAGGCTCTTAACTTAATCACATCTGCAGAGTCCTTTTGGCCAGGTAAGGTAACATAGTCACAGGTTTGGGGATTAGGACATAGACATATTTAGGGGGTTATTATTCTGTCTGCCACACTGGATAGGTTCATGAATATGTAGCTTCCTAGACAAGTCCATGGAGGCAACACTGCTTCCAACTGGTTGCCTTGGATCACTTCATTTTGGACCCTGATTGCCATTGCCATGCTCTGAGGGGTCCAAACTAACCCAAGCAGAGGGGCTACATGGAGAGGTCAGGTGTAGGTGATCCAGCGGGCAGCCAGCTGTGGCCTTAGCTGACAGCCACCATCCGTGTGAAAGAATATGCTTCCCCATGACTCTACTCCCCAACTGTTGCATGACCCCCAGCTTTCAAGTCTTCCCAGCTGAGACTCCAAACATCACAGAGGAAAGATAAGTACCCCTGCCATGCCCTGTTCGTGGCCCTGATCTACAGAAAATGTGAGGAAGATAAAATTGTGGTGGTTGTGGTAAGCCACTAAGCTGGGATGATTTGCTCTGCAGCCATACATAATTGATACAAAGGGCCATAACCCAGGTCTTCAGTTTCCCAACCCCAGTGGTTTTTCCACCCTTATATTACTGCTCAGTCAAGCAAGTAAACGAGTGAGCAAGAATCATTTATTGAGCATCTATTAGGAGCAATGCCCTTTGCGGAATTTAAAGGCCTATAAAACTTACTCTTTATATTCAGAGGACACTCCCTAACCTGGTGGGAAAGATGTGCTGGAAGCATCCATCAGAAGCAGAGTTAGGAGGCTGGTTGCACTAGTCACGGTGAGAGATGGTGAGATCCTGAACCCTGGGCATGACATTGGAACAGGAAAGAAGCTAGAGTCTGAGGACTTTTCTGAGGATCAGTTGACAAGAATGTCCAGGTGAGGGATATGCAGAAAGAGGAGGTAAGGAGGATTCTGTTGTTCTTAGCCATTAAGGCAGATATGAAATCCGGAGGAAAGCCAGGTTTGGGGAGCCTTCGTGGCACATAAATTCAGTGTCCGGTCATCGCTGAGGCTAATCTATATTTTTTAAAGCATTGTCACCATTAAATAATGCTCAATTCCAAATGATGGAGCATTTAGAGAACTAGCAGGGGTCCCCTTAAGAGGTACTACTATCTATGCAAGGAACCAGAATTCCTACCACCAGTACCATAAGCATATCGGGTCTTCAGTACCAATTGTAACACATGGTGCAGTTTTGGATAGACTTGTTGCGTTTGTTCATCACAGTAAATCCTAGAAGGGTAGGCAGAACAGGTGGAGTTGCCTTCATTTTGCTAAGTGAACATTCAGGATTGGGCAGTGGCAGAGGCCTGCCCCTTCCCACGTGTGCTTCCTCTCTGACAGTCTCCCTTGTCCCAAGGAAGAGACACGCGGCTGTCTTCCTTCCTTCGCTGAGTTTCAGCATAACTTCATGTGAACCTCAGAGATATAAGCAAACAAGAAACTGATACCATGAGCATGTTATTTCTACAATGGGTCACTTTCACAAAGGGCGAGAAAGTTTATAAACATAGTAGCTTAGACTATAGCCAAGCAACGCTCCATTTTCATAAGTGTCCAGGGCTCCACAGCCAATCCCTCACAAGCTGACCTGCAGAAACAGCTCTAGGAATCTACTTGAACCACCAACAGATTACTTCTTTTTATTTTGTTCTTTGTGTGGGCAGATATGCTGTGCTATGATTCTACCGGAAGTTTTGACTTCTCATGGAACAAATACACATGAAACATATTAAGTTGGATGAGAAGAAATTGAAAGACTAATTTTTGTGGTCTCAGATGGAATATATGTAAGAAATGGGTATATCGATGCTCCAATTTGGTTTTATTAAATGACATTTTTCTTGATTAAAAAGCTAATATAATTTTATTTAAACATTTGGAAAGTGTGTGAAAAGCACTAAAAAAAAAACCCCAAATTCCCTGTGAACTTTTCACCCAGAAAAACTATTGTTGTTTGATGAAAATGTTTTTGAACTCTTTTATTGTAAACATAATTTCAAAGACTTTTTAAAAAATGGAATTATGCTACACTTACTGATTTGCAAACTGATTTTTTCAAATGCTAGCCTTTTTACTTAATATACCATGAATATATTCTTTAAAGATTTTATTTACTTGTTCTTAGAGAGAGGGGAAAGGAAAGAGAAAGGGAGGGAGAGAAACATCAATATGTAGTTGTCTCTCACACACCCTTTACTGGGGACCTGGCCCACAACCCAGGCATGTGCCCCAAGTGGGATTTGAACTGGCAACCCTTTGGTTCACAAGCTGGCACTCAATCCACTGAGCCACACCACCCAGGGCCCATGAATACTTTTATATGTCAGATTTTGTTCTTGAAGCCAATGTGAGTTTTCTCCAGGGTGAATATATTTATTACATGAGCATTTTATAACATATTATCTTCATCTCTAATACCATTCATCAAATATTTATTGCAGACCTACTGTAAGTCAAGTACTGTTGCCAGCATTGGGGATAAAAGGAGAATGAAACAGGCAAAAGCATTTGAATAGTATTTCTCCTCTTGCTTAAAAAATGGAGAAAGTTATAAAGCTTTAGCATACAGACTTCAATTGGTCCCGCTTTGTATATTCACCACAAAAATCTAATTTAATAAAAAGAAACAGCTTGCAATCTTCATCTACGGTTTAGATTTGAGTGTGTTGTAACTGCATCAGCAGTTTTGGGGAATCATGAGCGTTTCGGTTACCTAGTGCTTCTTAATAAACAACTCACAACAGAGTGGCTTAAAATAATTTACTGTCATCTCTTATGGTTCTGTAGGTTGACTGGACTCAGCTGGGCACTTCTCAGGGTCTTCAGCAGCTGCGGTCAGATGGCGGCTGGAGCTACAGACATCTGAAGCCTCAGCTGGACTGAATGTCCAAGATGGTGTCTTCCCTCTGTGTTTGGCACCTCACTTATGTGGCTGGAATTGCTGGGGGTCCTCAGGTGTCACTTGGTCTTCATGCAGCCTTTCAACACAAATAGCTTGGGCTTTATCACAGCGTGGTGCTCTCATAGCAGCTGAACTCGTACAGCAGCTGGCTTCCCCCAGAGTGAAATTTCAAAGAACGCAAGGAGACATTACCAGGCTTATACGACCTAGCCTCAGAAATCACACAGTGCCACTGCCATATTCCATCGGTTACAGAAAGCCCAGCTAGATTCAGTTAGGAGAGGTCCACATTAGGGTGTGAATACCAAAAGGCATGGTTCATTGTACGAGCATCTTTGGAGACTAGCTACCAAGATGAGGAAAGTAGCTTAAAGGAAACAAAATTACATTGTACTATGAAAATATCAGAGATTACTCCAAAAAGCTCAACACACACCAAATGAAGCTCCTTCCCCAAAACAATCCCAAAGCCCAAGGCCGCTAATTCTCTGGGATGGTTAATACTCTTAGCGGGCAGAAATGCAGAGCCATTTCTGTTCAACAGGTGTGATTCCCTGATGCATGAGGTTGATACACCTCGGGGTCCCTTTCCAGGGGAGAAACAGGACTCCTACTGGGAGCCAGAAAGTAGTACAGTCAAGCTCTGCTTAATGATGGGGATACTTTCTGAGAAATGTGTCATTAGGCAATTTCGTCATTGTGCAATCATCACGGAGTGCACTTAAACAACCCTAGACGGTACAGCCTGCTACACACCTAGGCTCTATGCTGCTCCTGTTGCTCCCAGGCTACAAGCCTGTACAGCATGTTACTGTACTGAATACTGTAGGCAGTTGTAAACAACGCAATGGTAAGTAGGTACTATACATAATTATACATGCTGTACTTTTATACGACTGGGAGCGCAGTAGGTTTGTTTATACCAGCTTCCCCACAAACACACCATGAGTAATGCATTGCACTACAATGTCACTTTGTGATGGGAATTTCTTGGCTCCATTATAATCTTGTGGGACTACCATCGTATGTGAGGTCCATCATTGACTGAAATGACATCCAGCACATGACTTTTCTCCAGAAGGCCTAAAGCACAGTTAAATGCCCAAGTCCCCTCTGCTTAGTATACCAGGTATGTTGTCTTGACTGCTCTCTCATATAGGCTAGAGCAGTCCTGGCTAAGTGCTAACAAATACTTGGCAGGACCAGGTACTAGGCCGGTCTTGATAGTGTACTTACACATTTTGTTTTCATTAGAACCTACGAAGCAACTGTTGCCCCTGTTCTGCAGCTGAGGAAACTGAGGCACAGAAACTTTCAACAGTTTGCCCCAGGTCACATGGGCATTCAGACCCAGGAAGTCCAGCTCCTGAGCCCATCCTCTTGACCGCCTTACCGCCCTGCCGTGAGCAAGCCACTTGACTTCTCCGCATTGCAGTGTTTTTTCACATAAAACAGAACTAACATCCTTTTCCTCACAGGCTTGTACTGAGAAATGAGTGTTGGCCCAACTTTGCCACTTACAAGCTATGTGACCCTGGGGAAACTGCCTAATCTTTCTGAGCCTTGGTTTCCTTGTTTAATAAACAAGTATGTTCTTATGAAAAGTCCATGGGATAGTGCACTGTCTGGCATAAGTGGTTTAACAAATGGTATTAATTGATATAAATACTATTGCTTACATTGTAGCACAACTTCAAGGTTCTTAACTTGAGCCTAACACCTTCATAAGTCTCCTGCTAAAATTACTATTACTCTGTTGAATTTTTACTGTTTTCTTACTTTTCCACCCAGGAAACAGCTGCACATTTGGGCAGAGGGACATGAAAAGCATTGGTAGATAGTCACGTTGCCACCACAGATGTCCCTGTTTTGGCTGAGGACAGAGGACAGCAGCCAATATTCAAAGAGGACTGCAGATGTTCTCCTTTGACTCACATCAGAGGGGCCATTATAGACAAAGTGTGGGGATTGAAGACTTTTCTGTTCAGCACAGAATATTGCAGAATACGCCTGATTCATCTGACATGTATTAAATACTTATTCAGTCCTGAGTTGCCTTGAAAATACAAAGATGAATGGGACATGCTCCCTGTCCTCTTGACCTCAAAATATAAATGAGGAACACTGGCTGGGTTGCTCAGTTGGTTGAAGCTTCATCATATGCACCAGTTCGCAGGTTCAATTCCCAGTTGGGGCTCATGCCTAGGTTATGTGTTTAATCCCCAGTCAGAGAGCATATGGGAGGCAACCAATTGATGTTTCTCTCTCACATCAATGTTTCTCTCTCTCTCTCTCTCTCTTCCTCTCTTTCTAAAAATCAATGAACATATTTTTAAGAATTAAAAAATGTATAGATGGGGAGATGGGACACATATAATTAACCATAGCACAGTGTGAGGTTCTAGGTTTAGCAAAAATACAAATAGTGGTTGATCTCAGAAGGAGAAATTTTATCAGAGAATGTTTGGAGGGAGACCAGGAAGACTTTTTGGAAGAAGTAGTATTAACAGGACTTAAACAAAATAAATGTCCCTTGATAAGCAGAGATGGGACTGGGCAAAGAAAATTCAAAGTGAAGGAAATTATGTGAAGGCAGATGTGGGGTAAGGTGAGTGAGGCTCTTAATTAGAGTGGGTGTGTGTGCAGCAGGCACTCCTGATTGGCTGGCCCACCTTCACCCACAAGCCCACCTCCCCCAGTCACCTTCCACCACATGACAATACCCTTCTAATTGCTGAGGCATAAGCTGGGTTAGGATTCTGGGCAAGTATTCACTTCCCGCATAAAACCGGGACAGGCTCGATGAGCATGCACTTTCCCTCAACTTTTGCCCTTTGCTGTCTCTTCTTTCTCCTACTGGGAATGTGGGTAGATGTCTGGAAGTGCACCTTGCGGTCATGAGGTAGTAAGCAAAAGCTTGTAAGCCATATGATGGGATGATGGGGAGGAGAAAGGAGTGTGCGTCCATCACTAAGTACTTGCCTCAGCCCTGAACTCCAGACCTATTAATTCCTTATCATGTGAGAAAAATAATCCTCTATTTGTTTAAGGTGCACACAGTGAATGTTCTGTTACCTGCAGCCAAAGGCATTCCTGATTGATACAGGGGGCAATAGTGACTCATGGAATGTAAAGCCAGAAACAAATCTCAGAAAAGTTAGATCCATATTTTGAAGGGCCATAGAGTCCGTTTACCAACTGCTGGTTTCTTATTTGTGGGCACTGAAGAACCAGTGAAGGTTGGTGAGCAGTAAGAGTATTGAAGCTGTGCTTTAGGAAGACTTATCCAGCAGCAAAAGAGAAAGTGCTTATAGTCAAAGAAACTGTTTACCGAACAATTCTATTAGTTGCTGGACCAAGTAGGATCTCCCCATCATAATCTCTATCACAAATTTAAAAAATATGTATGTATAATTTGATATATACAATGGACACATTCCCAATTTATGTATTTATATGAAACTTTGCTCTATTATTAATTTGTAACATACAGTCTGAAGAAAATTTCATTTTGCTCTATGGAGGCAGCTTCAAAACTGGTTCCCTCAACCTCCTTTGCAACCAGATTGTGACCCACCCCACCACCCAGTTCCTTCCCATTTAAAATTTGAAGAGCCATGGCTCTGTAGTAGGAGAGTAGGAGTAGACAGTGAAGAGGGGTGCTGGATGTGAGAAGCATTTTACAGGGAGAATTGACAGGTCTTGGCAACAGTTTAAGATTTTATTTATTTATTTTTAGAGAGAGGGGAAGGAAGGGAAGAAGAGAGGGAGAGTAACATCAACCTGAGAGAGAAACATCAGTCAGTTTCCTCTCACACTCGCCCTGACCAGGGAAAAAACTGGCAACTGAGGCATGTGCCCTGACCAGGGAATCAAACCAGCGACCTTTTGCTTTGCAGGGCGATGCCCAACCAACTGAGCCACACCGGTCAGGGCATGGCAACTGTTTAGATGTTAGGACCAAGGAGCAAAATGAATGAGGGGTGGCTCCAGGATAAGGTCCATGTTGCTGGAAGGTTTAGGAGAGAAGTGTGCAGCAGGAGCAGGTTTGAGGACAGTGGTGAGACGTGGTGGGTTCCTCAGGCCATTGACCCTCAGGAACAGGCACTTGAAGAGCTGTCCACATCAGATGGGACCACACCCACCTGCAAGTCAAAGGACTCTAACGGAAACCTATAGTTCCTGAGGGTCTTCCTGGATCAGCTCTGTTCCATCCTATTCCCCACCTATGGCAGTTAGACTGGTCCATGAGGTGAGGTGTCCAGACATTGGGTCAAACATTACTCTGAGTGTCTGTGAGGGTATTTCCAGGTATTTCAAATGAGATTAACATTTGAATTGGTAGACTGAGTAAAGACATTGCCTTCTCCAATGTGGATGGGTCCCACTCAATCAGTGGAAGGCCTGAGCAGAACAAAACGGCTGACCCTCCCACTAGTAAGAGGGAAGTTCTCCCAGTTGAATGTCTTTGAGTTGGGACATTGGTTTTTTCCTGGCCTTTGAGCTTGACCTGAAACATTGGCTCCTGCTGGGTCTCAAGCCTGCAGACATTCAGACTGAACTGCACCATGGGCTCTCCCAAGTCTCCAGCCTGCTGCCTGCAGATGCTGGAACTTGTAGCTGCCATGATTGTGTGGGCCATAATCTCTTACACAAATTCCTTTTTGTGTTTGGTTCTCTTTCTCTGGAGAAACCTGACTAATGCACCATCCTATCTCTACTTGCTCCATATCCAACCCCTCTTTGTCCAGCTGGCTCCCAGTTGGGTTCCTCCATCTCCAGCTTTGGCACCTCTGTTCACTGATTCTCTGCCTCCTCACTTATGACATCCCACTTGTGTAGTCCACCCCCACTGCCTCTCAGTTGATTTGTCCTTTCCGGGCTCACCTCCTGGTATTGTAGCTTGGTTTGGGGGGTACCAATATCAGTAAAACACTCTTAAGGGTCTCAGAGTTCATCCATTTTGCAAACATTTACTGTCTACTACTACTCAGGCTTTGTGTAAATAAATACAATACAATATTAAGTTCCAGCCCTGATTAAGTTTGATAAAAGAAAAAGACAGATAAACTAACAATGGTGAAGCAATGGGTGACACAAGTGTACTGGGGGGATGTCAGGACTAGGTGGGGGTTGGAGGGCTCTCTGGGAAGGCTTCACAATGGAGAGGACCCCCATCTGGGTGTCAAGTCGGGAAGAGAGTCGCAGACAGGAGAGGCAAAGGTGTGACAGAGGTGTCACCACACTTAGCTCATTCGGCCTGCGTGCTGCTGTGGCTGCAATCAGAGAGGAGGGTGCGATTAAGTAAGCGGATGAATGAAGTCCAAAAAGTAAGATACCATTTACTTGCACCACTTACTTAACCTCTCTGAGCCTCCCTGTGAAATGGAGATTATCCCATGGGATTGTTAGGAGGATTAAATGAGATAATGAGTGTAAAGTGCTTAAACAATGCCTGGCACAGTAAGTGTCCAATAGCTCTTGTTATCTGGTAGCTCACAGGCCAGGATTAGTGATCCCCAAAGACAGTGGTAGTGTGCACAAGTAGATTGTCTGAGACAGGAAGTCCAGGTGGGAGCCAATGGCAATGGTCTGGGCCAGAGACAGTGAAGCCTAGGGTGGACAGTGGCGGTGGGCTGGAGGGAGATGGGTACATAAATCTTCAGTCGGTCTACATAGTGCTTCTCTAAAAAAGATGATAAACTCTCCTGTTAAGCTGCCATAGTAAATTGTAAATCAAATGCTGTAAAATGACAGTAGCAAACAGTAGGCTGGGAAAAGGCTTAACTGGTTTATGGAATTAGCCCTGAAAGTGTTGGGTCTTCCTTAATTCGGGAGGGTAGGGAAGTTTCACTGGGTGCACTTTTCCCATTGGATTCTATCATACTGTGGCCATTTTTCAAGGAATCTGGGCATTTAATCCCACATAACAAGTATTTGTGAAGTATTTACTATGGGCGAAGCATTATTAAAAGTGTCACAACATTTAGTACAAGATCCAAGTTTATTCAAACAAATTGTTCTTGTTCTAAAGCACCCTGGAAAAGATCAAAATGAGGTATATATATTTTTATTTGAAGATGTAAAACCAGCTGAATTTACAACTGATTCTGTACATTAAACTGATTCTTTAAAAATGGTATAGTACCCAAAACAAAGAAACAAATGTACCTTACAGGGCCCCAAACCCTCCAGTAAGGTCCTGCGGCGCCCAGCTGAGATGTTCTGGCAGGATAAACAAAGACAAACTATGGAGCTGTCTGTTCACTGCAGGATGGTCTGTTCTTGGGGACCCATGTCAACTCAAACGTCATGAGGGCTTCCAAAAATGCACTTAATGTGATATTGAGTGGTGCCTTAAACAAATCAGCATATAAGCCATGATCCCCTTACTCAGAACCTACCGTGTCTCACATAACTTATCATTAGTCTTTACAATCACCCTGAAATATTGGCATCATTATTTCCACTTAACAGAAGAAAGGATTTGAGTGTCAGAGATTAAGATTGAGCAGCGAAACTGGGATTCAAACTCAGGTGTGTTGACTCCTGAGCTTCTGAAGTTCTTTCCATTTCACTGGTGGCTTCTTACTCTACCTGCTAGCAGATCTGGCTCTTCAAATAGATAAAGTTTGATTTGCCTTCTGAAATATTTTTCTTAACCTTTTCTCTTCTGGATTATAAAAATAAACTCATTGCAGAAAACTTAAGAAAATAGAAACAAATAAGGAAGTGTTTTATCTATAATTCTGGTAATCATTTCTAGGTTAGTTGCCAAAGTGAAACTTCACCGCCCTCATTTAAAAAGCAGTATCTTTTGTTACGAGTTGATTAAAAAGGGAAGGTGATGATATGCTCTTTGCCAATTTGGGGGTTTATAGAAGGAGTAAATAAATGCTGTGGTGAGGAAATACTTTGGTTTTTCTTTTCTTTTCCTAAATGGGCATGAGAGATGGAGAAGACAGGATGCCCCCGATAAAATAGAACAGAGAACAGAACACATTCTAGGGACCCTTGTGGGTTACATTCCATTTTCCACAAACAGATCCCTATCCACTGCCACAGCTTTCTAGCTGTGGTTAGAGTTTATGTCTTAGTTAGAAGCCAAGGATGCAAGCAACTTTCATCTTGTTTCAACATAAAAGGCAGAGTGGGGGGTGGGGGAAGGCAGGCAAGATATGAAAAGCACAGCAAGAGTGGCTGTTGGGATGCCTAATGGCCCAGCACACCCCTGTGCTGATCATGCATACCGATGCTACTTAATTCTGGGATCAGCGTCAGCAGTGGGAGACAGTCACCCTCCCCTCTTTCATCAAGGACCTCAGAACATTAACCTTCACACTCGAACATTCTGAGGCAACTGTCCTCTTCTCACATTCTACAGCAAGTATGGCAAACTACTAGATATTTTGCCTGGCTTAACAAGAATATTTTTAAACGTTTGCATCAACATTTTAAAACTGGGCAGTTTTACGCAGAAATCTTTTTTGTTAAATATTTCTCCTGTCAAATCAGAAGATCTGGCAGTACGGGGGCGAATTTTTGCATGGCAATAACCAGTTGGAGGGGCAGCCCCTTGAGACCTGGTGGCCACAGCTCCTCTGTCCCCGATAACACTGAGGCCATAGGTTGGTTTCTGTCTCCTCCTTGCTTTAGCACAGCTGTATTTCCTGCAGTGGACAAACTGTATGTTTCTAGAAAAATCCAACCTGCTTTGTGCCTTAGATACCTGCACGATTCCTTGTTTGCTTCTGTGGTTGCTGCTTTCAGCAGCCTCCATCCCCTCCTCAGGTTCAAGCTGTAAGACTAGTTCTGGGTTCTAATTTCCACTCTGCCCCAAACTGGTAGCGTGACCTTGAGCAAGTCCTTCCACAGTCGACCTTAGTTCCCTTCCTTGTGAAGTGAAGCCACTTGTCTCCATCCTTCAACTCTGAAATTCTAGGACCGCTCATGAGCTTTAGTGGTCCAGGTAGAACCATTCTCCCTTTGGCCTCTTTCATAGAAGCCTCCTGGGGATAGGAAATTCAGTTTCAAGCAGATGACTCTGGCCGAAGAAGGAGAAAGAACAAGAGAAGAATGGGAAATAAGAAGAGGGAAAAAAGCAACTCATGGAGGAACTCAACCCAGAGAGGAGAGATGGGAAGATGAAAGAGGGTCCAAAATTTCTCAGTTAAAAATTTTTTTTATTGATTTTAGAGAGAGAGAAAGAGGAAAGAAGAGAGAGGTAGAGAAGCACTGATTTGTTGTTCCATTTATTTACGCATTCATTGGTTGATTTTTTTTTTTTTTCCCCTTGAGGGAGAGAAACATCAATGTGTGGTTGCCTCTCATTCGCCCCCTACTGGGGACCTGTCCTGCAACCCAGGCATGTGCCCTGACTGGAAATTGAACCAGTGACCGTCTGGTTCTCAGGCTGTACTCAACCCACTGAGCTACACCAGCCAGGGCTCATTGGTTGATTCTTGTATGTGCTCTGACTGGGGATCGAACCCACAACCTTGGCATAGTGGGACAACATTCTAACTAACTGACTACCTGGCCATGGCAAAAATTTTTTTCATTTAAAACACCCAAGAATGAAATTACACAATTGGAAATTTTTTGTCCTTTAAATAAAACTTAGAAGTAATAAATATTAATTGCAGAAAACTGGAAAATTCTGAAAACTAAAAAAAAATGTAAAGAAAAAAAATCAACTGTAATTGTACCACTTAACATTGAGGACTGCCTAACTCTGGGCATACGGTCTTCCTAACTTTTTTTGTGTGTTCTTTTTATAGTTGATATTATATAAAAACCTCATGTAATTTGAAAACAACAACAAAAAAAACCCTGATAAAGTAAAATATACAGAACTGTCTAATTAAGTTAAAACTAGATGTACTGGCACATTTTTGTTTGATTTATTTATTTGTTTATTTCCATAGGCAGCACTTCCAGCAAAATGCAAAACCAAACAAAATAAAAAGTTGAATAAAGCCTTTCATTTTCCATTACCTTTTCAATTTCCCAGTGCAATTTAAGGGTTTTGACATCATTTACTGTGACATATGGGCTTTATTATGAAAGAGTTTAAAATAAGACTAAGTTGCAGATTCTTAATAAAGGAATAACTTTCTGCATTCTGACTTTTAGGTCTTAAGAGCATTTTCCTATGATCTTTTTTCCTTTTTTTTTTTTTAAGTGGGCTTTTCTTTGGCAGGGGTTGGAGTGTCATTTCAGAGGTCAAGCATTCCTTATGTCTATTATTTCATTTCAATCAAGAGCTATACACAGTTGGTGATAAAATCCTCTTAAAACTGATGATTCTACCAGTTTTTGCGACCTAGCCTAGAGACGGTTACAATTCAGTTTTAGATAACCTCTTTTTGATGCACAAAGGAAAGGTAAGAAGATGTGATTAAAAAATGTTTGTAAAAGTGAAAGAATAACCTTATTGCTGAGAGAAGCTGGGAAAGAGCCTATCTCGAACTTTTCTTGCCATTAAGTATACTCAGCGAATGAATGCCCCAGATACAAAGCCCAGGAGAGGAGAGGCTGCCTCTGCCGAAGCCAGGGCGCTTGTTTGCAGGTCAGCTTACCTGATTTGCAGATCTCCAATCTTATCAGAATTGAACTACCTGGCTTATTCTATTTCTCCTTTGTTGATACCCAAGCTGGCCTTTTTTTTCCCCCCTTCCTTTTTTTTTTTTTTTTTTTTTTTTTTTTTTTAACTGAGAACACCTAAAGCCTGGGGCAAGCTTCTGGGTGTTCTCAAGACTTAAATGCCACTGTTTAAAGAGTTAAAGATCTCCGTGGCTGCAGTAAAAGGATAAGAAATCACCCTTTGGAGATGCTCCCCTTGTCCTTTACCAAAACAAGGTCTGAGAAACATGGAATGCATTCAGCAGTTCAGGGAAACTCTACCGTGCAAAGCCAAAGATTAGTATTAAGTTTTTAAGGCTGGAGAAAGTTCTCATTGTCATAATTTATCTTTGAGAACAAGAGTTTATTTTTCATTTATCAAGAGCTTAACATTTCCCTCTTCGGAAAAATGCTTTGAAGGATACACTATACCCAGGAAAACACTCACTAACAACATATTTTTCTTTATCAGTTCAACCTAAAAACTCCTCTTTGAGATTAAAAACCATTTGCAGAGTGAGGGGAATCCCATTGAACTGGCTGTCTGGAAGATTTAGCCTCATTTGCATCCCTACTAATTGCTCCTACAAGGGGCAAGGGGAAAATTGCCCCTGATAGGTGTTTTAAAATAAAAGTAAAAAGATTTCCACAATATCCGCTCTGCTGCCAGAAGGAATCCCAACCTGTAGGTCAGAGGAACCTCTGCAATTGAGGATGTGGAAACTCAGAGCACTGGAGAAAGGTGACCCAACTGAGTTGTGCTGATCATCATTTTAAAATATTGTTCTAGTTACACTTCTCAGAAAAAGATGGAAAAGAGGGGGCAGGGGAGAAGAGGTAGAAGAAGTACACTTTTCAGTAAGTGTGGTCACAAAGTAAGGTACAGTTAAAATACTTGCACCCTAATGAAATAGAAGTTAGCTCTTAAAAGTCCTAAATTCCTCTCCCCTACCAAAGTCTCAAATTATAAACTGGTTGACTCAAGGTTAAAATGATGGAGTTTTGGTAGAACTTGTTCTCTAAACGAAAGATGGTTACTTTACCCAGAATTGTCTCTCTTTCCTAATTAAGAATTCTGACTCCTTTTTGCTTTTGTGGTGTTTACTCAAATTTTAAGTGAAAAACTTTTTTTTCTAGTGAAACTCACTATTGGTGATTGAAATATTGGTGGACAGCAAAAAGCTCTGTGCAAAAACATTTGAAAATGAAACACTCCCAAAGCAAAATCTCTTCCTCTGCAGTGCAAGATTTTCAAATAAGTGAAAAAAAGAAAAATGCACATGAGACTTGCCTAAAAGAATGCATGTGCATAGGAATCTCCCGGCTGCAAAGTGCTGACATTTAACACCACTTTGAACCCTGCATGCAGCTCTTGTTGGACTGAATGCTCTCCCACCTTGTTCTTGGCCTCTCACTCATCCCTCTGGCCAATAGCCTCAGTGCCTTAAGGGCAGCTCCCAAGGGGGAGATTGCAAGCAAGGTGGAGACTAGGCTGGCATCCTTGCCAGGGATCAATCAGTGTTCAATGGCAGCCATCAGAAGGCAGTTCATCAGTGACTTCCAAAGAGGTCACTTGCTGAGTTGGTGGAGATTTTCTGTTGGTATGTAACTAGCTTCTGTGAGTTTGTAAATAGCTGTAATTAATTAAATCCCAACCACAGTGCTTTGGGAGAGTGCTTTGCGTGATGGAACAACACTGCAGCGGTTGTTGTGGCTACTGTGGTGCGGTAGTTATGGAAGCATTAGGGTGTGGTGGAAGATTAGGCTGCCGCAAAGCCATTGTGCCTTGCCAGATAGAATTATCCTTTGATGTACCTTGGGGTCTAAGTTTTTTTCCCCCTTTGATACTTTTAAAATTAAGATTCCGTGTTAATCTCCAATTAATTCCAAGGTTAAGCTTCTATTTTAGCTCCTTGAATGGGTGGTGTTGGAATGCTTTTAGGGAAATGAAGCCAGAATAAAATATTTTCCAATTACATTAAATACCTTGTGGGCTGGTTATTAGGCAGTGCTGCATTGTGTGGGATTTTAAATCAGAATGCCATAATTTTAAATTAGAAATCTTGTTAAGTCACAAACAGAGCACATAGGACAACAGTGCTCCATGTTTAAATGGTTGTGCAAAAGAAAAAAGAGGAAGACTGGAAACTGCTAGCAAAAATGAAGGTTCAACTTGCCCTGGCCGGGTGGCTCAGTAGGTTGGAGCATGGTGCCATAAACCAAAGGTTATGGGTTCAATTCCCGTTTGGATGGGGCACATACAGGAGGCAACCAACCCATGTTTCTCTTTCAATCTCTCCCTCTTTCTCCCCTTCTCTCTCTCTCCCCACCCCTCTTCCTCTCTCTCTCTCTCTCAAAGCAAAAATATCCTAGGTTAGGATTTTTTAAAAGTTCAACTTAGTAAAAAAAAAAAAAAAGAGAGAGAGAGAGAGAGAATCCTGAGTTGTGAAATTTAAAAGAATTAATACTGAGTATAGAATAGGTGAGATGACCACCTCCAGGGAAATGTGAAGATGGAAGGAAAAACAAAGAGAAGGAAACCTGTAGTTGACCAGTGCTCTTTCTAAACTGCAATCTGCAAAGAAAATCAACCTCTACTCACGTGGGGCCCCTTACAGGCCTTGACAGAGGGTCAGGGACAGCTGACCTGGACTGGGTCCAGGCAAAACTGTGAGGTTAGTTGGGACTTAATGAGTCACCTTGTCAGACCTCCCAGCAATTTCATCCCAGGTGTTTGCATCTGAGGCCAGAAAGAGGGTAATTCTTTACAGTAAGGAAACAAACCTCTTCTGGTGACTTTTTAACTTCCATGAGACAGATTTGGGGGTTAAGCATTATAGTGACCACCAAAAGATGCCTGAGATTTGGCAAGTACTTGTCACAAATCTGTAAGAAAGTCATGATTTAAAATACAGTGACTCCTAATCTTCCTAAACACAGGAACACTTGTGAGACCGTGAGTCAGAGATGTTGAAAAAGAGGTGTCACCATCCCTGTGGAAACCAGCCTTCTGAGCTAGCACTTCTCTATCTCCAGGAAAGAGTGCACTTGTGTTTTTTAGCCATCAGTTTCTGTTTCCTGTCATTTTCCCGGAAATTGGATGAAAGCAGGTGATTACTGTTTCTCTCTCCCATCCCTAATTAAGGGCCTGAGTCCCGTGTGATAACATCTGGAAGGGTGCTTTACCATTATCAGTGGGTGGCGTCAGTGGAATGGGGGACATTTGTCTGAGGGATCCTGCAACTGTTTTCCTGGTTGCAAAGTATTTTTCATATCACCTGATACAAAGACTTCCTTTTGAGACTCCTGGTCTCCCAGGGAAGAAAGCTGTGGTTCCATGAAACTCATTGGGTTTCACATCATCAAAAGATATGGGTTCGAGCGGCAGCTCTGCTATGGTAAAATGAGATGCTAGGTATGGAGGACAAAGAACCAGAGAATAAGCTGCCTGCTCATTTCGGTGTAACTGGGTAAGATGACCCATCCTTAAACACAGCCCTTCTTATGACACTGGAGCAACCCAGATGAGGACGGCCAGGCTGCAACTAGACTTTCATGTTTGAGTTCCCAAAGCCACGGAGGTCTCATTGTCTCACTGGTCTCATTGATTCAGTGCTAAGATATTGGGCCAACCTATCCATCCCTAAGAAGTATCCACAAGACTTCAGAAAATTATTACTCAAAGTGTGATTCATTATGGGTGGCCTCTTACTGACTCATCTTCTAAATGCAGATTCTTTGACTCTGCCCCAGACATGCTGAGTCAGAATTTCTAAAAGTTCAGAGGCCAGGGAAAAACTCCACAGACAGTTCTGATGGGCCACTGTAAAGGTGAAAACCACTAATTTAGGGACCAAACTCTGAAAACTACTGACTACCGGTGACGCCGTAAACAACACAGAAGCAATCAATGCAGTTTCTGAAGTAATTACTAGAAAAGTGTGTGTGCGTGCATGTGTGTGTTTGAGTTGTGTGTGTCTGAGTGTTTGAGAGCATGTGTGTCAGAGAGAGACTGTATGTGTGTACATGTGTAAGAGCACATGTGAGTGAGAAAACTCTGTGTGTCTGGGTGTTTGGGAGTGTGTGTGTGCAAGCATGGCTGTGTTTCCACTGCAGGAGAAGCATGACCCTTGGGCCAGTCCCTCTGGATTCCTGGCAATACCACCAATTACAGCTGGTCTCCACCACTTTGCTCAGGCTTCTACAGACAAAACTAGGCACACTTTGGTCAAATTTGACCCTTGTGAATTTAATGAACTTTGGACTGAGGACCCACAGTAGAGTCTGTTGAAGCTTCCTTTAGCTCACACTCACTTGCCCAGATAAGCTGCATTGGCTTCTCAGGGATCTCTGAGCTCAGTACAGACTAAAATTGATGGCCAGAATTTCTACAAGGTAACTGGCTGCCCAGTCCCTATTTTGTAAAGGATTATTTGCCCCTGTTTGGCCTCAATAGGCTCCTTTCAACCACAGTAACATGCTTGCTTATAGTGTTGCATGTCTTTCATTCAAATACATCTGAGAGAAATAGTTCTGGGTCTGCCTGACAAATGGGAGCAAACTCTGTGCTAGCCCCAGTCTCCTTTTCCTGGGTGGGCCCAGTCTTTGCATTTCACGTGAGTTCAGTCCAATTTAACAAAATTTTTCGGTACCAGCTAAGCTGCAGGCACAGCCTAAGTGCTATTCCTATTTGTGGGTTTGGAGGGGCTGGTGCTCAGGGAGATAGATGGGCAGAAACCTACCCCTGCCTTCAGAGAGTTCCAACCACAGGCAGTCCATGGGAAGCCACACAAATAACTACACTCTACTCAAAATGTAATGAGTGCTGAACCAGTAGTTTACCCAAAGTTTAGAAAGCGGGGGAGATTATTGTCTTAAGAAGTTCAGAAAAATACACTTGATCAGGAGGGTAAACATTTGAGCCTCATTTCCTTGGGTCCTGAACTATGCCATTCATGTTTTTAATGCTGAGATAGTGCTGGACTTATACTTACAATAACTAAAAATGTACTGAGCACTGACTACTATTACACGTGTATCCATTTAGTCTTCGCAATAGCCTTGAGTAATAATAAACACTATTATTATCCCCATTTCTGAGATGAGGAAATTGAGGCAAAGGGAGATAAAATAACAGACCCCCAACGTCACACAGGCAGTTATCAAGCAGAACCAGTTTTGGGTCCCAGGTGGTCTTGCTCCAGAGCTGGGCAGCTTAAACGCCGTGCTGCACGAGCATACGTTTTGTATTTTACACTACCAACAACCTGCTTTATGTTTTATTTTTTCTGCCACATAAATGTTTTTCTATTCAGCTTAGCATCCTTCTTACTTTTCTTCAACATTTCTATTGCTTGGTGAGAAGAATGACTACAGATTTTTCAATGTTCCATATTGCTTTTAATCACAATAGTTTATGAATAATCACAGAAGGCCCCACTTGAAGTATGCATGTCCTAAATGACTTTTTCCTCTCTGCTTCTACGTGATTATCCCGGAGACCCACTGAAGAAGAGTGAAATGAGAAGGCCCACTGAAGATGGCATGCTGTGAATTTTTAAATCTAGACCTACATTAGTGAAAATTATACAAATGTGTGCCTACATGATTTTGTTTAAATATGCCCACTGCCCCAACACCCTCCTTGGGCTGTCTTCACGGTATGGATTTCTGTCCAAGGAAAGCAAAAGTTTCTCAGCCAGATCCTCTCACACCTTTGAATTAGACACTCAAAAGGACAAAGTTGCCATGACCAGAATGGTTCGGTTTGTTGGGTGTCATTCTGTGAAGCAAGAGGTCTGATTGATTGGTTTGATTCCCAGTCAGGGCACATGCTTGGGTTGTGGGTTCAGTCCCTAGTTAGGGCAATATGGGAAGCAACCAATCAATGTTTCTCTCTCACATCAATGTTTCTCTCTCTCCATTCCCCTCTCTCTCTAAAAATAAATAAATAAAATCTTTTTTTTTTTAAGTACAAAGTTAACAACCAGGTGGTAAGCGCCCACAGTGGGAAGCAGGTCATCATGCACATTAAGAGGCTTAGGATTCTGACAAAATAGGAGTCAAATCTGTCTTGCCCCTTGCCAGCCGTGTACCTGTTCAACCTCTCTGCCCCTCCATGTACGCTGCTGTGAATGGAGATAAGAATTCATTGACAGGGTTTTGTTTTGTGAAAACTGAATGAAGTCATGTTTGTAAAATGCTTAGTATATAGTGCCTGCCATGTAGTAAGGAAAGGAAACCCTACTTACAATTTTTACAGTTTGATTGTAATGGGGAAAGCACAGTATGGGGTGTTTTGAGGGCTGGAGGGAAGAGCTCAGAACTGAGAGCTCTACTGCAGGCTGTGCCATATCCTCTGACTGTGTTTCCACATCAGTAATTTCCGGTAAATTACTGCATGTATTAAAGCAGAACATCTAGTAGTGCTGAGAACAATACTAAAGGGACCCCAATCTTCTCCACATGTGGTGTCCTCTCCCTGGTGCCCAACCCCCACCTACAGCTTCATCCCCACATCTCATGGCGTGTCCTTCTCTGAGGAGCCCAAGGGCCTGGCTCCTGCTTGCGTTTCACTGGTGGGCCATGCCAACTCCCCCTCCCCCACACTCAGTACTAGCTTCACACAAATGTGCTTCCAATTGCCCTTGAGATCTCCTCTTTGACCCATGGGTTATTTAGAAACTTGCAGTGCAATTTCCAAACATCTGGGAATTTTCCAGATATCTTTCTATTGTAGATTGCTAGTCTAGTCCATTATGGTCTAAGAACGTATTGTGTGATTTCTATTCTTTTAACTTTGTTAAGGTTTTCCTTATGGTTTAGGATATAGTATATGTCATTGAATGTTCCGTGTGCACTTGAGAAGAATAAGTATTCCACTACTGTTGAATGTGGTGGACTATAAAAGTCAGGAAGATCAAGTTGCTGGATACGCTGTTTAGGTAATGTAAATCCTCATTTATTTTCTACCTATTTGTTTTGTAATTTATTGAGAGAGGCGTGTTGAAGCCTCAAATAATTATTGTATACTTATCTATTTATTTACTTTTGTCAGTTTTTGCCTCCTGAATTTTGAAGCTCTGCTATTAGATGCGTGCTTACATATGTATTATTACAACTTGGAAAATTGACTCCTTTATCATTGTGTAATGTCCCTCTTTATCTCTGATAATTTCTTATTCTGAAGTCTGCTTTCTTTGAAATCAGTACAGTTAATCAAGCTTTCCTTTAGTGAGCATTTCCATGTTATATCTTCCATTTAGAGTGGGTTGGTTATAGACATCACGTATTCAATCTAACAACCTCTGTCTTTTCATTGGTATGTTTAGATCATCACAGTTTGAGTTTTTGTTGGCATCATTGGATTGAATTCTACCATCTTACTAGCTGTTTTCTCTCAAATGTACAAGTTTTTGGTCCCTATGCCCTCCTTTTTGCTTTCTCTGGGTTTAATTGAGCATTTTATTATTTCATTTTATCTCTTTTATTAGCTAATTATTTATAATTCTTTTTTAAAGATCTTTTAAGTGATTGACTGGAGTTCTAATGTACTTTTCAATGATAAAAACCTTGATCATTTTATATTTCCCAGGGATGGGCTGGCAGAGGGCTATAGTTTTGTTCTCTTCTGAGATAAACTTTGAGATATTTTGGGTAAAATAGCTTGAATGTAAGTAGAATGTTGAAGTATGGAATAGTGTTTACATTTGAATAAAAATTTTCAATATGCATTTCATTTGTTACCAATGAACTCACGCACATTTTTTTAACAAAGGAAGATTAAATCTAGATGAACAAATATACTATTCTGTATTTTTATGCAATAAAAATTGTGCAAAAAGAAAAATGCAACAAAGCTTTAAATTGTTCAGCTTAATTCTTCTGAAAAAAAATAATGCGGCCAGAAATTACTAAATTTTACTAACTGAGAAAATCCGAGAGAATTTTTTGTCTCTTAAAGAAGCAGTTCGTGTTTTTGTTTTAGAACCACAGCCTCTTTGAGAAGCTGAAGAACCATACCCTAGGAAAACACACACACATCTACACACCAAATTTTGCATATAATTTCAGGAATTCACTGACTTCTTAAGAGCCTCAACATCCTTTTTAGGAACACCTGCCCCAGAATAAGTAGTGAACACTGTCAACAAGTACGTTGATGTAACCATATATCTTGGTATGTAGGCCAAATAGCAGAAGTATCAGGTTTGATTTGAGTTCCGTGAGCAGGGCAATGGAAACTCTTGTCCTCCGCTTATTGTTTAAACAGCACTAGATCCAGGTCACACCTGGGTCTAGCTCTTAGATTCGTCATCTGCTCAGTCCTGCACCTTCGTGTGACAGCAGTGCAGCCTCTACAATGGCAAAGGAAGCTCAGCGAGAACCAGCTGGCTATTCTCGATGGCCGGCACCGCCTAGAACGTGTTTGTCTCCTTTTATGCTAAAGGATAAAATCCTCCCAGGCACAACAACTCCTTAAATTGTGCCTATCAACACCCAGACAACTTTGTTCATGAGCAAATTTTCACGCTAAAATAAAAAACTATCTTCAGAGAAAGAGAGATAAGTTTCAAACAACACTTGTTTATATATGTTTTTTTTTAAGTCTCCAATTTATATTTCAAAAGGTCAGGTACTCACAAAGCGTTTAATGGCAACAAATCCTCCAAAACTGGCCAACAACACCTCCCATATTCTTTGGCCAGGTTGTGAAATCTCCCTCCAATTGTAATACCCTCCTGAATCAATTGGAGCCCAGTTATTTGACTCCTGTCTGTGACAAAACTTCTATAAGCAGGCAACACCATAGACTTTACTTGTTTCTTTAGGAATGCACTTCCCATTGTCCTGTATTTCACTTTTTCCTTTTGTGTATTTGTCTCTTTTAATAACTCAGTAAAATCCATATATCTTCAAGATATTTATGTCGTTGGCAAAGGAGTCCCACTTTCCTCCTCATTGACATAAAATATCATAAAGAAGTCTTTTTAAATGCTTTCAATTAAAAGGTGGTGAATCATATTTTTAAATATTTATTAATATGGTGACTTTTCGATTAGGGAAAATAACGAGATGTTTACATTAACTAGATTGAATGGAACCCTGTGGAAAGAATCATTTAAGGGGCTGGTTGATGTGAGTCCCAGAAGTTCACTCTAGTGCCTGAAAAACTGCCTTGGATTTAGCAGAGCCCACATTCTACCTGAGACTCATCATGGGACTTTTCATGCTTGTGTCTCTTTTAGCAAATTGGAATTCTATTATTTCTAAAGCTTCCACATCCTTGGACAAAATGTACCATATAAATATTACCTTTAATCTTTCATACAGGTGCATGGAAACCAAACAAGTGATATTTGTGATGAGGGGAAAAAAAAAACACCTCTTTTCCAAATTTCCTAAGTAAAAATGTTTTGAGAAAACTTCATTTCCTAGAATATGTTAAAGGAACAAAAAAGCATTTCCTTTTGTCCACTTGTGTCTTTTTCAGTGCTCTTTGAAAAGAGAACAGAATGTCAGGACTTTGGCATTTCCAAGGGAACATTCTCAGGTACTCTAACCAGATCGTTTTAATTCCTCTTTATTCTTTGTAATAGTTTATACTCTATAAAAGATAAGCTGCCCTTTCCACTATCAATTTTTCTTTTCCGCTTGATAAACAAGGATAGTTTTTAACGTGTTCCCACAGAAGCCAGAATGAACTCAGATCAAGTTCAGTGACTTCCTTATTGACATGTCATCCTCGTTAACGATATCCTCAGAAACACCACCCAACAGAGCTCATCTGGTCGCCTCCACCTCCTCTTCTGTTTTGAGCATCTTCTCTCTGAACAGCAGCCCTTTTCCAATTACTTGGCAACATTAGTGAGGTTTGAGTTTTCTCTTCGCGATAAGAAAAAAATACATTACTGCTTTGATCCTGTTGTTCTGAATAAAATCAGAACTAGAAAGCAAACATTTAAAAATTGATGCATGACTTTTTTTCCTTCCTGTACATGCTTCAGGTCTCACCCTAAAATGAGGTGTTGCATGAAATTTCTGATGTTCCAAATTTTCCAAAATTGCATGCTATGATGTTATAATGAGATTCTTTCTCAATAGGGCACCTAATAAGCTGACATTGGGGTAAAGTAGGCTACTCAGGAGATGCTGGTCACCCATGCGTTAGCCAATGATATTAGCCACTGACAACCAAGCAGTGTTTGCTGCTCATCCAAGCCACAAGTGGCTGCTATTCCCATTGAGACTCATGTGTCCAATAGTTCTGCCAACTGTAGCAAGTTCAAAGAAAGCTCTCCTTTTTCTGTAGCACCTCCGCAAAGCCCCTCACTTCTTGCATATTCAAGAATCATAGTATAAAGGGAAATGGAGGAGGAGAAAGAAGGGAGACATATCTACCTAGAGACATAGAATTCAAAGAAGGAGCAAGACTAAAATCCTCAGTTGAGGTAAAAGAAGCTTTTTATAGGTAAGTGAAGAACAAAGGTCAGAAGGGGAAAATTTGGCCATTTTCTACCCTCTTATAATTTGGAGGATAGAGTGGGGGAGGGTTGTTCACCATCTTCTTGACTTGCACATGTTCCTCATAAATTAAAAAAGTCTTTGCCTTGGAGAAGTTTAAATATTTTTTTAAAGATTTTATTTATTTATTTTTAGAGACAGGGGAAGGGCAGGAAAAAGAAAGGGAGAGACACATCAATGTGTGGTTGCTTCTCACGTGCCTCTTTACTGGGGACCTGGCCTGCAACCCAGGCATGTGCCCTAGACTGGGAATCAAACGGGCAACCCTTTGGTTTGCAGGCCTGAGCTCAATCCACTGAGCTACACCACCAGGGTAAGAAGCTTAAATATTTTTTATGTTGTCAAATGTATCCATTTATTCTTCCTTTATGGCTCTGGGCTGTGTCCTGTTTCGAGAGGCTGGGTTTATTTCATTTATTCCATGATTATAAATAATTTTTATAAATATTTGATTGTATTGTTTAACTTTTAAATATTTGACTCATTTTTAATTTAGTTTGTGAAGTTGGAAAACTCATCTTCCTTAATGTAATTTTGTTTCAATGCAAATTCTATGTAGTTCACACCAATCAATCACTGACTATTAAGGACCTACTATGATGAGCCAAGGCAGTGAGGACCCAAAAGAAATGTAAGACAAGGTGGTTGATTTCAAAGAAGTTACCCTATAGTTGGGGGAAATGAACACCCTAAGACAGTTCTAGAACCAGGCAGCATATAATTAAGCACCAAATACTGAGACACTGCCTAGAATTGCTGTGGTTGCTCAGAGGAAAGAGTGACCTACCTGGCCTGCAGTGTTTAGGGGAGACTTTATAGACAAGTTGGGGCTTGAGTTGGATATGTATTTCCCCAAATTCTAAAACAGAAAGATACAGGCTCTCTGTGTGTGTGGAGGGGGTTAGTTTTCACAAAACAACCCACCTGTTGGGAAAACATACCTGACACAGACTTAACAGGATTTAGGTGCTTACTTGCAGAGTTGAGACAGGGTTTTAGAGCTGGAAGTGGCAGAGTGGTAAGGGCAGTGATGGAAAATAAGTGCTCCAGGGAATGATGTTTGCTTGGGAGTCCTACCTTCTACTCACTGCCCAAACATCTGCTAGCCCCTCCTGCCCACCCTGTAAAGTGTCCTTGGGGTTTTGCCAACCCTGATTCTGCCAGAGAGTTCTGCCAAGTGTAGGTGGGTGTCCCTGGAGAGCCTCTCGCCCTAAGCAACTGGCTGCTGCCTCCCTTCTCTTACCACTTGAAAGAGCTACCACCCCTCTAACTTTTACCCAGCCCAACATGTCCTCAGGTAAGCAAAGAGCAGGGAACACCACCTTGGTAAACCACTTCTACAAGTCCGATACGGCTGTGGGAATTAATGTTGGCTCAGACTTTGCAGGGGCAGGGGACACAGAGTTGGGTGGTTATTTACAATCTGTTTCAAAGTCTTGAATTTTTACATAACCTTTGATCCTAGCCATTCAATTCCCAGGAACTTCTTATTTATTGATTTAATCAAACCATACATTGTTTACTACATGGCGGCCAATGTTTTAACTGCTTAAAAATTTAGTTTTCATAACAATCTCATGAAATAGGCACTATTATTTTACAGGTGAGAAAAATGAGACACAGAGAGGTTAAGTAACTTGCCTGTAGCATAGCCAGCATTTAATATCACGCTGTCTGACTCTAGAGTCCTTGGAGTTAACTATATACTGTACTGCCTCTGATGGTTAATTTTATGTGCCAACTTGACTGGTCATGAGGTGCCCAGATTAAACAGTTTTGGGGTGTGTCCATGAGGGGGTTTCTGGATGACATTAGCATTTGAAGTGGTGGTCTCAGTAAAGTAGTGGGCCCTCCCCAGTGCGCGTGGGCATCGTCCAGTCTGCTGAGGGCCGGAATGGAAGAAAAGGCAGAGGAAGGAGAACTCTGTCCCCGCAACCCCCACTCCCACCTGATGTTTTTTCTGTCTCACCAATTGAGTTGGAACATCACTTCTCATCTTCTCTTGCCCTTGAAATGAGACTTACGCTATCAGCTCCCCTGGTTCTCCAATCTTCAGAAACCACTGGCTTTCCTGAGTCTCCAGCTTGCCGATGGTAGATTGTGGAACTTCTCAGCCTCCACAGTTGTGTGAGCCATTTCCTCATACTAAATCTCTCTCTCTCTCTCTCTCTCTTTCTCTCTCTCTCTCTCTCTCTCCCTCTCTCTCTATACACACACACACACACGTGTGTGTAGAGAGAGGGAGAGATTATAAGAGAATCCAATAAGAGATTATATTATACATATCTCATACTATATATGCATTATATATACTAGGGAGGACCCCCCTGAAAAATGGAATTATCTTCTAGAGGGCAGGTACCTTGTAGTACAGGCTTCCCCCACTAGGTGAGTGTTCTAGGAACCCATCTGTATCAGTGTACCAGCTGGTGTTGTTGCTAGAGGCTGTGTTCAGCTCCAGTGGAATTTTTTTGAAGACTCTTGCAATGAGTTTGCCCGTTTCACAATGGGTGATTTACAAGCACATCTGCCTATACCGTGCTTAGTGTTCAGCAGGTTTTGACCAACAACAGCATAAACCTCATGTCCAACCCTCCCTAGTCACTTGATC
Organism: Anoura caudifer; assembly: GCA_004027475.1. Taxonomy (NCBI): domain Eukaryota; kingdom Metazoa; phylum Chordata; class Mammalia; order Chiroptera; family Phyllostomidae; genus Anoura; species Anoura caudifer. The sequence goes on from PVKU01002474.1 coordinate 112,407, forward strand.
TTGTCCCGAGCAACTTTGTTTTTTGTTTCCCCCAGATGAAAAAAGTCCTCAAAGGGAAACATTTTGCCAAAGTGGAAGAGGTGAAACAAAAATGGCAGAATCACTAAAAGGTATCAAAATGGACACTTTCAAAAACTGTTTTGAGCAGTGGAAAAAAAGTCTCGATAGGTGTATTATATCGAATTGAGAGTACTTTGGAGGTGACTGAAGTTTAAACGTGTAAGGACACACAAATTTTTAATAAATAAATTCCATTTTGGGGGTCTCCCTTTGTTTATACACAACTCCAATAGAGATTATGTTATGCATATTACAAACTATTACTTACTATACATGCTATATATAATACAACATACTATACTACACTCTAATATAATTTCTTATTGGTTCCGTTTCTCTGCAGAGCCCTGACAAATACGCTGCCCACACAGTCAGCATGGATGCACACAAGATTTAGCTATGAGGCTGTTCACCCCACACGAACGTGTGATGCTGCTGTGCACCCAGCACAGCCCTCCTCCCGCAGAACTGCTGACCTGGTGCTTTTCAAACTGAGGGTAAAACTCATCTGCTGGATATGAAATAAATTTAGTGAATTGTGACCACAGTTTCTTTAAAAATAATATAGAAAAAAACAAAACAGAAATTACCAGAAAATAAGTTTTGGTTCATGACATTTTCCTACTTGTATGTGCATGCAGATGAAAGTTGTCACAGAGCAGTATGTATTGCTTATTGGTAGCTTCAGTTGGAAGGTTTCAAAGTCAACAGTCTACCAGGAAAGACATATGTTAGATAAGTTATAAGACTTGTGTCAAGTAGTTTTTTTTAAATAACTGCAAAATTTGTCTGAAAATAAGAGATTTTAAATAAATTATGGTACAGAGATATCATGAAATTCTATCCAGAAAATAAAATTATACTATATTTAGTGACACAGAAATATGTGTAAGATACATATATATGAGGGAAAGTCAGATTATAAAACTTGTGCAGTGTACATTTTTGTAAAAACCATAAACACATATATGTATTTTTGCAGAGAAAGGACTAAAAAGTATAGTCATCAATATGTTCCTAGCTGTAGGATTTATGCAAAATTTTTTCTCTGTGTTTTCTACAATGTCCATAATTACTTTTATAAGCTATAGCTTTATATAAAGTAATATATATTATATACAGTTATATAATAACAATGTCAAACACAAAATTCTTGCAATAATAAAAATAATCCTTGCAAACAATAAAAATAAAGAATTCTTGCAAATAATAATGAAAAGGACAAAGTAGCCAGGGGAGAGGACAGAAACAGAGCCTTCATGGAAGAGGAAACTTTTTTCTCAAGAGAGCATGCCAAGTGACGTTCCACCACACTAGTAATAAGGAAGATGCAAACTAAGACAATGATAAGCTACATATATCTCTTTCATCAGTTTTGCAAACTGCTAACTCTGACCTCTGAAAACTACTTTAAGAAAATCCAATGTCTGACAACCTGGAGTTTCAGAATGGAAGTAAATGGGTATTTGTGTAACAAAGGGGTAGTTTCACTCTAACTATCAAAGTTGCCCAGGGCACTTAATATGTGCTTTTATTTTTGCCTCAAATTCCAAGGGCCAGGGGTCAGGGAGACTGAAACACTGGCACTGATTAGGAGCCCTATGATATCATGCAATAAATTATTAAATGAGGTACAAAAGGCTTCTACCAAAAAAAATTTTTAAAAAAACCTTTTAATACAGATAGAAAAACAGTCTGTATAGCCCCAGCTGGTGTGGCTCAGTGGACTGAGCGCAAGCCTGTGATGCAAAGGTCTGGTTCAATTCCCAGTCAAGGCACATGCCTGGGTTGCAGCCCAGGTCCCCAATAGAGGGCGTGTGAGAGGCAACCACACATTGATGTTTCTCTCCCTCTCTTTCTCCCTCCCTTCCCCTCTAAAAATAAATAAATAAAATCTCTTAAAAAATAGTTTTTATAAACATAATTGATATTTTTCAATGCTCACTCTACATACAGATACTAACACATACCATGTTCATCTCTTAACATACATTATCTCACTAAATCCTTACTTAAGCCTTACAGCTTTATGAGTTTTATTACTATTTTAGTACCATTTTTCCTATAAGACAACTGAGGCTATGAGAAGTTAAGTGGCCTGCCCCACAGACAGGTAAGCGGAGGAGGAGGCCAGATGCCAGCACCTCTGCCACTTGCAATCTCAGCTAGCTGGGTACTTTCACACATGGAGACCTGGCGGCTGGTTGTGCATGATGCTGATCAGAGTGTAGGTTTGGAGGTCAGGGGGTTTAAAAGAAAGGTCTGGGGATTGTTGGTTCTGGATAATGTCTCTTAAGTGTCTAAGAGATTGGTTCTTAGAGTACACATTTATAATATGGTCATGACTGGATTTTTTTCTTGATGAAAACTGGGATATCATCAAACTCAATGAGTCTCGTTCTGGTGAGAATTTCTTTTCACTGTGCATGACAATAAGGAGGACTCTACTGTGGCCTTTGTCTATGTTCAGCTGATGTAGTTAAAATAAAAGGATACAAATCATTGTCCTAGGCTCTTTTGGTAGTTTCATAAAATATGGTTATCATAGTATATTTGGCCCACAGGCTTCTTACCATTGTGTTACAACATAGTTATCAGAATTATGACAGTGAGACTAATAATGAAAACAAGAATTGTATTAATATCACTAATGCACTAAGAGAAGTGATCAATGATAACCAGGTATAAAGGCTGTCTGTTGGAGATATATATTTCTAAATGGAATGTGGACTTCAGGTTTTTTCTTTGATTCTTTCTGGGAAATAAGGCCCACCTCTGCAGGACCTGGTAACTAGAAAATATGAGTTACCTGAATGAGGCACAAGAAATAACTGTCCATTTTCTATGGTTTCTGATGGTAATACCACCCAGCACTTGTGTTCTTTAAATATTCTGCGTTTCCGGGAGCAATTAGTCTCAGCAGTGGTGGCGGCAGATGATTGTGCTTTACAGTCGACCAACATTTTTCATGAACACTCGTTTCTCTGAATTTGTCTTGGTTCTGCTACCTTCATTTCCCCTTTGCCCTGATTGCTTCGTTATTTTATTTTACCTATTATATAACCACCTTAAATAACTTGGGACATAAAATTGGGATAAATACATGCATAAAGGGTCAAACTTTCTCATCTTGCAAGGCAGCCTAAATTTTTCTCCCCATAGGACACTGAGTTCTGGGTTAAATGGCTTAGCTAATGGTTTATAAATGACCTCGGAGTGGGAGTCAGGGATTAAGGTCACAGGTACTGACATGATGACAGTCGACTATATCTTCATATCCCAGAGAATTGAGCCTAACTGTCCTTACAGTTATTACTTTCTGCTTCATTCTCTCCCTAGTGTAAGTTGCAGTCATTTCCAATCAAGCCCAACAGAATGTGGAGCACAGGAAGAGAGGGGCAGAGCCGAGAATAACTTTAGTTTGGGCTCTGCACAGACAACTGTTTTTAACATAAAGATTCTTTTGTCCCGTATGTTTGGTATGGTCTTCTGAAAGTAGTTATGATGCATTAATTACCTGTCAGGTTATAATACAGGACATATTTACTTCTAGACTTTAAATACCCACATGCACGCACACTTGCTCAGAGACATGAGGGAATATACCACCACATCAAGTTTCAGTTAAAGATTCTCCCAAAAATTAGTTCACACAGGTGATGATTAAGCCATTGTTATATATATATATATATATATATATATATATATATATATATATGTTAAGTGAATCTACAAGGGCAAATGAAATATTTTAACCAAGAATAATATCACAGCAGTGATGTGTACAAATAAACTAAAACAAAGTAAAATGAAATAAGATAATCACTAAGACAGGTTTCTTTTCCCACAGTTTCCTCAGTCCTGCTACCCACTGGGTACTGCATGGTGCAGGTAGACCTGTGGTATATGGCAATCGCTGGCGTTCCCAGGGCTGGAGCAGTGGGTGGCCACACGAATCAGAACCGCAGCCAGGATGCGGTTCTGCTTCACCATCCTCACCACTGTGCTGGGACAGAAGGGAACCGTATGAATTACCATCAGAAAACGGCTGTTTTTATATCCTGGGCTGGTGACTGGCTACGCAGGGGGAAAGTGGCAAGAGCTAAGGAGCTCCCTCCCTTCGACACTACTGCTGCTTCAACTCATTTTTTATCTTTTCATCCCTGCCTCAGAGTCCCAAGAGCTGGAGCTCAAATCAGTTTTGAGCTAATAGAGAGAGGGAAGGCAAGAGGTTAAACCAAACTGTTAACTGTGTCTCTTCAAAACTGACATTTAATACAGGGTGTAAATCACTAGGGGGGCCTGTTATTCCTTCAGGAATGCAATTACATAGGGTCAAATAAAACATGAAAGAAACCAACAAGTTTTAAAATGTAGTATGTTCTCAAAAGTAGGCAAGAAGGAATGTGAAGCAGTCCAAATATGCTAACACTCCCTGCCGTCCTATAGGAGAGGATTACAAGGAGAGGTTTCTGCTCTTTAATGATTATGTGGTTAAGCATGGGTATGGAAGCACATCGCCCAATCGGCTGCTGGCTGCCGGACTCGGGCCTTCCAGAGCTCCCTGCATTCATTCAAAGCAGGTGTAGCTCCCCGTTCAACCCATTACCATTACAATCCCATTACCAGCCCTGCCCTCCACTTAACACTTTTCAAATGTGTTTATATGGCTATATAGAATACACCGTGGGTCTTTTTTTTTTTTTGTCTGTGTCTTTTTTTTTTGTCTGTGACTCATACGAAAAACCAAACCACCAGCGGAATCCCTATTCTGTGATTTAAAAGATAGACCAAAATTAATGTTGGACTTCTGCTAAAGGCTTTCCAATATTTACGGCAACTGATAAATTGTATAGGTGCTAATTTACTCCATAGGGCAAGTGGAGGGGGGGCTTATGTTTGGGTTTCAGAATGTGTCTGCTAACAGTTTGGGCCATTTCAAGGAATTTGCTGTCTTAAAAATTTGGGTTATATCTCCTTCAGTTTAACCTCCTCATTAACTAGGTGACCAACGCTGCCCAGTTACCTAAAAGTCCTGCATCCCAGGGAACTGGGCAACTATCCATTGATTCCACATACCTAGGACATATTTCCTCTTTGCCCCTGTGCTTCCCGTCCTGCATGTATCCAATGTGTGTGCGTGCTGGGTGTGTGTAGAGACAGGCACACACACAACAGGCACATGGATTCTGAATCAAACCAAGAGAACCTATTTGTAGTGACTAATTTCTTTAAAAGTCTTGTTTTTAAGCAGATGCAATAGCATGGTAGAAACTGGGTGTAGATTGCATGAGGAGAAGGGAGGGCTGGGAAGGGACAGGGGGATCACAACCAAACTAATTATAAAAGAATTCAAACAAAACAGATAGGTCAGCTGGGTTCAGATTCCTGAATAATCACTGATTTTTATAAGTAGTTCTCACTTCTCTGAGAATGGGCTGTGACTCAAACTTGATTTTCCTTATCTTGCTTACAAAATGTATCACACTACAAAGCCAACTTCTCAGAGTCTAATTCCAAAGGGTGCAGATTCTATCTGGTTGGCTGAATCTTGGGAGCCTCCTCACCTCCCCCATTTCACCCTAACCAGGCAATGGTAGCCCCAGGCTGGTCCTGGTCCAGAGGCAGCTGCTGAGGTCAAGCTGGTTCACTTCCTGCTCATCGACCAGGCAGGCACCATGGGATATGCCTCTGAGGTGCCCGATTTCTCAAGCTCCTTCCCACACAGGCAGTGCTACACGCTCTCGGGTCTTTCCAGCAACACCTTGGCATCTCCATGGACTGCATGGCAGCCTCAGCTCATATAGACCACTTTGACTGCAAGCTGAGTTATGGCAGTCTCGGGGTTCAGCTGAGCTCCTCAGGGCAGCCTAACTCTGATCAGACCCAAGACTAGAGGAAAACTTAGTTCATCTCACACTTCTAAGTCCCTTTGACTCTTTCCTTGATGCCTCTCCTAACAGCACAGTTGGAAATATATCTGTCCTGGGATAATTCATAGTCTGTCTCTTCATAGCTATTTCCCTCTGTTCAAAGGCCACCAGACTGATACACTCACTAGAATAACACAAAGTAAAGCAAAAAGTAACACTAATTAAAGTTTTCCTTACTGACTTGTTGTCATGCATGCTTCCTACCTGAGAGGCTCCCTTTTCTGTGCTTAGACCTTGTCTGTCCAGATCAGACATGCTCTAGAGCATCAGTCTTTAAACTTAGTCCTACGCAAAGAAATTGATAGTAGGTGGGACAAATAAAGGCACAAAGACTAAAGGAAGAGACTTGGGAGGAGAGAAAGGTGCCTTCCTGCAATTTCCAAATGAGCATAAATGTGCGCTGCGGGGAAGAGCTGGGACTGAGAGGCAAACAACCCGGGTCTGAATTCCAGCCCAGGCACTTCTTGGCTATGTGACCTGGAACAAGATACTCACCACTGCCAATTTCAGCTCCTCATCTGTGCCATGGGGATACTTCTAAATGAGGATAGGAAATAACATATGAAAAGTATCCAATACATGGTAGATGTTTAATAAGCAGTAGCTTTTTCTACTGTGGTGAAAGATTTCACAGGAAAAAGTGATGCCCTCCAAGCCTAGTGTTTTGTGTGCCTTGATGCCCTCTGGTTTTGACTAATGGATTTCTTTCCTATTGGACATCTCTAGGAACTCTGAGCTCTTAATACCAGCCCTCCATCCACCCACACTGCCTAACTCGCCTGAGGCAAATCACTTATCTGCCTCAACTGCTTCAACTGTAAAGAGGAGGATAATAATATTTACCTCCCTCAGAGGAGTGTTGGGAAAATTAATGAATGCTTGCAAAGTACCCTGAGATCACAGATGAAAGGCAGTATAGAATTGCAAAGTATTATTATAAATACTAGTGTTATTTTGGTACATTTGCATGCATGCATGTGTGAGCAAATTTACACTTAGAGAACTGGAAGTGTGTGACTTTCAAGCATCACCCTATGAGTACCCCTGGCAGCCCATGGATACTAATGTCTGTGTAATTCATACACATAAAACAATCAGTTCCGGAAATAAGAATTTGCCCAGAAAGGGAAGCTCCGCTTTGGGTAGTAGCATAAAATTAAGTACTTTTTAGCAACCTTTCTGGCAGTGCCACTACCCTTCCAGCTGCCTCTTAGGGGCTAAGACTTGACTATGTGATCAGCTCCCTAAGAAACAGTGAAGTAGAATTCTCAGACTTCTCTGCCTGACAGCTTGAAAACAACATTGAACCTAGAAGGGTTTGTTCCCAAGCTAACTGTATTCACTTGCAAAACACAGTCATAAAATGAGATTGCAAAGAAACACCTCTCCAAGTTCCAGCTCTCACTGCTCCCCTCCTCTTCCCAATGAGACCCCTGCTCCCTCCCACTTGTCCCTGCTCCCCACCAACTCAGTCCCCTCCCCACTAAGTAGTGTGAGCTAAGATTACAACACTATCCATCGTGATATCATATCACGCAACTCCCAAGAGACCACTTCTGTGGCCTGTGCTTTTAGGAATAAAAGAGTAAGAGCAAACGGAAGTTACATGAGGAAGTTAAAATTCCCTCATGCCTCAGGACTGGAACTCTCAGCAGCCATCCCTGCTTGTGTGAGGATGCAGCCTCCTCCTCTGATTCCGGAAACAGAGTAGCATATGGGCGTGAGCAAGACATATGTCTGGTCTCCACTGTAAACTTTGCAGCCTGGCAAGAAACAGCAAGGCATATTCCAGACCCAAATTCTCGTTCCTGTTACAGCCATCATAAACGCCTGCTGACTGCAAAGAACAAGCCTGTAATCCTCATAAACGTACATTCTTGAACCCTGGAAACTGAAGAGGAATAAGAATGCCAGTTTTTAAACTGACAATCCCTCTGTTCCTGGTCTAGATTAGACCTCGAGGAAGCAGGTGATGACCTTTGAGGTGCGGGTGAAGGGCTACACGTAGGTGTCCCTGTTCCTAACCTCTCCCCCCACTGGCTGGGCAGATGGCCTGAAGTTCTCACACCCTGTGGTTAAGACATTGTCTCCAGAAGGCCGTGTGTAAAATGGAAAAATGCAACCTGAAAACCAATATTTTAAATCATTCCAGCGGTGTGCTGGAACCAACTCACAGTGGCCAGAGAGCCAACTGTGTGCATCTCTTTCTAACTTTGTGTTCACAACCTACTGATAGCTTGGAATCAGCTATTGGTGCCTTGAAATCACCAAACACTGGAAATTAGGGTTTTTTTCCCTCTTCAGAAAGTGGGTTGTTAAACCTTTACTGTCCTCTACCCAGTAGTACTTTTACCCATTATCACTGGGGCACAGATGGGTCTAGGCCATTACCAAGGAATGAGGTCCAGGTTGGTCTTGAGTATGGAAAGCAGAATAGAAGGTTGGGAGGGGAGTTAATGGGCACAGCAGGTGACCATGGAGAGAAAGGAGCGTCACTGCAAGCTGTCTGGGAGCAGCGAGAGGGTACTGGATGCCTTGGGGAGGATGAGCAGGATGCCAACTTCAAGGTTTTGCCAAAAGCTGGCCTGCCTTGTAGATTTCAGCAGCAACCTTCTCCTTCCCTGGGATGTTAGCAGAAAGAAATCTGGGCATTAGGTCCTTTGCTACCCTGACAAACTGTACAATCTCTGAGCCTCACTTTCTTTAACTATAAAATGAAGCTGACATTACTCCTCCGATAAGATTTGCGAAGGATCCTGGAAGACATTTGTAAAGTACTTGCTCTTAACAGTAGTTCTAATATTGATAAATTGATGGGCACATCACTGCCCTCTTCTTACTCTGTTTCTCAATGGTATTGCCATGTTCAAACCCTCAATCCCTCTCTCTGGCTTCTGAAACGCCACACTATCTCAGTTTTCTTTCTACTTCTCTGATCCCGTTTTACCAAGCCTTTCTTCTTTACCCTGCCTCAAAACAAAATTCGAGTCTTCCTTCTCTCATTTCTCTGCACAGCCTCATTAGGCAACCTCATCTTGCCCCATGGATTTAAATATTATCTGCATGCTGATGACTTCCACACTCCTGGAATTATCCTCTGTCTAGACCAGTAGTTCTCAAAGTGGGAACCCTGGACAAGCAGCATCAGTATCACCTGAGAACTTGTTAGAAATGCAAATTCGAAGGCCCCACCAAAACCTTCTTAATCAGAAACCTGGGTGGGTCCAGCAGTCTGTCTTATCCAGCCCTCTGGGTGCTTCTGATGCTCACTAAGAAAACCACTGGCCCAGACTAACAAACTTAATGGCCTCATTTACATCTCTACTTATGTCTCACGGAACTACCAAACTTAACACACCAACACAATACTCTTCACACACACCCCCATCACCGCCACAATCCCTCCTCAGTTCTGCCCACCTGCCATGTCCTCAGAATCCCTAACTGAGAAAAATGGCACTAACTTCCGATCATTTGCTAAACCTGGAAATCAAGAAGTTGTCTTTATATCCTTCCTTTCTTGCAACTTCCTCAGCCCACCTAATCCATTAACAATTACTCCTGATTCTGTCTCTGAATTATACCACAACTTTGCTAGTGTCTCCAAATTTCCATCACCATCACCATAACTGAGTCCACCATCAAATCTTGCTTGTTCAAGCAAGACCAATGCAACATTTCCTACCTGCTGCCACTTTTGTACCCCTCCAACCCATTCTCCATGTTGCAGCAAGAAAGCAGATCTTAAAATGGAATTTACTGTGTGTTGCTCTCCATTCGTTTTCAATGGCTTCCCATTAGACCTAGAATAAATCCACACTAGAAGCTAGCAGTCCAACACCCTGCTTGACTTAACTCACATCCACCTCTCTCTTACCTCACCTGGTGACACTCTCTCTCACCCCTCCCCTGTCCCAACACTGGTTTTCTCTCTTCCTTGAACAGACCAACTCCACTTCGCCTCAGGGACAATGTTCTTCTGTCTGGATTTTTTCTCCTCAGCCTGTGAATGGCTGGCTCTGTCTCATCCTCACAGTCTCAGGTTAAATGTCACGTCTTGCCTTACCACATATTTAGAGTCCACTCGACGCCCCATTAGTCTCTCTCATCACCTTTTTATTTCTTTCCTTGCATGTCTGCAGTTTGTTAGTTTTCTATTTGGTTATTGACTTACTTGATGCTGGTTCTATTTCATTTTTCTCTGTTCCCGTCATTCCACCACCCTGAATGTAAACTCACAAGAGAAGGGGGCTTGTCTATGTCCATCCCTGTCAGTGTCTGTCTCAAGGACTGGCTCTACTTGGTCAACCAATTCAAATGTCAATCTCATTCAGAAACACCCTCACAGACACATCCAGACTAATGTTTGACCAAATGTCTAAGCACTACATGTCCTATTCAAGTTCATACATAAAATTAACCATCACACCATGTTACTGATAAAAACTCTGAGAGATTAAGAAACTTTCCCTATAGTGAAACTCGGATTCCAATCCATGTTTACCTTACTACAAAACTCCACACTATAGGTGTGGCTGCTCAATTAGTGTAATCTTTACTCATGATTCCCAAGCTTGGAGTGTGCCCAGCAGTGAAGGTTTGGATCAAGACTAATTCAAACACACTTTGTGGTATCAGAGCTTCTGCTCCGAGAAAACAAGACAAAGCAACAGTAGGGGAGCAGGAGAAGCAATGACATTCCTGAGCACGGGTTCCTAATCACAGATGGAACATCAACTCTCCTTTTCATTTAGTTCTCTCCCTTGCTCATAGAAGTCTACCGTCTCAAGTGATCCATCATTGTAACTATATCTGGCAGATAAAAGGTGCCCAATAATTGTTTTCAAGTCAATACATCAGAAAATAAATGGAAGCAGAATGTTAATTTGAAATTTTCCACTCAGGCATCAATATACAGAAGATGCAACAGAAGATGCCAACAGAAGATGCAAGCCAAGAGGTAAACACTTAAAGAAAATATTAAAAATTAGTTCCTCAGCTCTGGATCTGTTCATTTATAATGTGAACTTAAAAGAGCAGAGACAAGGCCTCCATGAGGCTCTGACTCATTGGGATTTGGGACCCATCACATGAAAGTGCCTAAAAGGTGGGCTTTGGGGGAGGATTCCTTGGGGTCTGCATTGTCTGTGTCTCCCCCTACTCAGCCCTCCTCCCAACAGGGAAGGGGTAAGGAGTACCTGCCTCTTACTCCAGTTCTAGTGGGAAGGGCATCAAAGGGAGCATCTGCAGAGCTTGATGTATGTTTCTCCAAGTTGTGAGGCAGAAAAGGCAAGCAACTAGCTAAGAGCCAGTGGTGCAGGAAAATAGCAACAGGTCCCTCTGAGGACAAGGCAGTGCTGTGAGAAGGAATTAAGCAAAACAAACAAACAACACCTCATAGACACTAACAACAGTATGGTGATTACCAGAGGGAAAGGGGGGATGGAGGGAGGATAAGTGGTGATGGAAGGAGACTTGACTTGGGGTGGTGAACACAAATGCAATATACAGATGATGTATTAGAGAATTGTACACCTGAAACCTATATAATTTTATTAACTAAAGTCACCCCAGTAAATTCAATTAAGAAGAAAAAAACACAAGACAGTGCTGCAAGAGCCCCCAAACTGGGAGAAACCCACAGAAGAATGTGGTCCTGGGATCCTCTCCCGTCTAAATAAACTCCTTCTAGAGCTCAGAATAAGGTGGAGGACACAGAAGCCTGGTGGTCAGCAAGGCTGCGGCGGCACCAACTAAACAAGGGCCACTGCCCATATCAAGGAAGCTGGACTTGAAAAGTCCCTGCACAGGAGCCTTTGAGGGACCCACAGAAGAACTTACAAGGTCCCAAGACACAAAGGCAGCCTATGACAGCAGCAGTCAAGTGAGAACTTCCCTGACCCCCTCTCACTGTGTGGGCCCTCACAGAGCGTGGGGAGAGGAGGCAATGCTGGGCAGGTGACAAGGAAAGGACAGTGACCTCTCTTCCATTCTGAAGGGTCATCGGAAGCAGGACTGAACAGGGGGAGGAGAGTTGATTTAACATTACACAACTCAAAAGTTTGATTATTACATAGGGCTGGCCTATTAATTCCTGAATTAAGGCTACGTTTATGACATGTGTGACCGAGGGATTTTTTTATTCCTGAGTGATCAGTGAAGTAACAGGCCCTGCCAGGATTTTCACCCAGAGTATGGAGTGGGGCTAGCACTGGTGAATAAATGTTAACACTCCATGAGTCCAGCTTGATTAACATACTATTACACAGTGAAAAAATGACAAATACAGGGTCTGGCAGAAGTAACACCTGCTTGAGTGTAGTTGGTGGGATAATAATATGAGTGTAATAATTTATAGTTTTAATTTGCACATTCCACCTAAAATGTCATATGGTGTGCTTGAGTGTGATATTGTTATGTTACAGAATTACAGGCTCATGATTTTGTAATAAAAGATTTTGTAATAAAAAAAAGGGGTGTGATTTGTGCCGGCCCCTGTATATGAATAAATAAACCAAAGCACCACAATCCCACGTTAACCTGTCCAAGGTGGAGAGACGGTTCCCAATGCTGCATGTCTTTCCAGACCCCTCTTGTCTGTAGCTCCTGCTAAAGGAGCTCAGAGGTAAATCCAGAAGAAAATCCAAGAGAAACCGGAAGTTATTTCATTGAGTATGAGTATTTAGCCAAAAGTTATGACAGCTGAAAATCTTTCAAATTAAAGGAGACAGGTAACCAGAAACACAACCTTCCCCTCCGATATTCTAACCCAACTCCCCTCTGAGAATATGACCCAAAATCAGCAATTTTGCCTGTAACTTTCTAGTCCTTTCTCTGGGCATTGGCATGCAAATATGAACATGTAGCTATATATTTTGGGGGGAGTCATTTACTTCTTTAATGGGTGCATAATATATAAGTTATTCAATATTTATTTTGAGTGAACAATGTGTTTTATTTTCTAATGGGTGCACATAATAGTGATACCTCATAATTTACCAACAACATTTCTACTGATGGGCATTTAAATTGTATTTAATTTTTTATCCAAGTGAGACAGAGGGAATTTTAACTTCTACTTGCAGGTGCAAATATTTCTTTGACATAAAATCCTAGAAATGGTATTGTTGGGTCAAAGGTCCATTTTACATGTAGACAGACAGTGCCAGAAAGACATTAATTTACATTTCTACCAAGACTGTTTGATGGTACTCCCCACCCCACACATATTTGTTAATGCTGGATATTATCAAGTTATAATATTTTCTAGTCTGCTGAGTTAAAAAGTGATATCTCAGTGGTATTTTTATTTGCATTTCTCTCATGAGGAGCAAGGCTGACCACCTTTTTATGTTTGTGGACCATTTATACTTTTCTGCTGTTAGTGGCCTATTCATATTCTTTTCCTGTTTTTCCATTGGGTTGTTCATCCATTTTTTGTATTTGTGGGTAGGACATTTTTCATTTGTGGATACTAATTGTTAATTATATGTTTGACAAATACTTTTTATCTCAGTCTGTCTTTTGTGTTTATTTTTAACTTTTGTAAATGGTGTCTTTGAGGAGAATTTTATATTTTTATTGTAAAAACTGATTTTTTCTTTATGGATTTTAGATCTTATGTGGTGCTTAGGAAGATCATACCCCAATGAAATATTTTCCATCTTTTCTCGTAATAATGTTGTCATTTTGTTTTTTCAAGTTAAGTTTTTACTTCATTTGGAATTACTGTAGTGTGAAGTAGATATCTATATTTCTTTTTCCAAATTGTTCCAACACTACTTTTTAAGAGTTCACACTTTCTTGTTTCGTTACAAATATCATTTTTATTACAAAGCAAATTACAATTCATTTACTAGTCTGTTTAGTGATTTTCTATTCTGTTCAGTTGTGGTCTTTATACAGGAACTAATAGTATATTGCTTTAATTACTGTAGCTTTATAGAATACTTTGATATTAAAGAGGTCACGTTCCACTTCATTATCCTAACATTCATTTCTTTATAGCTGGTATATCTGAGAATCACTTTCCAAACTGAATAAAAATTTGGATTTCATCAAATTTATTAATTTGGTACTGATGTGATAGCTTTACAGTGTAGAACCTCTTTCAGAAACACAAGTTTCATATTCATTTCTTGAGGTCTTTTTTATATCCTTGAACAGAATTTTAAAGTACACATTTTCTTTACACATTTCCTGACAGTTTTATTCCTCGTATTTTATAGTTTCTGTTTCTTTTGCTATTACATTTCTTAATGGCTGGTGCAGAGATTCTATAAATATTTTGTGTCCAGCCATTTGATTAAACATCCTTTTAATTGATTCTCTTTGCTCTCCTCTAGAGACTCTCATTAGTATGACTTTGATATTTTGACCTCAGAGCCAAAAAAGTGAAATATATTCAAATATATTTAAAATATCAATAAGATGTTATACCCAACCAGAGGGAAAGCATATATGAAGAATACATAATTCAATCAGGCTGTAGAGATCAGATGAGTGGGAAGTTGTAGACTTAAATCAGATGGAAGAACTGGTAACTTGTAACTTGCACTCGAGAGAGAAATGAATCCCATTTGAAGGGTTTATACTTGGAGTCCTTGTCATTTCAGCAATGAAAGGAGCTCCTGGTACCTTTAGTGATGAGGGTAGAATCATGCTGATATACAGGCCCCAGGTTCCAATCTCTTAACCTATGCTCGCTTAAGATAATAAAACCCAGGTGCAAGCAGTGGTAAAACTGTCCCCTTGAAAGAAGTGTGTTTCCAATCTCATGGAAGTTTACAATTCAATGTTTCTAAAGGAAATCAAACTCAAATTATTGATAATTTTATGTTGCTAGTTGGCACTAGTTTATCTGACAGATTAGCCTTATGATTTCAATTTGAAATTTGTAGCTGAATAATTGAGATTAGCATTAGGACTTTATTTTGAAATATATAAGAGAACGTGGCCATATCTGTGAACAGTATTGGAATGTTAAATAATATGAGCTATGCTCTACTTACAAGTTTAATTTATTAGACTTATAAGAGTTGTATAAATCTTTGGAAAGGGTTCGTTTATTAGGATAGACATTTTTAAAGCTTTGAAGACTATTAAATTTATCAAAGTTATAAGTGTATTTTATTTCCTTTAAGAGCATATAAGCTGCAAATAGAACAAGTATTTAAATAATTTAGTCTATAAAAGTTAAGTTACTCAAATGTTAATTTTTTTAAAAGTGATTGTTCTTATTTAACTATACTTATAAAAAGAAAAACAAGATTTGTTAGTTTAACTCAAAGGCTTAGACTCAATATTAATGCCTCTTACCTTAATAAATTACATATTCATTTTAAATACACTAATTGGTGTTCCTGTGCACAAAAGTTGTCCATAGCCATCACTAAACTCATGCTGATTATTTACTTAAATTTTTGAAGCAGATCATCATTTCTTCAGAAATGTCGGTTTTGTCACTTCTTCTGTATCTATTCATATGATCATATGATTTTTCTCTTTTAGTCTGTTGATGTGATAGATTACATTAATTGATTTTTTATTGTTGAATCAGCCTTGTACACCTGAGATAAATCCCATTTTATTGCAGTGTATAAGTTCTTTTTATATTGTTGGGTTAGATGTGCTAATATTTTGTTGAGGATGTCTGCATCTACGTTCATAAGCGATACTGGTCTGTAGTTTTCTTGTAAACGTCTTTGTCTGGTTTGGTATTAATAATTCTGGCCTCATGGAGTAAGTTAGGAAGCATTTCCTCTGGAAGAAATTGTAGATAATTGTTACAATTTCTTCTTTAAATGTTTGGTAGAAATCACCAGTGAATTCATCTGGGCCTGGTGTTTTCTCTTTTGGAAGGTTATCAATTACAGATTCAATTTCCTTTAAAAAATTTTTAAAGATTTTATTTATTTGTTAGTTTTTAGACAGAGGGGAAGAGAGGGGGGAAGAGAAGGAGAAAGAGAGGGAGAGAAATATCAATGAGTGGTTGCCTTTCATGCACTCCACACTGGGGAACCTGGCCAACAACTCAGGCATGTGCCCTAACTGGGAATCAAACCAGCGACCCTTTGGTTTGCAGGCCAGAGCTCAACCCACTGAGCTGCACCAGCCAGGGCTAGATTCAATTTCTACAATAGATATAAGCCTATTCAGAATGTCTATTTCTTCTCAAGTGAGTTCGGCAAATTGTGCCTTTCAAGGAAATGGTTTATTTCTATCTAGGTTATTAAACTTATAGGCATAGAGTTGTTCATAATATTCCTTTATTCTTCTTTTAATGTCCATGGGATCTATAGTAATGTCTCCTCCTTCATTTCTGATATTAGAATATGTGTTTTCTCCCTTTTTTCTTTTCTTAGCCTGGCTGGAAGCTTATTGATTTTATTGATCTTCCCAAAGAACCAGCTTTTGGTTTTGTTCATTTTCTTTATTGGTTTTGTCATTTTAATTTCTTTAATTTGTTCTCTAATATTTATTATTTCTTTTCTTTGGCTTACTTGGATTTAATTTTCTCTTCTTCTTCTAGCTGCCTAAGGTGGAAACTCAGATTATTAATTTTAGATACTTCTTTCTAATATAAGCATTTGATGCTATAAATTTCCCTGCAAGCTTTGTTTTTACTGCCACCCACAAATTTTGATAAGCTGTATTTTAATTTTAATTTAGTTCAAAATACTTTTAATTTCTCATGAGATTTCTTCCTTGACTCATGTGTTTTAGAAGTGTGTTGTTCAATCTCCAAGTATTTTAGAATTTTCCACCTCTTTTTCTATTATTGATTTCTAGTTTAAATCCATATGGTCTGAAAGCAGACATTTATGATTTCTATTTTTTATACTTGTTAAGGTGTGCTTCTGGCCCATAATGTGGCCTGTCTTGGTGAATGTTCCATATGAGCTTGAGAAGAATGTATGATCTGCTGTGGTTGGATGAAGTGGTCTGTAGATGTCCATTATATCCAACTGATTGGTGCTACTGAGATCACCTACGTCCTTACTAATTTTCTGCCTGCTGGATCTATCCTTAGCTGATAGAAGAGTGTAAAAGTCTGCAAATATTGAATTATTTATTTCTCCTTGCATTTCTATCAGTTTTTGCCTCACTTGTTTTGATATTGTTGATAGACACAATCACTTCAAGGATTGTTATGTCTTGGAGTATTGAACTTTATCATTATATCATACTCCTCTTTATCCCTCATAACTTTCCTTGCTCTACAGTCTGTTCTGTCTGAAATTAATGTAGGTACTCCCATTTTTGGCTTAGTGTTAGCATGGTACATCATTCTCCAACCCTTCACTTTTAATCTATATGTGTCCTTATATTTAAAGTAAGTTTCTTATAGATAATATACACTTGGGTCTGTTTTTCAATCTACTCTGACAACCTCTGTCTTCTAATTGGTGTATTTACACCATTGATGTTTAAAGTGATTATTGATATAGTTGGGTTGACATCTACTGTATTTGCTAGTGTTTTCAATTTGTTGCCCTTGATTTTTATTTGTATCTTTTCCTTCCACATTTTTCCTACATTTTGTGATTTTAATTGTGAAACATTTTGTTCTTTTATAGGCCATTTTAGATTTGCTACCTCTTTTGGCCAATTTTGTAATTTTTAGAAAATAATATATTTCATCAAGATTTTCAAGTTAATTTATATACATTTGTAGATAGAATTCTCAAATAATTCTTTCCTTTCTGTCATTTTGTTGTGCTTCTAACTCCAAACATATTTGGTGTTCTCTTTCTGTTAAATGTCAGTGGAGTAGCAGGAGGTTTTGCGTATTTCATGTCTTTCCAATGAGTGCCCTTTTGATTTTGTCCCTAAAATCTTTTTGTGTTTTTTATTGTTTAAAAGAAAGTATTTCTGCTCTAATCCTTATTATGCCTTTCTTTAATTTTCTTTCTTTCTTTCTTTCTTTCTTTCTTTCTTTCTTTCTTTCTTTCTTTCCTTTCTTTCTTTATTTCCTAGGTTTATAAGTTGAATACTTAAACAAGACAATTTTATATAACTGTTCTAATGAGGATACATTCCTGCTTCATCAACAATAGGAGTCCAATATCATTATTCTGCCACCAGGTGGCTGGCTGTGATACTGAGATATGATGACATCGCAGGACTCAGTTTTGGTACCTGCTGTTGGTTGGTTCACTGAGCACTCTGCAGTGGCAGGGGCCAGGGGCCATACATAACTTTCATCCCTGCCTCCTCTTTTCACGCATTCATTGAGCAATCACTGGAGTGGCCAGAGAAAGTGACTGCTCGCTGACATTTATGGAATGAGTCATCTGGCCCATCCTTTGCCCACCTGATTATTAAGAAAGTCCTTGGTTATGATGGCCGTTGGTGAGCATTCATGAGACACAAATATTGTCACCCTCTGGGTCAAAGGCAGGGCAATGGGAGCGGCTTGCCAGGTACAGGTACTAAGGGGGTGTATTGTTTACAGAGAATTTTAAAAATTAATAAGGCCAACTATTTTTATTAGCACCATGTGCTGGCAATTTTAAACAATGTCAGTGATACAATACTTTTCCTCAAAAAAATATTTTGTTGATTTACATTCTAAAAAAGGCTTGCACTTGGGGTGAATCACTCCTACCATCTGCCTTTGGTAGGTCAAAATTTCAGCTACTTACACTGCGCCTTCCTATTGCCAATCCTCCACTGTTATTCTTTGTTAGTCTCTGCCAATCTGGACAACCAGTAGCCACTGATACGAATCAATTTAGACTGATAGCATAGGGCACCTCCCTTCCAGGAACTGTGAACAAAAAGATGCACCACTTATAATTCTGCCCACAGCGGGAATTTCTCTTCATCGTTGTTCTGTCATCAGACACCGTTGAGGTTAATAAGTACAACAGTCTACACATAGGGCAGAATCATCCATGAATCGGGATTGATGTTTTGTTTCCTTATGCAACTGGTCATAGGGTGCTCCTCCCACCCGTGAGACTGCATCAGGGGGTGGGAGGAGATGTGGCTATGCATCCAGGGTGGAAACACTGGCAGCATGTGCCACCTGCTCACATAGCTTGCCGGTGGTACCCCTGGGCCTGCTTGAGCTCAGGCTTACCCTTGTTGAAGAAGTACTGCTGGGCACACTCAACTTCACGGTTTGATAGTTTGGATACTACCTAGTCCATGATAGGGATTCCTGTAGCCAACTAGAGAGAGCCCATATGTGAGACAGCAGCTGTCTGAAGCTATTCCCTAATTAATTTTTCAAGAATTTACTGATACCTTCCAAAATCACTTGTTGTCTTCACAAGTCAATGAGGATTGGAAGAGTTGCCACTCCCAAAACTCTCTGCAATATCTCCAGGGATGAGATATTATTTCTGATTTACTATTCATCTATGTTCTTGAAGTTATTTGCAAAAACAATTCATATTCTTTTTTATTATGTTTTTCCATTACCATTTAACCCCGTTATACCCCTTCCCCCTTGCAATCATCACACTGTTGTCCATGTCCATGAGTCCTTTTCCTTTCTGCTGGATCCCTCCACCCACTAACCCCCGCCCCCCCTCTGAGCTGTCGGCCTGCTCTCCATCTGTGAGTCTGTCTCTATTTCGCTTGTAGGATCTGTGGTAATGACCTCTCTTTCATTCTTGACAACCATGATTTGTGTTATCTCTTTTTGTTTCATCCTCTTACCATGTTTTCATCAATTTTATGAGTCTTTATAAGTGACCAGGTTTTTCTTTTGTTATTTTTTCTATTGTATGTCCATTTTCTATATCATCGATTTTTATTCTTATCTTTATTAGCTTAATTTTCTACTTAATTTTGGTATGATTTCCTTTTTACTGTCATCTTAAGTTCGGATTATTGGTTTTAAGTTTTTCTCCCTTTCTAATATAAACATTTAAAAGTAAAAATTTTCTTCTATGTGCTGCTTGCACTGTTTGCTTCTAATTAGAAATATTATCATTTAGTTTAAAATATTTTAAAATTTCCATTGTAATTTCTTTTTTGATACATAAATTATTTAGAAGTACATTGTTTAATTTCCAAATATTTGAGGACTCTCTAGACAGCTCTTTGCCATTGGTTTCCGATTTAATTCTATTGTTTTTAGAGAACACATTTTGAATAACTTTCAAGCCTCTGTAATTTATAAGACTTGTTTTATGGCCCAAGGGCACAAATTACATCTTATTCTTTGTATACTAGGTAGGTACAGAGTACACACTCCATAAATATGTGATGAATAAATAAATGCATGAGGAGTCTCCACACCGCACACAGCGGAGTGATGCACCAGTTACTGAGTCAGAGGGAGCAGGGAAACCATGATGGGGCAGGAGCACACGACTTTTCTGTAGTTGAGAGTGCAAAGTTTCTGTTCTGTAACAGCTGGATCTCAAGAAAGCACAGAGAGGATGTGAGAAATCCTGCAGCCAAAAGGTGAGAAGCAAGGGTAAAGCCTAAGAAACAGACAATTAACGTTGGAGAGTGAAAGAAAACAAACAAAAAGGGGTCAGAACCCAAAGTGAGACTCTACCTCTCCAGATATCCAAGATTTGACTAGTTCATTCATTGTCACTTGTAAACTGCTGATGACTTCAGAAGGCTTCATCTGCATTATGCATGTCATAATAATTGACATATGGACAAAGCAAACTTTAAGTGAATGTATATATTTTTCTGTTTCCAAACTAGTGCCTGTTGTTTTCAATGGCTTTAATCAAGTACCCCATAATATATGATCACTAGCAAGTTACCCCAGCAGATGCTAAAGATCATTTAGTCTACCAGGCCCCCATCCACACAGAATAAATATGCCCAGCTGGGGAAACCCCTGATTTAATGACTTAGGTTGGTCAGGCTTACAAATATTAGAGAATCAATCTCTCATATGGGAACCCCAGCTGGCCCTCTTGGAGCATAGCATTTCTTTACCCAGAAGTAGTTTAAATAAGAGAGAAATGAAGCATTTCATGATTAACTCCTTCCCCAGTAAAATTGCTCTCTGAAAGCACTTGGAGTTTCTTACCTGTGCTATGTCATCCAATTGAAAATTAGGACAACAACAAATTTCCATAGGACACCTTTTTAAAATGAATGCATAACTTTTTTCTGTGTGCATACAATGTAATTTAGCGAATCCCATATTGGTAGTTGTCCAGCTTATTGCCATGTTTTGCTATTAGAATAAATGCTACAGTGAGCACCTTTTCATACCCATTATTCCATTCTTATGCTATTTATCCTTTAAAATAAACTTTAATTTTTGTAGCCCTAGTACCCAGCAAAAGCAAGAATAAATATTATAATGAATTCACACTTTCCAAAGAAAAAACATTTTGCTTTCACAAACCTTCTAAGTTCTCAAGTATCCTTAAGGATAAAAAAGCAATTTAACTACTTAAAAACAAATAAACAAACAAACAAACAACCCTCTAGACCTAAGTTTGCAGCAGCAAGAAGCTTCTGGGGCAACTCTATTGACCATTGTGTCTGAGACTCTGCTCTCTGTGGTTTGGGAAACAATAATTTTTGAGCTGCAAGTACCCACAAGGTTGGCTTTCTTTTTCACTTGAAAGAATGGAAAATACAGAATTAGATAACAGACATCTGTTTCTTCTATTTGGCTTTCCATAGATTAAGATACTTTTTGTATTTTCTAATTGTTTTTTTCCCCTCAAGGCACAACACGGAGAGATCCTTTTTTAGTCTATGCTTCTGAGGCTTGGTGACCCAGTGTGCTTGCTGCATCAAAAAACACCTTTGCAGGAACTAGTGTAAAGGACACATGGACAATGACAAGGAGGGAGTGGGTGGAGACAGGAGGGAGGAGGGGAGGGCTGGGGGTGCGCTGGGATGGGGGTAAAGGGCAGAAAACTGTACTTGAACAACAATTAAAAGAAAAAATAAAATAAAATAAAATAAAAACACCTTTGCCCCACTTAAATTTTCATGTGTGTGACCCCCTTAAACATCATCAATCAGACCAAAAAAGATTCTGAGGAGGTACACAGACTGTTCTGGAATTCTGCATATGTTAATATGGACCATTAGAAGAAATGTTTCATTATAGATACACAACCTTTTAAGGTTAAGTGCATAGTAAACAAAATATTTTATGATAATACATGTTGATTGTATTTCCCTAACATCAGATGATAAAATATTAAATACAGGGAAAAATGCCTTTGAAATAATTTTTGTTGCTTTTTGAAGTGTGGTTAGGAAGGGGAATGGAAAGATAAAATATATTGTAGCTTAACAAAGCAGTCAAACAAATAGCATTTTTATTTTATTTAAATATTTCAATTTTATTAATGTATAAAAATATTTCAACATACCTTCTTACTTGTTACGAAGCTTCAAAACTTTCATGAAAATTCAAATTTGTAAGAAAGAGTTAATTTCAGATGACATTATGAAAGGATTCATAATAGCTTCCTGCCCAAGGTTGCATATAGTCAATTAATCTCCCTGAGTCATGGACTCCTCATCAATAAATATTGAACTAAGCAGTTTCTAAATAACCCTCTCACCCCAGATTCCATGATTCTAGGTATTTGGAATCAAATGATTCATTACTCTAGAGGTCATATATCTCTCTGAGGAATGCAAGGAGTTACCAAAAAAAATCTGAAGATAGAATAAATGTGGACTTTTCATGAACTGTCAATCATGTGTTATTTACTTGCAAATACCCCTCAAATAGTTTGTTGGTGTAGTGAAGAACTTCCTAATTTAGGAGGCAATAATTATTCTATCTGTATGTATTAGTATGGCAAAGTTGGGAGGGAACTTCCATAACTTTTCCTTAACATTGAAAAGGATGAGGACAAAAAGTTTGGAAGATTGGAGAGATCTGGACTTTGAATCACAGATGGAAAAACTTCAGTTTAGTCAAGTCTGAGGTCATGTCTAATGTGGTCTACTTATTTTCTTCTGCTGCTTTAAGTAATGCAGTTGTTTTAAATGCTGAATATTAATGAAATTGCTCACTCACTGATTTTCCTCCTCTCCATGATGCTAATGAATTTTGAACATTACATCTAATTGTTTCATGACCCAGTCTGACTGTCTTAGACCCAGAATAAAGGTAGCATAATGCCATGAATGATACCAGATAAAACCAGGGAGAGCTGGATTACAGGCTTGACTCTGTGACCTTGGACAAATGGATTAACCTTCTGGGTCTCAGTTTCCTCGTTTGTAAAATGAGGATATTAAGTTGTTTAGGTCTCCTTTGCCTTTAAGATTCTACGGTTCAGTGAGTGTTCTGGCCAACAGTTCTTTTTACCTATCAAGATTCTAATTGACTCCTGATTCTAATTCTAACAAGATTGATTCACAATTGAAATTTCTTGCTTTCACCTTAATAATGACAATAACAACCAATTTTCTGTGATGAAAATTTTACATTTTATTCAAGGTCATGTTGGCATTTAGGATACAGAAAATGATCCAAGCTAGCAGTGCTTTTTAACAAGGAGTGTACATCAGAACCACCTAGGCAGTTACTTTACAACACATAGTCTAGCCTCTCTCCCTAAACTGTTTAATTCAACTGGTCTTAGTGAGGGCCCAGAAGAGCAGGGTTTGGGGTGAGAAGTGAGGAAAGGGAAGTTTTCCTTTTGTCTTACATAAATGTCTATATTGTTTAAAATGCTTTTCTACAAAGAGGTTGAATCAGTTTTGTGTTTTACCACGAGCCTGATAATCTAAAACTTTTATTTCAGTCAGTAACTACAGTATCTATACTGGACAAACTGTCTTCACTGAGACTATTTTGGTTGTAGAGAACAAAAACAGTATAAAATACTTTTGAAAGCTCTTTTTGAGACAACGTACTATTCTTACTCCCCTGAAGTAACCCTGTTGACCAGTTACATATTCTTTCAGAAGCTTTCTATGCGTATAATCATAGGTCTATATCACAAAGTGGGCACCAGCCCATCAGTATATGCATATTTCTCCTTTTATTATTGTTATTTTAAACATAGAAGGAATTATATTATTATACACATTCTGTCCTACAATTTGTATTATTCACTTAATTATTTTGGCCTCCTTCCCATTGGCTCTACCTATATTTATAGAAAATCAACTTCCTTTTAGTGGCTTCATAATATTCTAAGTTTTTTCCCATTTGCTAATAATACTTCAACAAACATTCTTCTAAATATATATTTAAGCACTGGTGTGAGTACAGCTATGGCTTATATTCCCACTTAAATCAGATTATAATTTATGTACATTTAAATATTTTATGGACACTATTGACTTGCCCTCCAAAAAGATTGCTCCACTTAATATGCCCACCCACACTGTACAAGAATATCTGTCTCCCATACTTTCAGATGACAAGTGTATTTCAAAGAAAGCTTCCCAGGTCATCTTGAAACATATCCCTGATCAAGAACCATTAGAGTTGGAAATAGCCTAAGTGCCCATCAGTACATGAGTGCATCAAAAAACTGTGGTACATTTACACGATGGAATACTACACAGCAGAAAGAAAGAAGGAGCTCCTGCCTTTTGTGACAGCATGCAAGGGGAGAGTACTGTGCTAAGTGAAATAAGTCAGATTGTGAAAGACAAATACCATATGATCTCACCTATCAGAGGAAGCTAATGAACAGAACAAACAAATGAGCAAAATAGAACCAGAGTGATGGAAACAAGGAACAGACTAACAGTGACCAGAAGGGAGATGGAGGGGGATAAGGGTGGAAAGAAAGGGAAGAGACTAGACAAGGAACATTTATGAATGACCCATGGACATGGACAACAAGATGGGGTTGAGGGAGTCAGGGATGGTCTGGGCAGAGAGCAAAGGGGGAAAAATTGGGACAACTACAATAGAACAACAATAAAACATTTAATTGAAAAAAAAAAAAGACTTCCTGCCAAGATGGAGGTGTAGGTGGACACACTGTACCTCCTCTCACAACCAAAATTAAGGACAACAAAGATTTAGAAACAAGAAAACAACCAGAACTATAGAAAATTGAACTATACAGAAGTCTAGCAACCATTCTTCTAGACCAGTAAGAGGGGCAGAGTCACGGCAGGAAAAAGTGGAGGACCAGGCGTGCAGGCAGCAGCAGCTAGCAGACCCCAGGTGCACAGAAGGCAACTAGTGGACCCTGGGCATGGGGTGGCAAGTGTGCAGACCCAGTGAGGCCGCCCAAGGTGGCTGGCTGACCAGGTGGTCCCACATCTGTGCGCAGATAACCCAGGGGAAGGGGAAGTGGCGGAAGGGACTGGAATCTGAGAGAGAGCAGAGCAAGTGCCATTGTTCCCTCTTGGACCCTAACCCTACATACAGCATCACAACCCAGTGACTGGGCTGACCTGCCCTGGGGAACACCTAAGGCTCCACCCCTCACTATGTAACAGCTGCAACTAGACCAAAAAAAAACAAAAAACAAAAAACAAACAGATGCACAGTTCAAAGCCCTGGTGATCAGGATGCTCACAGAATTCGTTGATTTTGCTCACAAATTAGATGAAAAAATGAAGGCTACAATAAGTGAAATGAAGAAAAACGTACAGGGAACCAATAGTGATGGGAGGAAAACTGGCACTCAAATCAATGGAGTGGACCAGAAGGAAGAAACAAACAACCAAACAGAAAAGAATGAAGAAACAAGAATTCAAAAAAATGAGGAGAGGCTTAGGAACCTCCAGAATATCTTGAAACGTTCCAACATCCAAATTATAGGGGTACCAGAAGGGGAAGAGGAAGAGCAACCAGTGGAAAACTTATTTGAACAAATAATAAAGGAGAACTTCCCCAATCTGGCAAAGGAAATAGACTTCCAGGAAGTCCAGGAAGCTCAGAGAGTCCCAAAGAAGTTGGACCCAAGGAGGAACACACCAAGGTACATCATAATTACATTAGCCAAGATGAAAATGAAGGAGAGAATTCTAGAAGCAGCAAGAGATAAGGGGACGGTCACCTACAAAGGAGTTCCCATCAGACTGTCAGCTGATTCCTCAAAAGAGACTTTACAGGCAAGAAGGGGCTGGAAAGAAGTATTCCAAGTCATGGAAGTCAAGGACTTACATCCAAGATTGCTCTATCCAGCAAAGCTGTCATTTAGAATGGAAGGGCAGATAAAGTGCTTCTCAGATAAGGTCAAGTTAGAGGAGTTCATCATCACCAAGCCCTTATTATATGAAATGTTAAAGGGACTTATCTAAGAAAAAGAAAATTAAAAATATGACAGTGAAAAGACAGCAAACTCACAAGTATTAGCAACCACACCTAAAACAAAAGCAAACTAAGCCAACAGCTAGAACAGGAACGGAAACACAGAAATGGAGATCACATGGAATGTTAGCAACAGGGGAGTGGGAGGAGGAGAGAGGGGGAGAAGGTACGGAGAATAATTAGCATAGACGGTAGGTAGAAAATAGACAGGGGGAGGGCAAGAATAGTGTGGGAAATGTGGAAGCTAAAGAACTTATGACACATAAACATGAACTAAAGGGGGGGAATGTGGATGGGAAGGGGTGTGCAGGGTGGAGGGGAATGATGACAAAAAGTGGGACAACTGTAATAGCATAATCAATAAAATATATTAAAAATAAAGAACCATTATAGTTGAATGCTGTTTCTAAAAAAAAATTAAAACACCTCTTAAAATAAATCATATGTAGAATGACTTAGATTTTAGGGATCATATGCATTTGAATCTTTTTATATCCTATATAACCTATACCTAATGTTGAAACCTTGGGGCTGTGAGAATTTGGATGAAGACTCCAAGACCTTGCTTGTGTCACCTTCATCAGAATCTCTGGCCACGGAAGCAGAAAGAGATGCAAGTCAATGACTACGGGATGGATCCTCTCTCTATCCGTACTTCTGTGTGGCCAAGGAGGCACAGTGTGATTCTGACTGCTCAGTGATGGCACAGGCAAGGCTGAGCACATTGCTGTAAACAAAGCATTTAGAACTTTCTGGAAAATAGATTTTTACAAAAATAAAGTACAACCATAGGTATTGTACATATACACACACATAATCTAGATATTTCGTGATGAAACACCATGCTGTGTATTAACTTTGCTGAGATTTAGCAATTGATCAGGGAAAGTTGGACCTTTCTAAAGTTTGTCTTAAGGTACTGCATTAAATTTATGGCATTGGATAGCTCAACTCCTAATCTGTAGGAGTAAAGGAGAAAGTATAATAAATAAAGTCCTCAAATAATCTAAAACACTTATTTCCATCATTAACTACAATGTCCATCCCAATCAAATGGTCTTTACTGAGACTCTTTTGGTTGCTGGTGACAAAAAACAACTTGAGCTAGCTTAACAAACAAGTAAAACAAGATATGAGTAAATTGTTATAAGGATACACAGTTTCTCACAAACACCAAAGGCAGGAATTTCAAAAGGAACAAGAATCAAGACCTCAGGAGCCACACATTTCCCAGGCAGTACTCACCTCCACCTTCTAGCCTCTGTTTAGCTTTTATCTCCCCTGCGTCTCCTCTCCTCAGGACAGCATTCGTGCCTTTTCCAGTACTTGTGGTAAGGTGGATGCTTCACCTCTCGAACTTCCATCACCTCAATTCCAATGGCGTGCTTTGTCTACTGGGCTATCTTAGAATCTAATTTTCAAATTTAGTCAGGTATCCACTCAAGCTTGGCCAGAGAAGATGGTTTCATGCAGCAGTACATTAGCAGCTCACATTTATTGAGTGTTAGCTATACTTTATACACATTATCTTTACATAGGTGTTGGGGCCCCTCCTTTATCAGGATTCTGAACTAGTTTTCAGAAAGGGTGATTGTAAGTTGTGCTGATGTCCTAAAAGAGGTCTATGACTCAAATCTTCCCCCCGCCAGAGCATGAGAAAATGATATGCACAGAGAGAGAGATGCACATAAAAAGTTAATTTAAGCTTTATGCCTCAATTCAATAATGCCACAGGGGAATAAGTGCAGGTCTTGGAATCCAAAATACCTGAGCTCCAATTCTAATGCCAACAACCGCACTAGCTGTGTGGCTTGAACAAGTTCCTTCACATCTCTGCTCAATTTCCGTTTCTTTCTGTGAAATTATGATAATAACCCATATTGCATGACACTGTACACAGAGCAGTTGAATACAGCTACCGCCGAAGCACTTCCACATTAACACGCATTTATGAGTACTTCCTCAATGACAGGAAAATGTCCAAAGGGATGCAGACCGGCGGGAAGGGAAAGGTGGAGAAGCAAGGAGTCTGCTTGCCCTAGTGGACATTACCATTACTTAATACCACCGTAAAGTAATAAGAGCTAATAGTTATTAGTTATTGTATATGTTGTGATGGCAAACTTTT
The DNA here is from genome assembly GCA_004027475.1 of Anoura caudifer. Classification (NCBI taxonomy): domain Eukaryota; kingdom Metazoa; phylum Chordata; class Mammalia; order Chiroptera; family Phyllostomidae; genus Anoura; species Anoura caudifer. The sequence continues at coordinate 140,725 of PVKU01002474.1, forward strand.
TCAAGCTTTACATATATTTACACATATTAGTTGAGTACTATGATTGTCCAATTTGGAAGCGCGGAGAGTTTTTACGTTGACTCGTCCTAGGTCGCATAGCTCGTACGCTGTAGAAGGAGTCCTTGAGCTCAAACAGTCTGGCTCCAGAGCTCACATCTTAAGCACGGCGCTGGACTGCCCTCGGGCCAGGCACATGGCAGCATATCCTGCCGCATGTGCTCCTGAACCAGAGAGGTGTCTGGGGATGTTCCACCAGAGAGAGAAGACAGTGTGGCTTCAAGTTTTTAAACTTGCTAGAATCCTCCTTGTTTATTCCACATGCCCCCTTTAATGAGGTTACCTCATCAGAATTAATGGATTGTTATTGTTCTTGAACACTGGTGTAAACTGTAAACTCTGAGATAGTTTGCCTACCACACTTAGTTTAAGATTTGAAAGGTTTACTGGCAAAAGCTCTTAGAAGCACCCAAGAATAAACAAGAGTGAAAAGTTAAACCAAGGATAGACATTTTTGTTTGTACTTTTTTCAAATCTATCCAAACAACCCGATTCCAAAGCTTTCCTGACACTACAGGCAAATGTCTCTTCCCCAGGCGCAGAACAGCCTGTCAGAAACGACACAGACACACTGCCGTGGCCATTGGGGAGACTTACAAATGATGCACAGCTTCCTATTTTTGCCAGGTTTTACTTTAAAAGACTCCCAAAGAGCAAGACATTGATAAACGGTGGTGATGGGTGACATATACCCAGCACATGCCACTGGCTGGCTAGCTCAGCTCCCATTCTGAAGTTCACCTCTTTGGCATCCTCCATTACAGAGGCTGCAAAAGCCAAATATTTGCTTTCCTGTTCTCCTACAGTTGGGCTTGCCATGAGACAGCTTGGGCCCCAATGAAAGTCACATGGAAATCTCCAGGGGCCCCTGGGGAATCTTTGCTTTCCTAATAGAAGGGACAAATATCACTGGCACCACCCCTTCTTGCTGCCTTGGATATAGCCCAGTGCCTGGAGCCATGGCCACCACCTAGCAACCACAGGAGAAGGGCCACAGAAGTGGAGAAACACCGGTGCTGGTATTTTCTGAGCAATTACCAATCAGCCACAGCTGTTTACCTCAATAATTTTTATCATATGAATAAAATAGTTTGTCACTTTTAGTCAGGTTTTCTATTGATGCCACAAGCATTCCTATTGATACAATGTGATTGCAGATATTTTAACTCAGTCATTAATTGCCTTTTAATTTTTTTACCTACCTGTCTATCCCTCAGAAATTCCCCAGAAGTTGGGGTAAAGAAACATTATTTAATTGAGTCACTGAAATGACTTATAAGGCACAGTATAATCAAAATGAGTCCTCTTTGTAGTTTATCTCATAATCATAACTTTTTAATGTAACTCCAATGCTATCACATTGTTAACAGTATAAGGAGAGGTAGTACAGTTTATTAACTACACTTGCTATTAGGCAGCCTAATATACATATAGAGACCAAAAGAAGACACAAAGTCATGTTTTACTTTAGGCTTGGGCTATATGTTTCAACTTTATGGAATTCACAGCTGAGAGGCATGGATGTATTGCAATTATTTGCTCTACCTCATACTTCTCCAGGTCTCAAACAGGGCCTCCCCAAAATGCCCTGTCGCCCATGTGGCTACTCCTGTCTGCACCAAGAAATTAAACTCTCCCTCTTTGAACTCACTCCTCCCTTTCCCCACACCTAAAAATGGGCAGAGGTATTCACAGGAGCAAAATGACCCTCATTGATTAATACCATTGAGTGCATAAGAACTTAAATTTCTATTAAATAAATTAAAGGGAGTATCTACTGTCATGTAGGGGCTATCAGAGAGGCTTTTTGAAGGATGTAGTCTATCGTAGTCAGTTTGGGCAGCTATAGCAAAATACCGTAAACTGGAGGCTTATAAGCAACAGAAATGTATTTCTCCTAGTTCTGGAGAATGGGAAGTCCAGTATCCCTGCACTGACAGATTCGTTATCCTGTAAGAGCCTGCTTCCTCATTGACTGGCTGTCTTCTCACTGTAACTTCACATGACAGAAGGGGCAAGGGAGCTCTCTGGGGCCTCTTTTATAAGGCCACCAATCCCATTCATGAGCCCTCTGCCCTCATGACTCAATCCAAAGGCACCTCCTAATGTCATCAGCTTGGGGTTTAGGATTTCAACATATGAATTTCGAGGGAACAAAAACATTCAGTCCAAGCATGGTCCCAGGGGTATCCAACCTGCAGCCCGCAGGCCGCATGCAGCCCAGGATGGCTATGATTGTGGCCCAGCGCAAAACTGTACACTTATTTAAAACATTATGAGTTGTGTGTGTGTGTGTGATTATGTGTTGCAATGTATTTACCGTGTGGCCCAAGACAACTCTTCTTCTTCCCGTGTGTCACAGACACGCCAAAAGGTTGGACACCCCCCCGGAAGCAGTCTTCAACGGTATATGTGATTAGTCGGGGGAGAAGTAATAAAGTGGACAAGTGACAGGGAGAACCAGCCCGAAAGACTTGCCAGCGCGAAACAAAGTATTTGACATGAACACAAGAGCGGTGCACTGGGGAGCAGTAGAAACATAGCTTTTAGTGAGGGGGAGATGTTACAGGGTTTAAAGAAGGAAGTTGACATTGCTTTGCATTTCAGAAAATTCACTTGTCGGGGGGTGGGTGTGGATTCAAGACAAGAGGCTGGATTCAAAGAAGAGGCTCATTATGAGTTCCTGGAAAAACAAGAGGCCATGAGTTTCAAAGCAGTTAATCCATTTCCAAAAGTACAAATTTCAACATCTCAGAGTACTCTACTGAGCTAAATTCAAATCAACCACGTACTGAGTTGTATACCAGCCAGGCCGTGTAAGGAAAGGCTGACCGAAGGCCCAGCTCCTCTCAATGAGAGGGAAGTGGGAACACAGACAAGGGAGCAGACCACTAGCAGGATGGAGAAGAAGTGAACTGAGTCTAGGCCACCCCCACCTGGTGCTCTGAGGAGAGGACCCTGAGCACTTCCCCAATTGGTCATCCCTTACACTTCTGACAAGGATTCTGCAGCCCAGGAGGTAAGAGCCTTCACCAAGGTCACACAGCGACCAGACAGGAATAGTCCCTGTGGCTCCTGGACCCAACTCCATGCCCTAAATTCCAGATGCCAAAATCTGCTGCATAAAAATAGTTTAATTAAAATCTAAAATAAAATGGCCCCTTGCTCTCAAAAAGAAAATAAGCACAGTATTTAGGCAACATGTTATGAACCTGGATGAAACTGTAATTTTGGAAGTTGTAAAAATATGGCTGCACAATCCCGCTGGCTGGTGCCTGTCATGTGACCATGAAACTCGGGCTCCACCTTGCCTGGTTTGTGTGAGGCTGCATGTGGGAGAAATGAGAGTGGGAGGTCAGCTACACAAGATGGTCCATTTAACAGCTGATCTGCTGGGACCAGTGCCTAAGAAGTTAATTTCTAGCTTTGAGATGGTTTCTGGTAATTGTAGGTAATTTAAAATATAATTGCAATTTAGTCGGAAAAAAAAAAAAAAAAACTCTGTTTGCAGTGTTTATGCTCATCACTCTAATTTAAGGTCTAGAATGCTGGATGAACTGCACTTCAATACACGCCCATTTTGCATCTTCCTGATTTTACCACCAGTGATTATAAAAACAGCCTCAGCAAACCTCAGTCTGCATTGCAAGACAGATGCTGCAAAGCTCAGATATAAAATTTCACATTGCTGGAAGGTTAACTGTTGTGCATGTTAATGATTATCAAATAGATGAAGAAAACCACAAGGCTCCAAAATGCAAACGCCCCTCAAAAAAATCCAGCTTGCCCATGTTTATAATAAGGCCACTTTATTTCTTTTCTTTCTTTTTTTTTTTTCCAGAAAAGGATGACTCGGCTGAGCACAGTGTGGTCTGAAGCAGGCAGACTTAATGGGGGAATAATTCCACAAGGCTGCTTGTGAGTGGGCCGGTGGAGCTTCCCTCTGTGTTGTGTGCTACAAACCACTCCATGCTGAGCCGGAGCATCTATGGATTTTCAGGGTCCAGAGAAGATTTCTTACCCTGTGAGAGTGAGTGTTTTAAATGCACTGGTTTAGTTTAAGTGAAGGAAAAAATTTTAGGATATAGTATGTGTGGACTTACAGATACTTCTAAATTGTCTCTAATGTGAACAGGAGAACTACTCAATGTCAGGCACCCTGGCAATTACTTAGATTCCAAAGCACTATCAAGAGCCAAATCAGCCGTCACTGCTCACCTAGGACACGTGCTGCCAAATGACTGGGAAAGCAGCTGAAACGGGCACTTGATCTAATAGCCTCACATGCAGTTTCCCATCTACCAGCCCGCAAAGCTTTCTAGAATGAAGTTAGGTTTTGCAGCAGCACTGCATTGCCATGAAACTTACTCTGCATTAGCAGTGGCCTTGGAAATCACACTCAGAGTCTGAGAACTGTGGGTCAGAGCTCAGAATTTTTAGTGCTTGTATCCAAAGCCTGACTTCAAAGATATACCCAAGCCAGTGTCAGGCCCTGAGCAATGCCACTTAGTGAAGACTGTCTGCCCAGAAAGCTTGCAAATGGAACTTCGAAGTTTAATGACTGGGAAAACAAAATGTGTTCCACAGTTGCAGAGCCAAATTAATCTGCCTTTGACTCTGCTGATAATGACTTGGCAAGAAAACATGCTTTTCAAAAAATGGTAATCTAGTACATGTGCCTGATTTTAAAAAATATTCAAATATTACAACAGTGAACGTCAAATTTCTCTCCAATGTCAAACCTTTGTCCCCAGTCGTCCTTCTCTCAAGGTATAGCTGTTTGTGTTATGTTATAATCCATGCATATTTCAGTGTGTATGTGTGTGCATGTGCACACAGCAGTGGCTCCAGAATTTCCACGTGGAAGGGGTTGAGGGGCTCTAACTTGGTTGGATGTGGGTAAGCTGCATAAAGCTACATTTGTCTGGCACTTTACATAAGTAAGAATATATACATTTGAGCATCAAAAGAAATAAGTACAGCAATGAATTATAAACCATTGAAAAATGGGAATTTATGAGTCCATTCCAATAACAAATAGATAGTAAATAATACGTAAATGGTTACAATGAAACGTGATGGTGGACTGGCTGGTGAGTGAGGAGGGGATCCTGGAGCTGGAGGAACGTTGTGATGCAACCATGACCGTGCAGACTGGATCAGACAAGACTCATCAATGGATGCTACATCTAGGAAGAAATTTTGATGCGGACCAGGATGTTTGCATCATCTTAAATTGTTTCCTCACAGACTACTTATTAGGTGACTAAGTCATCAAAATTAACCTTAACAGTGAGGACAGACATGACACCCTGTAAAGGACACAACACCCGCCTTGCAGTGCTCTGGCCGAGAACGCACAACTTCACTCTGATCATCAGACACACCTAAAACAAAAAAAGAACATTCTAATTTTAAAAGTGGGTTATAGGAGAAGGGGAGAAGGTGGTAATGAGGACTCTATTCTTTCAAAAAATGCCAGTGTCCTAAAAGACGAAGAGAGACTGTGGAAATGCTCCAGATTAAAGGAGACTAAAGAGCCGGAGCTATTCACCCTAACAGATATTCTGATGAGAGACCATCCGTTTTTATTTCATAGATCCTGGGATTCCTCTATCATGAGTCCTGTCCTTTCCAAGCCTAAGCTTTCTCTTCCAATAAATTCTCCCTCTGCTTCAGTTATCCAAAGCTAGTTTCCGCTCCTTATGCATAAAGAACCAGGGCAGACACACATTTTCCAGCTTACCCTATGGAGTACACCAATTATTATGCCCAAATACAGTCTTGGTAATAAGAAGGTTAGAGGAGATGCATGGGTTTGTTCTACTTTTGTTTCTATGTATCTGGTTGATCTCCCCCAATGCACTGAAGCACAGGAACCTAAAGAGCTGAAATAAAAAACTTTTGTTCTTTGCATTGCCCTGCAGGAGCCCTTTATTATTGTGTCTAAAAGTATCTATTGGTCAATTGATGTTAGCCAGAATTACATGTATTTGTGTTAAGAAACCATTTTTCTAGATTAATTTCAAAGGGTACATTTGCAATTCAGCAATTTTCAAAGCCCTACCTCAGCTACCAGAAATTTCCCGATTTTCAAGTCCAAGTAGGAAGAGGGTACCACTTTTGCTGCTAAAGTTTTTAAGTCTGCTTTGCTATGTAAAGAGCAAAAATTAAACAAGTCCTAGCTTCATCCTTTTTCAGAACACAGTTTAAAGACCAGGTTTTATTTAGCAGGTTAGTTACCATTTATTGAAAAGCCTGGAGGAAATAGTCATTGCAACCTTGCCTTCAACTGGTTATTTTTAAGGAATTCAAATATAGTCATTGATAATTTTTTATTGTTTTAACCATGATTTTAGTACCTAGTACAGTTCTGAGCCCTGAACAGATGTTTAAGAAATAGTAGTTAAAGTCAGGAACAAGTAAATGTTTTTAATTGTGGGGTAATTTTGGTTTGATTCATCACTAACAGTTGGATCAAGAGAACCCATTTCATAGCCATTTTTTAAGTTAGTGAACACAGATGTCACAGAAAATAGTCACTTTTGATGGTTCCACAAGCTCTCCATGAAAGTTTTAGAATCCCAAAATGGTCCCATTACAGAATGAAAGCCTGAACTGCTGCCCAGGCTGATCCTGAGGTTTGTCTTCCAGAGATCCACCCCACCCGCAGTCACCCCACCTTTGCCCTCAACATCAAGCTGTAAGGCTAAACTTTATGTGAAACCACATCCTGTATAGGCTCCTTCCCCTTCTCTACCCCATTTCCCTCCTTACAGTACCTTACAGATTCTTCCCAAAGAGCAGCCGAATCCTTGTCATAGGTTCTACTTATAGAAAACCCAACCTATGACAATAATATGCCACTATCCTCATGGGAGTAATATATAACAATACCTATGGCCTTCCTTGCCAATGATATTTGAAATTTTATCAAATGTGTGGATGACTGCAAAGGATATATCATCATTGTATAGAATCAACACAGATCAATGTCAACTATAATTTACTGAGGGCCTCTATTTAGATGTTATCTCCTTGAATTCTTTTTTCTTTAAAGATTTTATTTATTTATTTTTTAGACAGAGGGGAAGGGAGGGAGAAAGGGAGGGAGAAAAACATCAATGTGTGGTTGCCTCTTGCGTGCCCCGCTACTGGGGACCTGGTCTGCAACCGGGGCATGTGCTCTAGACTGGGAATTGAACCGGCAACCCTTTGGTTCTCAGGCAGGCACTCGATCCACTGAGCAACACCAGCTAGGGCTCCTTGAATTCTTTTCACAAACTTCTTAGGTAGACATTACCACTAATACTTCCAAAATGAAAGAAAAAAATTAAAAGTCAACAACGTTAAATAACCTGCCCCAAGTCAGATAACCAGCTCATGACAATTTATTTTATTTCCTGAAAGTTCTCACAGGTTAACTATACACATTCTAAAATACTCTGAAAGGAAATGGTGATGTCCCTCTGACTTCCCATTCATCCACAGTTGTGGGATAAAGTCCAAGCGGTCACTTTAGAAATGATGGGTATATTTTAAAGCTTACCCAGATCTAAAGCAGAGTATTCTTTTAAAAGATCTGGTCTCACCACATTAACGCCTTTGTTAACTACCAAAAACATACCAATCAACTTTCCCATAGCTAAAAAGAGGAGGCGATGGTTGTTCAAATGGTATTTTAGTTTCAGAAGAACTTGAAAAAGAGAGCAAGTAAAGAGCACGTGACCCACTCTCAACGAGAAATACCAAAAAGCCTTTGTTGGGGCCCTGGATGAAGCAATTACAGCAGCTTCGCAGGCTGTCAGCCCCACAGAGCTGTCCTCCCTTGAAAAGCCGTGCGCTCTGTCGTCAGGGAGGTTATCTCAACCTTTCCTGAGCCTATTTTTATTTTCAGCCTGGCTTACCTCTCAGGGTAATCACCTCCTGAGTTCATCTCCCATCAAGAAAAGCAGCACTACACTAATGCAACCCTAAAAAAGCCGACAACGCACACGCACTTCAGTCCCCAAATAGCTCCTATTCTAAAAAGCACATCTAAGAGGTGAAAAATAACCATAAAAGAAATTCATATGCTAAGTGAAATAAACCAGACGTGAAGGACAACTACTGTATGAGGCACCTAGAAGAAGCAAATTTACAGAGACAGAGAGTAAAACAGTGGTCACCAAGGATGGGAAAGAGGAGGATGGGGCATTACAATTTAATGGGTCAGGTGTCAGTTTTGCATGACGAAAATGTTCTGGACATGGCGATGATTGTACAACTGTGCACGTGTACTTAATGCCACTGAGCAGTATGCTTAAAAAAGGTTCAAATAGTAAATGTTATGTTGCGTATATTTCGCCACAATAATTTTTTCTTAAACTCAATGCTCTTTTCATGTCTTTTAAAAGATGCTAATCCATGAAATTCCCACCATTACCATTTTTATTTTTAGTTAAATTTATTGGGGTATCATTGGTTAATAAGATCATAGAAGCCAAGTATAGATTTCTATCATGCATCATCTGTGTATTGTATTGGTGCCCACCACACAGAGTCAAATCTTCTTCCATCACCATGTATTTCACCCCCTTTATTCTTTATACCCACCTTCCCTCTAATAATCACTATCCTGTTGTCTGTATGAGTTTTTGTTTGTTTTTCTTGTTCGTTCATTTGTTGCTTCAGTTTTATATCCCATACATGAGTGAAATGATATGATTCTTAACTATTCCATGTCTTGGCCACTGTGGGTAATGCTGCAATGAACACAGGGGAACATATATCTTTGCAAATAAACGTTTTCTAACCATTCAGGTAGATACCCCAGAAGAGGGATTGCTGGGTCATATGGTAACTCTATTCTTAATTTTTTGAGGAGGTTCCATACTGTTTTCCATAGTGGTTGTACCAGTTTACAGTATCACACCCCCTGACTTCAAATTATACTGCAAAGCAGCAATAATCAAAAAAGCATGGTATTGGCAGAAAAAGACACACAGACCAATGGAACAGAATTGAGAATCCAGAAATAAACCCATATGGATACGGGCAAAACTTTTGATAAAGTAGCCAAAAACATACAATGGAGAAAGGAAAGCTTCTTCAGTAAATGGTGCTGGGAAAATCGGAAAGCAGCATGCAAAAGAATAAAACCATATATTTTTAAATCCTCCCCCCCCATCTTTCTCAAAACCGACACCCACCAATATCACTCTCTTCCAAATCTACCACCAAACTTCTTAAAACTCCACCCTGGTCACTATCTTCTGTTCCTCCCCTCACTTCCTTTTCCTCATAAGTCTATATCTTTTAAGCAAACAAGCCCTCATCTTGGGGCAGGGCAAGGAAACAACACAAGCAAGCAAGGTCCTCTGCAGTGGGCAGAAGAAGGGAAAAGTCTAGCGGTAGACATCTGTAGTCATTTTAATCTCATCGCACTCGTTTTATTCTGTACTTCATTTTTCTCTAGCTTCAAGTGCCTCTGATTATCTGAGATTTGGTGCACAAATCTGTATTCACCTTATCCATTGACGCTCATGATTTCACAGTGTTCCCTCAGATCACGGCCCAGCCCTCTGTTTATCTGTGTTTATAAGCTAGTAAGAGGCTTTAGCTGCAGGGGAGCCCAACCCATGGGCTGCGGGCCACATGCAGCCCAGGATGGCTGTGAATGTGGCCCTACACAAAACTGTAAATTTACTTAAAACTTTTTTTTGCTTATCAGTGTACAAAGCATTCATTGTAGCTCCAGACGTCCCCTGGACACTGGGGATTGTCTGTGTATCTTCGTTCTGGATAGGAGGGGCAATGTACCCAGTGACACATATTCTCATGCAGATGGTACAATCAAAATACTGATAACATTTTTGGCCTTTGAATACTGTTTTTTGATTAATTTTTTGCTCAGGAATCCTACCCCCAAAAGGACAAAGATAACCTCTCCAAAGCTCAGAACTTGGTGAGCGGACATTAGCTAACCCTGAGTGCTTACTATATACATCAGTAATGTTCTAAGTGCTTTGCGACCCAGGTATTGTTATCCCTATTTGACAAACAGTGAAATTAATGCTTCAGGAGGTTTAAACATGGTCAAGTCACACAGCTAGCAAGTGGCAAAGCTTACTGCACTGCACTGTGCCTCTGGCCTTCTCCAGAGTCTGCCCAGACTGTGGTGGTACAACCTCTACAGTAACATATGCCTACCTTGTTTTTTGCAGAGATGCCTGGCAAGTGACATTTCCAGATGTGACATTCTCATGTGTGTGCCATAAGGATGTAAGTAATAGATCCAGCCTTGTAGCAGGAACCTAAAATGATATTAAAAGATAAACTTGCAGTCCTTCCAGTTTATTCCAAAATGCAAATCAGTTACCAACTTCAGTAATATTGTTATGATTATTATTTGTAACTTACTACATTTTATACGTGTCATAGTGACTTTTCTGGTTGCCTAGCATCTGAAGCTCCTTCCCAATTCCCAGATTCTTGCCTTCTCTCTCCTCTTGTCAGCCTGTGTGTGGACGTGTGACCCTGACTTTACCCAAATAGTTCAGCATGGAACTTGAGTGCAAAGAATTAAGAAGAGCAGAGGATTCCTCCTGGGGCCAGAAGAGAGGGCAGCATGGCCATGGATCACATCTGTAGACTGTTGCTGAGCATGATTTCGGCTGAGGCTCCCACTGCAATGATTCCCTATTGTGTTAGTTTCCCAGGATTCCTGTAACAAAGTACCACAAACTGGGTGGCTAAAACAATAACAATATATTCTCTCTTAGTTCTAGAGGCTAGAAGTCTAAATTCAAGGTACTGGCAGAGCCATGCTCTCTCTGAAAGGTCTCAGGAAGAATTCTTCCTGGCATTTTCCAGCTTCTGGTGGTTACTGGCAATCCTTGGCTTATAGCTGCATCTCTGCTTCCATCTTCATGGCCTTCTTGCCTGCATCTTCCTCATTTCTGCATCTAAATCTCTCGCTCCATTTCTCTCACAAAGATGCCAATCACTGGATTAGGGACCATTCTAATCCAATATGACCACATTTTAACTTAATCACATCTACAAAGACCCTATTTCCAAGTAAGGTCACCTTCCCAGATATTGGGGATAAGGACTTCAATATATCTTGTAGGCAGGCCCAATTCAACTCAAAGCATTGTGTTTCTGCTGGATTTTCTGAGCCTGGATCTTCAGCCACCCAAGTGATCTTGTGGGCCACCCCATACCTTCTTATAAACTCTTTTCCTATTTAAATCAGCAGAATTAGTTATGTTGCTTAAAACTTTAAACCCTGACCTGTCTTATCTCTACTTCTATTTCCTTAACTTCCTATTCTGAGAGCCTCCATCCAGAGCTCCTCAGGGATGGGCAGAACGGTGACTTTATGAAGGCAGAGGCCAATTTGCTTTAAGAACAAGGCTAAGTTTCCCATTCCACTCCCTGGATCAAGCCAACAAAGTACAGGATGGTCTCTAGCCCATGTTAAACAAAGGACTCAGACTGATCAGCCCAAAATCTCATGGCTAAAAGGCCTGCAGAACTTATGGATTTCCAAGCTATGAATTTGTTCTCAAGCTACACCTCACTCTGGAGCAGAATTTGACTAATCTTTGCCTCTGGCCAATGGATGGTGTGGGGCCTAGTTCGGTGGCAAGGACCACACTGCTTGCGTAAGATCCCATAGATATTGCCCCAGTCTGTATAATTTTCATCAAGTCATGACAACAGCACCAAAGAGGCTAACTAGGATTTCAATTGTACTTGGTCTGAGGTTTCCAGAGTCTCGTCAATGCCATTAGGAACAATAACATTTTGCCAGAAAGAGCTGGAGAGGAAAACAAAACATTGTGGGGTTCTAAGAAGCACGGTAATCAGATGCAGCTGATTCTAAAAAGACAAATCTGTCAATGACTTCAAGTCAATAAAAATACAGTTAAAATTTTTGAAAAACTCACTTCATAAGTGGCCATGAGGGCAAGAGTAGCAATGTTACTTCTTGATTTGCCCTGCTTTGCTTCCTTTTAAGACCTTCCCCTTGCCAACTTCATGGAATTGTGGCAGGGCTAGAGGCCTCGTAAACTTGGAACTGCCCGAAGCTATCTTTGCCATCATTTGTAGAGAGCCTCTTTGAGGGAGAAGCCAACCCAGGAAAGAAGAATCCAGAAGATATATACAAAGTTATTGTTTCATTTGGGTCCCGTAATCCAGCTGTACCTAAAAATGCCCGTTACACTTTCAAGTTATTTGAACTAATAAATCCCCTTTTTGTTGTTTGTTTGCTCAAGCTCGTTCGAATTGGAGATCTCGTCTTACAAATGGCAATGTGCTATCAAATGAGCATATCTACTTGGACCTAATTTCCTTGGATTGCAGTTGGCAAGGGAACATTGTGTCAAATGGACAGCGGACTTCAATTGGGATGCTGGTTTCTGAATTTTTGTCATCTGGCATGCTATTGGGCACATGTGCACACATAAACACAAGCATAAGCAATCTTTTGGCAAGTGCATATTATTGAATTATAATTATACTTAAGGGCATAGTCAAATAAAACAACTAAGTGGAGGAAAGAAGTCTTCTATTCCACCTGACTCAAGCCCTGTCCTGCATTGCTCACCACATCAAACCAACAAAATGAGAATTTATTTCCCTGAGTTTTAGCATGATCTTATTTCCTTGCTAAGTTCAGCCATTTCACACTCATCTCAGCATATTCACAGATGACATATGGGTATCGTGGCTCCCAGGAAACTCAACCCCCTGAAATCTCCCATCCTACTTCTCACAATTTGGTTTCTCCAAAATCAATGGCACTGGCCAGAACATCTTCATTCATTCACGTGTTCCCTCAACGCATCAGTATGGAGCACTCACTGTGTAGCATGACCAGGCACAGGCCCTGGGAACTCAGCAGTAGAGGGAGGGAACAAGCCACTGTTCTTGTGGAGTTTCCACTCTGGTGAGGGAAGACAGACAGTAGAAACATCTCAGAGTAGATACATGTCAGATGGTGATAAACATTATGGTGAAAGATTAAATAGGGTAAAAAGGATAGGAGTCCAGGGTGGGTGTCTGCTTCATACATGGTGAAATGGTGAGCCTTGAGGTTACTGCAGAAAAGCACATCAAGCCAAGGGAATAGCATGTGGGAAGGCATGAAGCAGGATCGGGTAGGAGGCCAATGTGGCTGAAGGGGAGAAAATAAGGAGCAGTACAGGAGGAAACGAAGTAAAAGAAGCACTAGTGGGGAAAGGTGCAATGGAGAAAATTTAGAGACTTCATGGACCACTGCAAAAACTTTGGGTTCCATTATAATGCAGACCAGAAACTGGATAGTTATGAGCAGAGGAGTCACATAATCAGATCTACAGTGTTAAAGATTGTCTGTCTGCTGCGTTGAGAATAGTGGTGGTAAGAACAGAAGCAAGGAGGCTAATCTAAAGAGACAATGAAAATAGGAGTGAAGGTAGTGAGAAGTGGCTAAATTCTGGGTATCTTCTGAGGGTGGAGCCACCAGGAGAATGGGATGTAAGCAAAAGTTTTCATGAATGTTGCCACAGGTTTTGGTCTGAGCAACTAGAGAGTTGGAGATGCCAGTTGTTTGATGTAGAGGCAATATGAGAGGCACAGATTTAGAAACAGGGGAAGAATCAGGAGTGTAGTTTTAGATGTATTAAATTTGAGATGCCTGTCAGGTACCTATGTAGAATAGATAGTTAGCTGAAGGTAAGGGGAAATTTCTGGGTTGGAGACACGTGTTTGAGAGTCATCAGAGTGGAGCTAAATTTAAAGTCATGCAGCCAGATAAGATCAGCTGGAAATTGGGTTCATTCAGAAGAGAAGGGGTCTGAGAACCGTACCCTTGAGCATCCCAATGCTTAGAAGAGCAACTTTCACAGGTGTGGCCCAGCACCATGGTGGGCTGCAAGAACTTCTAAAACATGCAATACCTGCCTAGTCAGGGGCCCCGACCTCTTTTCCCTTAGGTTGTCAAATTTAAAAAATGGAACAGCCAACACAACAGTGGCCAATTTTATACCTACTTTTTGTCAGATCAGCAAAAAATGTATTTTTTGGCATGCCGCAGCATTTTAGTATTTAGTTTAGATGTGCCATGAGATGAAAAAGGTTGGAAGTCTCTGGCTTGGAGGTTGAGAATATACAAAGGAACCAACCAGCAAAGGAGAATTAGATGAACAACTAGTAAGATAAGATGAGAACTGAAAGGTGTCCTGGAATCTAATGGAAAAAGAAAGAAAAAAAAAGAGTGGTTAATCAGATCGCATGCTAAGGTAGGTGGAATAAGATCAGGACTAACAACTGACTATTGGATAGAACAGCACAGAAGTCACTGGAGTAGGTTCAAAGAAGAAGAGAAAAAAATAAATTGTAAGCAATGACAACAGACAACTTTTTCAAGGATTTTGCTATGTACAGCAATAGAGAAAGGGAGCAACAGTCGAGAGAAATGTAGGAACAAGAGAAAATTTTCATTTAATCTGGACAGTATTTCAGCTTGTTTGATGTTATTGAAACAATCCATTACAGAGGGAAAAATTAGTGATGCAAGTAGGGTAGGGGACAATTGCAGAGCGATGTTCTCGAGTAGGCAAAGCATGGGGTCTGGTGCACGAGCATGGGAGTTAGCTTTAGATGGATGCACAGGTCATCCATGCACCCTGGCAGGAGGGAGACAGGGTGTAGAGGCAGAGATGCAGATGGGTGGGTAGATGATGCAATAGGATCCTTTATAAGTCCTCTTCTGATTCCTTCAGCTTTCTCAAGAAAATAGGTTGCAGACTCATCAGTTGAGAATCAGGATGAGTGGAAAGGTTTAGATGGAAGATGTGATAAAACAATTGCCTAGGACATAGGGGCAAGACTGGATTAGGGCAAGGCAATAGGCCCCCTAGGCAGCACTAAGGGCCCACATGAGGTTGGTGGTCACCTTCCTGCTGTGGGTTTTGAATTTTGCAGTGAAACAGGTGATGTCCATGGGTATTCAGAGTAAGAAGAGAGAGCAGAGAAGCAGGCAGTAATTTTAAAGTAAGCTAAGTCATTATGATTTAAGATACTATAAGAGATGCAGGTCCATAGTTCAAATATGAAACGTACCTGAAATCTTAAAGACAATTTGATACAATTTGAACATACTCTTAGAAATAAAATCAGAGGATTTTAGAATTTAAAATGAAAATGACCCTAGTGATGTTCTTGCCTGAGTCCTTCATTTTATAACATTTGAAAACCAAGACCCTGGGAAATTAAATGACTTTCTCAAGACCCCTCAGCTAGTGAGAGGCAGAGACAGATCTAGGTATCAGTTCTCCTCCCTCTTTAACCACTAGCCTTTCCTTCCTGATTTACTAGCAGGGTACAGTGAAATTTCAGGCTGGCCCCTTTCTCTCATTGTGTGTCCAGGCCGAGCATCCTGCATCCTGTTCCATCAGTCCCATCCTCCGTAATGGGGCCCCCTTGCTATCTCTCAGTCACCCAGCTCCTCCCAGTGCCTCAGCCAAGTGTGTACTTCACTGAAGCTTTCAAACCGGTGCATTAGGCTGGGTCAAGAGCACTGTCTCATGAAACTATGAATCGGGCTTCACCTGGGAGGAAGAAAGGGGAGTTACAGGGTGAGCCCCACTGAAATCGTGCAGCTTAGCTCCTTGGGCTCACCGGACAGCACCACAGTTTTCAGGTGCCAGTGGGAAGGGTACAGCATTCTCTTAGCCCTGCTTACTTCTATTCAGGCAGGAGCTCCAGGGACTTTCCAGGCTAGAAACTTCATGTACTCTTTGGATCAGCAAATGCCAAGCGTTTGCATTAAGAAGTACATGGATGTGAACCAACAAGCATGGGGATAGCCTGCAGCCTGTGTCCCATCTGAATGCCATTTGAACACAACTGGTTAAAGTTCTTCCATTGATGGCTTTTGTTATCTATAAAATTAAGACTAAACCAGAGATCAAGGAATTTCAACTGGAAGCTATATCCTGTCTCCAGTCTCCCATCTTGGTGTAATTTAAGTGAGTTACAGCCCCCTTTAAATTCACTGATTTAAAACAGATACTCATCCAAAGAGGCACTCTCTAAACATTTGGCACATCTTGATGAGCACTTCAATTGTCCTTCAAAGGCAGTGTAAACAACCTCCAAACCAATTACTTATGCTCTCCTCCAAGAAGTTCATTAATTGGAGCGAGGACTCTGCCTCTGGCTGAGCCTGTCCCCTCCACTCTTTAATGTCTGACAATTGTCCCTTCTGGGGAGCAGTAGTAGGGTTCCAGGCAGCTCTTTTTAAGTTTAGAAATGATTCAAATGTAAAAGTAAAGGCTATCTATCCATGGGGACTAGGAGTCAACTAGGAGTTAGCAAAGGGAGAGGGGCTTAAATCTGTGTTCCCTTCTCCTAGTTAAAACAATTAAAAATGGGGAGAAATCCACACACCTTGGTGTCTCCACATGCTGGATGAAGTATCAGGAATGAAATCCTCTGAATAAACCAACCCTTACAAAATGGGGTGTACAAACTCCAAAACAAACTTAGAAGGAATAAATCTCTGGCAAAATCATCTCTGTCGACACAACACATGCCATCACTAGAGGTCCGAGGATCAAGGCAAGGCATGTTTTAAAGAATTGGTCATGGAATCTACTTGGAGGGTAATTGTGATTTTATGTAAATATCCATAGCTTTTGATCAACAATTCTACATTCATAATTAAGGAAACAATCATGGATAGGCAAAGATTTAGCTACAAAGATGATCATTTCAGCATTATTTATAATAATGAAAATTAGAAGCCACACAATAACATATTGGTACATCCATATTAAAAATTATTCAGCATTTAAGAGTGGTATTGTAGAAGAATAATGTAAGATAGTCATAATATATTAAGTTTTAAAAGTAAGTCATAAAAATGGTTTGGATCTTAAACAGAATTTATAAAGTATATATATGAATATATATAGAATATATATTCATTTTCTATGAAAAAATATATTCATAGAAAAGAGACTGGAGACAAATGCACAAGATATTAACAGATGGGTGATAGAACTACGGAAGATTTTTGTCTTCTTTTGTGTATTTGTGGTTTTTGTCTTTCCTACGATTGTCATTGCCATAGATTGGGTTCCTTGGGGAAACAGTTTCTGAAGTCAAGATTTTTGTGCTCTTAGAAACAATATCCATTGGGAATACTCTCAGAAACAACACTGCAAGGAGTGAGTGAACCAGGGCCAGGCAGAGAGGGAAGTTGGGCTGCCTTTGTAATAGAGACCCCAACAGATTCCACAGGCAGTTCTGAAACTGGAATGGCCCGTGAGGGAGGAACGGACCTGAGGTAAGAAGCTGTGCTTCTGTGCTCCTATGCTGACAAGCTCCCTTCGGCAGAGAGCACTACCTGGTGAACTCAGCAGGGAGCCATTTGCAGGTAAAGTTGAAGCAGCTGGGGAAAGGTGTGCCTAAATCTCGATGTGGGTGTGAGAAACTGGGTGGCACACCACGGAGTCTCCTACAGTATACTGTGCTACTTAGACCCACTCACTTCCTCTATTAAACCTACCCCATCTGGGAACAACTCCTTTCTATTCCCAGGGAAACTTACAGAATAAACTGCAGCCCTAGCCACTGCAGCTGGTCACGGGGCTGCAACTGACAGTCTTCACCTTCTACCCATATTTCCCAACTTAACTTTCCCCTCACTCTCAGCTAGCACCTCTGACAGTGTAGGTGGCTTCCCAGGCAGAGGGTGGGAGGGCTGATTCTCAACCCTAGTCAGCCCTGGAGGCCCTAATCAACATGCCTGTCCAGGCCATGACAGCTGAGTTTGTTCATCCACAAATAAAATGGGTAAGGGGAATACCAATGGACAACTCAGAGGATCCAAAAGTATTCTTCCCTGCATCTACTCCACACAATGACCATGACCAATTAATCCTGCCACTGAGGAGCATGAATATGTAATACAAATATCTTCACACTCAGTGCTCACTTGCATAAATCCATCCACATTACTCTTCCCCATATCTGCTTATTACCAATATTCTAATTGTTCTCCTTCAGACCCCTGACCATTCAGCCCAGCCACATGCAATTGTGCATAGGTTGGTATATGCTCTTCCTTTGGCCACTTCCGTTACACAAAGTGGATGATGTGCTACATTGCCCAAAGCTGTGCTCACTGAAAGCATTTCTCCTCATAAACCCACATGTCGAACTAACACACACACAACCAAGCTTGGCCTTTTGCCTCCTTTGTCAGATGGCCATTAAGAGACTATGCATGTGGCCATAGGTGTAATACAAAGGAGAAGAAACTATGCAACAGCAATGATGTTGTGAGAGTCTGGGCCACTTGCTCATGCAGCCTAGTTGTGCTCCCTGTTCCTGTCCACCCCCAACCCCAAATGTAGCACTTCTGTTTTATGATGGATTGTTATTGGGATATCCCAACTTATGACTTGGTGGATCTGATAGGAGCCAGGTAACAGTGGACAGTTCTGGCCACACAACCACTAAAAGTTCCTTAATTGGGTGCTCTGTACCTACCAGGACCAAGAAGCATACCAACACCTGAGTTGCAATTAATATATAATTCTCCCCCGTAGATGGCATGGCATTGCTTTAGAGCCCTAGGTATCTACATTGTGATTCTCCTACTGGGACTTGACATAAACTCCACGCAACATCATTCCTCACTGCAGATGATATACCATAGGATCTGCCGGATCATGTGGCCAAAGAGGCAGGGCTATCTGCACAGCTTGGACGTCCTGTACATCCCTATCCTGCACTGGGCCCCACTCAAAGCTGGAAATCTTTCATGATACTTGGTTTGCAGTCATAGAATATAATGTCCTCTGAATTGGAAGAGCCTACCAGGCATTTTTCTTCCTTATTAGTCTTAGGGGAAAAATATAATTTATCTAGATCACTGGATTTCTGAAAACGTTACTGATATGCCAGGCCTCCAAATATTCATGAGGTTTCCCTCTCACCCTTGGTAGTGTATGTGCCAAACCAAGTCCTTCAACACATTTTCCATTTTGTCATTATCCAATCTCAGTAACACCATGTCAACAGTATCATGGACCAATGTAATGTCCTATGGAATATCTAGAGAGTCTGAGCCTCTTCAGAGTATGTTTTGACAGATGACTGATGGGAGAGGTAACAGCCATGGGACAAGACTGTAAGTGTATACATTGTTAATCCTACGTGAATGCAAACTGCTTCTGGTCCTCCTTCCTGATGAAGATGAAACAAATACGTTTGCCAGATCACTGGCTGCGTGCCAAGTACTTGAGGCCATTTTAATCTGTTCTAGCAAGGACATCACATCTGGCATAGGGGCTGTAATTGGAATTACTCCTTGGTTGAGTTTGTGATAGTGTACCCTTATCCTCCAGGATCAGTTGGGCTTTGTAGGGGCTGAACCAGTAAACTAAACTGAGATATGTGGAGACAATGACCCCTGCATCCTTTAGATCATTAAGATTGGCACTAATCTCTACTCTTCCCTCTGGTGTGCCATATTGTTTCTCCTTACTTCCTTGCCTGGGAGCAGGGTTTCAGAGGCTTCCACTTGGTCTTCTCCTACTGCAATATTTCTTACCCAGAGATCAAGGAACCGATATGGGGTTCAACCAACTACCATGCAGGTGCACTCTAATTATACATTCAGGGGGTGGGGAAACAGCTACTTGGTGAATCCATGGTCTCAGTGAACCCACTGTTAGCCAAATATGGTCCAGGGCTCCATGGATCGATCACCTGGTTTTCACATGCCACCAGTCTAACAGAGAAACTGTGATGACCCTTCAGGACACAGCTATCCGTTTCACTTAGAATTTTACATTCAACAGTCCTCCAATGTCCATGAACTTCCCTTTACCCACTGGATGGTTACTCGGTGAAATAGTAATAGATCCCTTTGGAGAAGGACTGTAGAGATCGTTATCATAGACCTTTCAGAAAATATGGATTATATGGGTTCTTCATCCAGGGGACCTGGCCTTTCCTTCCGGAGGTCAATTCCAGGTTTACACACTCCTCAGATACAGAAACTGAGAGTGGGAGCACGGCTTCATAAATTTTACATTTTTATGTAGCATCTTTAATATACTTTAGTTGAGATAAAACTTACACAATAAAGTTCACCCAGTTTGTGTACAATTCAATGAGCTGTGATAAATATATATAGTCATGTAACTACCCCAAAAAGTTCCCTTGTTCCTTTTGCATCCTCCTCCTCTTCCCCAGCTTCTGGCAACCACTTGCCTGCTTTCTGTCACTATATCTTTGCCTTTTCCAGGATGTTGTATAAGTGGAATTACACAGTATGTAATCTTTGTCTTTCCCAAATGCAATGATTCCATGTTGTTGCATGGATCAGCACTTCATTTTTTTAAATTGAAGAATAGTGTTCTATTATGTGGATATGCCACAATATGGTTACCAATTCACCAGTTGGTGGGCATTTGAGTTGTTTACAGTTTGGGGCTATTATAAATATACTTTTTATGATTATTTGTATAAAGTTCTTTGTAGGGACAGATGTTTTTATTACTGTTTGATAAGTACCTAACAGTGGGATTAGTGAATTTGTAGGAGTCTATGTTCAACTGTACAAGAAACTGTCAACTGTTTTCCAAAGTGGTTGTATCATTTTTTTAAATTACTTTATTGTTGTTCAATTATAGTTGGGGTTGTGCTATTTTTCTTTTCCTACCAACAATGCATGATAGTTCCAGTTGCCCCATATCTTTGACATTTCATAAGGTCAATCTTCTAAATTTTAGATATCTTAATCATGTATAATGACTATTTATTTTGCTTTTAATCATGTTTCTCTAATGACTAATGATGTTGAATGCATTTTTATGTGCTTATTTACCATTTGAATAGGTTTTTTGCTGAAGTGTCTATTTAAATCCCTTATCCATTTTTGTGCATTGCAATATTTTTGTCTTCTTACTGAGTTGCAAGAATACTTTCTATATTCTAAATACAAGTCCTTTATCAGATATGTGCTTTGCAAATATTTTTTCCTAGTCTGGCATTCTTTTTTTTTCTTTAGATGGAAGGAAGTGAGGGAGAGAAACATCAATGTGTGGTTGCCTCTCACTTGCCTCCTACTGGGGACCTGGCCTGCAAACCAGGCATGCGACCTGACTGGGAATCGAACCAGCAACACTTTGGCTCGCAGGCTGGCGCTCAATCCATTGAGCCACACCAGCCAGGGCAAGTCTGGCATTCTTTATGCTTTCTCAACAATATTTTTTAAGAGAAAGAGTTTTAATTTGATAAAATTAATTTATCAGTGTTTTTTCTTTGTGGTTCATGCTTTTTGTGATCTACCTGAAAAGTCCTTCCCTAATTCAGAGTCACAAAGATTTTCTTCTATGTTTTTCTGTCTAGAATTTTCATAATTTTGCTTTTCTTTTTAGCTCTATGATCCATTCCAAGTTAATTTTTGTATATAGCATGAGATAAGGGTCAAGTTTCATATTCTTTTTCATATGACTATTCAATTGTTCCAATACCATTTCTTCAAAAGGACAGTGACTTTTTATTGAGGTGGCTACCCTTGACTTTCTGATCCTCGGCTTCTCATTGTTTTACTCCAATTTATTGGTAGCCCTCAGCAAGAGACATGCAATTCCATTGCTCTTAAAATTACTATGTCCTGCAAACTGCCTAAATGCTTAAGACATCACATCATCATTGTTTTTCTTTTCATCAGTGTTTCCTCCCAGTTTACACCAGTAAAAATTTTAATAACTGTATTATAACTGCTTGCCAGGGGCTATCAATATTCCACCTGCCACCAATGAGTGGGTCCTCATTGCTAGCCAGCCAATGGAATCTCACTCCCAAATTCCATTTTAGAATTTGCTTCCTAAAGCCATTCCTGATATTAAATGCCACAGGTCAGTTTCCCTGAGAAGCAGGAATCTGAGGCAGAGATTTTTGTGCAGAAACTTTACTGCAGAATATTCTCAGTGATAATATCTATAAGGGAGTGAGGACTGGCCACAGGGAGGAATGGAAACCCACAGGCCTCAGCAAATACTGAAGGGGTGCTCTGGGCTGGGATGGCCCTTCAGAGATGTCCCGAACTGAAGCTAGGATTCCAGGCATTGCACCTCCACATCGACCAGTTGTTGGATGCAGGCTGCTCCTGCTGGGAGTGTAACTTTCAGTGAAGCAGCTCTGTATCATTTTGCTAGGGCTGTCATAACAAAACACCAAGCTAGAGGTCTTAAAAAACACAGATCTATTTTCTCACATTCTGGAAGCTGGACATCCAAGATCAAGGTACTAGTAGTGTTGGTTTCTCCTGAGGTCTCTCTCCTTGGTTTGCAGATGGCCACCTTCTTGCTGCCTCTTTACAGCATCCTCAGGACCCTGAACCAGGCAACTCCCCTGTGCCTCTGTGCATGCACGCCTTTAGTGTCTCTCGGGATGTCCTAATTCTCCTCTTTTACTAAAGACACCAGTCAAATTGGATTAGGGCTCACTCTAATGGCTTTATTTTAATTTTACTACCTCTTTAATAGTCTTATCTCTAAATATAGTCACATTCTGAGGATATGGAAGTTAAGGTTTCAACACATGAATTTTGGGGGGCTGAGTGGACACAGTTCAGTCTGTAGCAAGCTCTTTTCAGCCAAGGGCAATTTCTGAAGGCAGAACTCTGAGCCATCATTGGTCAACACTTCTGTCACCTAGCAACATGAGTGTCTTCATCCTTAAGAGAAGTTCTGGAAGGAGTACCGCACCATCCACTATAGTAATAACATTAAATATTTCTAATAAGAGTACAAATACAATTAGGTAACACTCTTTGGCTATCATATTGTGCCAGGCCCAGGACTGTTCCTTCATATGTCTTATCCTATTCAATCCTAATCTAGAAAAACTCTCCCTCTTTCCTAAAGAAAAAAATGTATTAACAAATAAACTCAAAACCCCCCAAACACAGCACTCTCTATATAGCAACTCTCCCTTTTTAATTTCCTAGTGCCTATCACTTGCCCCATCTTAAATAATAATTATTCAAGAAATAGCCGTTGAATTTAACTTACCCTTTTACTAGAAAGGAGATACCTTTATGTTAGGCTTTGTACTCCTCTGCAATGTATAGATATAACTCATGGCTCCATTTCAGCAATTTTGGTGTCCAGAGAAGAATTATTTACTTAAGTGAGCTCTCAAGATATTGAGTTCAAATATCATGACAAAAAAAAAAAAATGCTGGGCTGGGTAAAGGTGAATTGCATAGTTCCGGGATTATCAAGTCATGCTAGGAGGAAATCTTCCAGTTGATTAATATGGCAGATCATGTCAGCCCTATCTGGACTCTAACATAACATGCCGGAGCTCCTAAGAACTCCCTGCAGCAGCCTTTAGTCCAACTCTGCATCTGTAGTGGTACTTATTCATTCTTCATATTTCCATTGAACACCTTCTATGTGCCGGACACTGTGGCTGGCACTGGAGATACAGGAGAGAACGAAATACGCAGTTTCTGTCCTCATGCAGTTTGCAGTCATTTTACCACCGAGCGGGCTCCACAGAAGTGTCTTGTTGGTCTCAAAGCTTCGACTGAAGTCAAAACAGAGATGATGGAGGTAAACCGAAAACATGACCCAATTAGAAATTCAACCTGATTCTCGTGATTTTATCTAATGTACTGAGTTCTGAGAACCTAGAAAGGTCCTGCTAGTGAATCCTCTCCACCATCCACTTCAGAATATGGCTAGGCATCTACACCACGCGGGCTGACCATTTTCTTGAGGCTGAAAAGGCTTGGGGTTGGTGGCTAAGTTAATGAGCTAATTCCACATGATTTAAAGTCAACCAACCCACTGGTGAAAGTGATCATGTCTGGCAATCTACATGCTGCAAACATCAAGCCAAAACAGAAGTTCGTGGTACAAATAGAAGTCTTCTGAAGTGTTTCCAGAAAGCATAGCTTGTGATCAATAACAATGTAAAATAGCCATAATAATTAATTGACCCATGTGCTAAATACACCAAAAAAAAAGTTTCATTATTTTATCTAATCATCACAATAACCCTGTGTGTGAAGTAGTTATCATTTTCTCATTCTTATAAATAAGGAAAGGTAAGGCATAGAAATATTAAATAATTTGCCCAATCCATAAAGTAAAAGTGATTTCTTGGACATTTAAACATAAATTCATCTGACTCTAAAAGCTTGGTCTCCCCCCCATGGTTTCATACCTACTCCCAAAAGTATGATGTTCTCCCCATGAAATAATTCTTCAACTTTGCTATTGATTCATGGTTATCTTCCAGAGAAAACAAGTGAATTTGGAAAGTTAGGGTGAGTTCTATGGAATGCTTGACATTTCTTTTATAGTACTTCCAGATCAGATTTGATTTCAGACAGCCAGACCTTTTTCTGGCCAATGTTATTTTGTGACATGCTCATTTCTAGCATGTCAATGAAATGTCATGGCTGTCTTAGATAATGTGTTGGATATCTTGTGAACCAATCTTACAATTTTGCTATAAAATGCAGTTTATTGTGCATCTATTGTATAGTGCCAGCTGGAGTACTAGGATAAACTAACTGCTATAAAAATAATCCCCAAATCTTGGTGGCTTAATATAGTAAAAGTTTATTTCTTATTCATGCAAATTTGTATGAGGATATTCCTCGATGGGCATCTCTCCCGGGCAGCTCTCCTCCAAGTGATAACTCAAGTATGCAGGCTACTTTAATCTCATGAAGGCATCATCTTCATGCAGTCTCTTGAAGGTTGCCACAAAAGGCAAAGAAAATGAGGGCAAGACACATAAAATACTTAACCATCTTAGCTTGCAAGTGATATGCATCATTTCCATTCGCAGCCTGTTGGCCAGAACTTGCCACAAGGACACAGTAAAATTCAAAGGAGCTGGGAAGCAAAGTTCCCAGGTGGGCAGCTGCAACCTAGTCACAACCCAACACTGCAGGAGGATGGCCCACGCCTGTGAAGCACTCTTTGCACTACAGCTGGTGTCAGCTGGTTCAGCGTTCTGAAAAGCTCACAGAAGGCAAATTGTTCCGATAGTTTCTTTATTACAATACTTAGTTATAATATAAATCAATATGTTGTTCCATGCATTTGATGGATGAATTGATCAACCTGTAGTGGGTTGAATGGTGACCCCACCCCCAAATGGTTCAAGGTATGTTCATCTCAAACCTGTGAATGTGACCTTATTTGAAAAAGTGTCTTTACAGATATAATTGAGTTAGGGATCCAGAGATGAAATCATCCCAGATTAACTGGATGGCCCCTAAATCCAATGAAACCTGCCA
The DNA here is from genome assembly GCA_004027475.1 of Anoura caudifer. Classification (NCBI taxonomy): domain Eukaryota; kingdom Metazoa; phylum Chordata; class Mammalia; order Chiroptera; family Phyllostomidae; genus Anoura; species Anoura caudifer. The sequence goes on from PVKU01002474.1 coordinate 166,106, forward strand.
TTGAGACAGAGACAGGTGAGGAAGGAAGAAGAGAAGAAGGCCATATGAAGCCGGAAGCAGAAATTGAAGTTATGTTACCATAAGCAAAGCGAAGCCTGGAGCTACTACAAGCTGGAAGAAACAAGAAAGGATTCTCTCCTAGAGCCTTCAGAGGGAACACTGCCCAGCTGATACCTTGATTTTGGATTTCTGGCCCCCAGATCTATGAGAGAATAAATTTCTGTTGTTTTAAGCCACTGAGTTTGTGGTCACTTGTTATGGCAACTCCAGGAAACAAATACATAGCCTTAAGGAGGTATGTATGGACTCAATTGTGTCCCCCACAAGTTTATATGTTGAAGCACTAAATGAGTATGAATATGTCCTTATAAGAAGAGGAAGAGACACCAGGGATGTATGTGCTCAGAGAAATTGCCATGGGAAGCCACACCAAGGAGACAGCCATCTGCAAGCCAAAGAGAGAGACCTCAGGAAAAACCAAACCTACTGACATTTTATCTTTGTCTTTCATCCTTCAGATATCTGAGAAATAAACTTCCGTTGTTTCAGCTACTCAGTCCGTGGTATTTTATTATCTTTGTCCTGGTAGATTAATACAAGGGGTGACAGAGAGACTTTCTACAGTTAAAACTTCTAATGAAAGAGCCAGAAGGCCAAGGGTCTTTGCATTCAATAGACTATTCCTAATTTAATAAGCAAATAAATATAGCCATAAGTCAAGAGCATATGTGGTGGAAGCTTCTTACCTATGATAAATGTTTACCATATTGTCTAGTGGAGAGTAACACTATTTCTTCAATACCTGACAAGCTTTTTATATTTTCATTTCTGATAAAGGATATATACTACCAATAAACGTATTTTTTTTATTAAAATCTAGATTTAAATGGTGGTTTTTCTTACAAATGATGGCATCTTAGAATCAAGAAAATAAAGTATACACAAGCACAATATTAAGCACCTCACTTGCTGCATCTCATTTAACACTTTCAACAGCCCTGAGGTGTGGATTCCGTCAGTGGAGTGCTGGTGATGGCTTGTGCTGACTTAGTGATCTCTCCCAAGTCCAGCTGGCGGCTTGAAATCGACCACAAAAGGAATATTTACACTGTGGAAACTGGCTATTCACATCATACTATTGGACTGAGCACTGCAATTATTCCTACCGTATCAATGAGGAAACAGAAAGGCTCAGTAAACTTGCCCTAGTTAATGCTAATTAGCAGATCTCAGATTTCAACTCAGGTTTATCCAGTTCCCAGAGCACAGGCTCTGTCCTAGGCTACCACCCACTTGGTATTTAACGTGAAGCCACAACTGCAGCAGTGATTCTGCAACTTCTTAAGCCCCTAAGTAACAACTAGGTCTCCTCTGTCCAGTTACTTCAGTTTTGCAGATTATATTGGTTTTCTACCATCTGGCATACGTGACAAGAAGTAAAGCCATTACTACATAAAATGGAAAGGAATTTGCCCAAATATATAGGCACCTGATTGTCACAACATTAAAACCAACGCATGCCCTGGCTGGTGTGACTCAGTGGTTGAGTGCCGGCCTGTAAATCAAAGGGTCACCGGTTCGATTCCCAATTAGGGTACATTCCTGGGTTGCAGGCCAGGTCCCCAGTAGGGTGCAAGGCAACCACGCATTGATGTTTCTCTCCCTCTCTTTCTCCCTCCCTTCCCCTCTCTCTAAAAATAAATAAATAAAAATCATAAAAAAAGAAAAAAAGTCATGAGATTTTTGAGATACTTCATAATAGTACCATAAGTTTACCACCATCCAAACTTGTTATCTTAACCCAAATATTTAAATACCTTAAATCTTTAACTAAGAACCTTGTTTAAGTTTATACAACACACAAGCAACAGTAATGCACTCTTTAAATGAGATATTTTTCATTATGTTCTTAAAAAGTTTAGGTTATGGTTGTTATTCAGGAATGTATAAACTTAGAACTGGGAAGGGAGTTATCTCTCCTTTTTTTGGGTGGTGGAGGAGACAGGATGTAATCTAACTTTATTTCTACTTCCAAAGATCAGCAAGTTTACAACTGCAAGCAAGGAAGGAATTTGGCCCTACTTAAGATGCTTGCAACCACTGGTTTTGACTAAAAGCTAGGGAGAAAGAGCTACTTTGAGAAGACAAAAAACACACACACACAAAACAAAACATGTAAGACTAGAAAATAAACTGCACTTATTTTTCTTGAAGTTCACAAATATTCGTAGTTTCATGCATATTTGACAAAGAAAAGGGGGAGGGAGGAATACTAGATTCCTTTTCTTAATTCCCTAAAGAAAGTGAAATAAACAACTCCCAGCTATTCATTCACTTCCATGAACATAAGAAAAAGCAGTTGGCTCTTTAAAAACAAAAGAGAAAGAAAGAAAAGGTGAGACTTCCAGTCATGATGGCAGTGGAGGTAAATATGGTATTCGTATACTCCCATGACCACATCAAAATTACAACTAAACTACAAACGACCATCATTCAGAACTGCCTGAAATCTGGATAGAAGTCCTACACCTAGGAAATTAAAGAAGAAGCCACATCAAGACTGGTAGGAGGGGCAGAGAGGTGGTCCCACACCCACATGTGGTAGATAACAATTGGAAGGGATATCTTGGCTGCAGAGGTCGCCCTGAGGAGGAGGGGTCCCAGCCCTACACCAGGTCCCCCAGCCCAGGGTTCCAGTGCCAGGAAGAGTTGTCCCCATAAGTTCTGGCTGTAAAAACCAGCAGGTATTGAGACTGAGGGAGACAGAGGGCCTCTGGAGTCCCAGGCAGTTCCTCTTAAAGGACCCACCCACAGACTTACTCCAGACTCACTCCTTCTAAGCTCCAGCACTGGGGCAGCAGCTCCAAAGGCGACAGGGACATACAAGGAAGAAAGGAATTGTCCTGCATCAGAGCAAGAGCTGGAGCGGCAGCTTTCTCCCATTGTTCCTTGGGTGAGCCCTCCCCCTACGGAGCCAGCAGGTAGGCACCATATCTGAGACTCCATCAGTCTGGCTCACAGTGTTTGTCCCATCCTGGTGATTTCCTGAGGCCCCACACCATCCAACTTTTGGGCCTACCCAAGCTGTTTCCAGTGTCTTTTCTATACAAATGGCCTGCATTGGCTCATGTTTCGTATTTTCCTAAAATCTCTCAAACAAGAAGCATCTTGCTTCAGTGTGCCCTGTACCTCTTGCTGAGTGGCTCCAGCCCCGGCACTAGCAGCAGATGCCTTGGTTCACAGCTAGGCCTCGCCTGGGCACCTCCAAGTCCAGCACAAATAGCAGCAATCTTCAGATCACTTTGTAGTTCATGCCCAGTGGCCCCAAGCAGAACACAAGTGGGGCTAACCTTGGTCTGCACCCCACAGGAGGTCCCAGATGACACACTCAAAGGGCAGACTTAGCAGGCACCAGAGCCCTGCTGAAGAAAGTCCTACTCTTTGGGGTGGGCCACTGCACAGCTGATCCTCCACAGTGGTCGAAGGTCAGTGGTTAGTGGTTGTAGCCAGTTTTTGCAAGTGATTAGTTTGTGGGTAAATCCCTCCCATTGAAGTGCCAACAGCAATTAAGGCTCAACAACAAGAGGAGGATGTATACAGCCCACACAGGGGGCATACCTCGAGTGCCCAGCTTGGGTGAGTAGGGAAGCTGTGCCACTGGACCCTACCAAACAGAACACCTATAACATTAGGCCACTCTACCAAGCTCTACCTAATACATAGAAACAAACACAGGGAGGGTACCAAAACGAGGAGACAAACATGGCTCAAATGAAAGAATAGAACAAAACTCAAAAAAAAAAAAAGGAACTAAACAAAATGGAGACAAGCAATCTACTAGATTCAGAGTACAGAGTTCAAAACACTGGTTATAAGGATGCTCAATGAACTTAATGAGAATCTTAACAGCATAAAAAAGGACCAGTCACAAATGAAAGAAACACTAACTGAAAAGAGGAATAATTTATAGGGAATCAACAGTAGAGTAGATGATACTAAGAATAAAAACAGTGATTTGGAAACACAAGGAAGCAGAAAACACAAAAACAGGAGAGCAAAAAGAAAAAAAGAATACCCAAAAAATGAGGATAGTGTAAGAAGCCTCTAGGTCAACACCAAGCACACCAACATTTGCATCATGGGGGTGCTGAAGGAGAAGTGAGAAAGCAAGAAACTGAAAAAGTATTTGAAAAAATAACGACAGAAAACTTTCCTAACTTGGTAAAGAAAATAGACATACAAGTCCAGGAAGTGCAGAGTCCCAAACAAGATGAACCCAAATAGGCCCACACCAAGACGCATCATAATTAAAATGCAAAAGGTTAAAGACAAAGAGAGAACCTCTCTCTTTTAAAAGCAGCAAGTTGCATTAAAGAGAGCTCCCATAGAACTGTCAGCTAATTTCTCAAAAGAAACTTTGCACACTAGAAGGGATTGACATGAAATATTCAAAGTGATAAAAAGCAAGGACTTACAACCAAGATCACTCTACCCAGCAAAGCTATCATTTAGAATGGAAGGGCAGATAAAGAGCTTCCTAGACAAGAAAATGTTAAAGGAGTTCATCACCACCAAACCAGTATTGTATGAAATGTTAAAAGGTCTTCTTTAAGAAGAAAAAAAGATAAAACATATGAATAATAAAATGGCAATAAATGCATATCTATCAACAATTAAATCTTTTTTAAAAACACAAAATAAACAAACAAGCAAAACAGAAAGAGAATCAGATACAGAGAACATTTTGATGATTTCCAGATGGGAGGGAGTTTGGGAGGGTGGGTGAAAAAGGTGAAGCAATTAAGAAGTACCAATTGGTAGCTACAGAACAGTCATGGGGATGTAAAGCACAGCATAGGGGATAATATTCTAACGACTATGTATGGTGTCTAACAGGTGCGAGCCTTACTGGGATGATCTCTTATTAAGTTATATGATGCCTAATAACTGGGGTGTGCACCTGAAACAAACATAATAATGTATGTTGACTGTAACTGAAAAAATTTTTTTAATGATTTGTTTAAAAAGGAATAAAAGGCAAAGTCTGAGTTCCTATGAATGTCCCTTCACGAAACCCTCTTGGCTTCTGGATTGCTTTTAAATTTCTGGTTGTGGTGAAGAAGTGAAGTACTATATTACTTTTTAAAAAAATAATTTAGGGAGACTAATAAATGAGAAAAGAGGGGAAAACTACTACTTGTCACCATACAATGAACCAAAAGTAACACTAGAAACAGACCAGAGAGATTAAGGTCATCAGTAGTCTTTGCTAATTACCCATCTCTTCCCCACTCTGTATTCTTAAGGGTTTCGTGAAATGAAAGCAAAGGAATCCAACCAAAACCAACATTTGGACGAGTAAAGTGAAAATGAATGAGAAACAGATGGGTTTGGTTTTCCCTGGGGGTCTATAGACAAAGGGCAAGGTGCTTGGGGGCAAAATGCATTTGGGGCTTCACTGGCAAACCTTTTGCACTGTTAACAAACTCAAAATGCAGCCAAAGTTCTCAGACCTGCATCTCCCTAGCTGGGCAGGACTTGATATGAAGGTATGCTGGTGTCCAAGGAGCAGGCTGCGGAGAGCCCCAGGATATTGTTCAAGCACGTCACAAATCATAATTTACAGGTGCCAAAGGCAGCCAGAAGTTTTTATTCAAGAATTCAGCAATTTTGGCTATGATCAGAAACCACAGATTGGTGTAAATATATCCTTTGCCACATTTAATGGTATTTATGTTTTTCATGCGTCCTCCTGGTCTGATGATAGCAAAGTGTTCTGCAGGCATCTGCTCCGGAGTCACCCCCACGTCAGTGTTCAGGTGCAGAACTGGCTTTAAGGGGCAGGGAGAACGGTGTAGCTAAGATCAGTCCTAAACGTGATGGGGTGAGCTCTTTGTGCCTCCAGGCCAAGCCTCTCTCTCTCTCTCTCTCTCTCTCTCTCTCTCTCTCTCTCTCTCTCTCTCTCTCTCTCTCTCTCTCTCTCTCTCTCTCTCGGATTAGAGTGTCTCCCCGCTGTCTTCAAATCGTGTATATATCAAGTTACAGCTCAGAAAGAATGCTTTTTCAGTTTTTCATGGGGGCAAAGGGGTGGAGACAGTGTGGGCCTCAAACCACGGATTATTTGAAACCCCTCCCAGAGGGCTTTGAGATTTTTTAAAATAATTTATTTGGCAATTCCAAGAGCCAGATTGGCCATCTGGCCAAAGGAAGATGCCCTGCAGTGCAAAGACTCCAATTAAAGGGCCACATCGCTCTCCGCTCTCCGGCGACAGAAGCGGCCAGCTGCTGGATAATGCTGTGCGGTCCTCCAGTGTAAACGCCACTGATATCATCACCATCAGAAGGTCATAAAACTGATTGATTATAAACACAGCCCTCATTTGTTTACAGCTTACATTTTTGGGTTCGGGGTAATTAGCACATTATCCGTCTCTCAGGGTGAGGGCTCACAGGTGCTGGGAGAGAGCCTTCCAAGCCAAGGAGTGGATCACAGACCCTTTCGCCAAGCAATCGCTGGCCTTTCTGAGAAATAGACTGGGGAATGCTGATTCTGTGGTGGGAGGAGTAGTTGATAACACCCGCGAGGGGTCACCCGTGGAGGAGAACGTTCACTCCCGCGATAATTTCTTGTAACACACAGTAAGGTTGGAAAAATCCAAGACATGTCAGCAATGTGCGGGAGACGTCCTCTGCGGGAAGCCTGCAGCTGCTGGGGCCTTTTAAGATTCCTTCTCTTTCTCGCAGGCCAACGGAGACAGATAAAGATCACCCTTGCTAGTGGTGACTGGTACTTAGTTTCTTTTAGTTATAGTTAAAATAAACTCTTTTAGTCTTAAAAAAATGTTGCTTCTCAGACACATGCTTAGGAAAAGCCGCCAGGTTGGCTGTCTTTCCTGGATTGTAATTCTCAGCACGGATCCTGCACCTTCCAGCATTGCTCTGAGCCTTCCACCATCAAGGCAGGTTTTATTTCAACAACTGCAGCCATCAAATTGGTCCAGATTGTCTAATTAGTCACTCAAGCCACTTGGGTACGTGAGTTTTCCATATTGGCTCCAGTGAGAACTCTAGAGAGCCTATAAAGCTTCCTAAGTGATTAAAAGGGTATCTTTTAAAAGGATATGTGCAGATGTTCACAATTTGGGTTGGTAGATAGATGAGAGGACTAGCCGTTTGTGTATGTGTGTGTGTGTTTCTCAATTCCTAAATCTTTCATCCAGCACGAGATTCTTCTCCATATCTCGTGATGAACTGTTAAAAGGTCAAGGGCTCTGGAACTGAATATGGAACAATAATGATTATTCATTGCAGACCCTCATTCATGGCCAGCAATTTCAATTCCATTTTCCACTCATAACATTATTTGAATAATTAACACTCATACTGCCTTCTTCAGTTTTCAAAGTTCCTTCACTTATATGATAGCTTTTGATCTTCATAGCAAAGCCATGCAGTTAGATAACATGTGATATATGCATTTCGTGATTAGGAACCAGGCTCAAAAAGATTAACTGACCTATTCGAGATCACAACGCTACTAAATGGTATAAGTTCTTATTCAAAATTCATTGACCCACATGGGTTGATGAATAACCCCAAACCCAAAAATGTAAGCTGAATTTTAAATATCCTCAATGAATATGAGGATATTCCTTTGAAGCTATTTGTTTTGCCTGTCTTCCAAACTTTAGCCAATAACAGCACTAAATGCGAATGGTATAACAACCCAAGCAAAGGGCAGAAACTGTACTAGATAAGAAACAAAATTCAACTCTGTGCTCTCTATAGGAGACATACTTTATATTCAAAGATATAAACAAATTGAAAGGATGGAAAATGATATATCAGGCAAACAGCAACCGTAAGAAAGGTGGGGTGGCTATACTAACAGATGAAAGATTCTCATTGTATAATAAGAAGGTAAATTCATGAGGAAGATATTATAATTATAAACATATATGACTCTTAAATAAAAGTAACAAAATACATAAAGCAAGGAAAATGAAGGGAGAAATAGACAGTTTGGCAAAAAGTAGTCAGAGACTTCAGGACCGCACTTCAATGATGGATGAAATTAAAGCAGAGGTCCGTAAGAAAATAAAAAATTTGAGCAACATTATGATCCAGCTACTGCCATGCACTGCATAGTGACATTTGGTCACCAATGGACCGCATGTATGACAGTGGTCTCATAAGACTATAGTGAAGCTGAATTTCCTGTGAGAAATGGAAGGATATGGGGTTCAGGAAGCATTTTTTCCTCTGGCACGAGCAGTACGTGTGGGGCTTGGCGATAGAGTGCCTCTCACTCGCAGCACCTCCCTTTTGAGTGCACAGATTACATCCCAGTGCTGTGTACTTAGTGCCACAGCCCTCCCAGATCGGCCTTGAAGGTCTTCAGAGTAATTTGCTGTAAATTCTTTGTTGAGGACCTAAGATCCTGTACAAGGACACAGGTCCACTGGAGTGACCTTAACAAGTATAAAGTGCCATTGCCACTTTAGTAAAAGCTTTCCGTGGTCATGTGGAGCCAGCTTGTCCCTGTACTTTGGAAAGTATATTTTCAGGTTGTAATGATATACAGCATAAATAAGTTTTACTTCTACCATTTCAATGCCAGAGAGAGCCTTTTGTGCCAGATAGGATCAATGGAACCCAAACCAAATTTCCACAGTTAAAAAACATTTTGAGTCCTCATTCCATACCCTCTCCATGCAAAACACCCTTTATTTTAATGAACACCACAAAGTTCCTTAATCCAACTACTGCTCCAGCACGCTATAGCAAAAACCATATTGCCATAACAATCCCTGTGTTCCTTTACCTCTCCATCTAGGTCTCTTATTCCCACTGATCCTCAGGCCACCTTTCATGCCCTCCTCACAGTCACTATTATGATGATCTGCGTGTTACCCAGCCAGGTTCTCCTCAATAGTGCCCACCAATCCAGCCCATACACCTGTCCATGGAGCAGCATTGAGACTTCTGATGTTCTCTTTCTGAACCTGTCGAAAGGAAGCAGGGGTGGGCTTGTGGGACAGTGTTTATAAAGTCTGCAGTAGTGAACAGTAGTGTGCTAGGCCTTCACATTCACTCCCCACTCACTCACCCAGAGCAACTTCCAGTTCTGCAAGCTCCATCATGGACAGTGCTCTATTTTGCTTACAGGTGTACCATTTTTAATCTTTTATACTATATTTTTACTGTACCTTCTCCATGTTTAGATATGTTTAAATATACAAATACTTACCATTGTGTTACAATTACCTGCAATATTCAGTATAGTAACATGCTGCACAAGTTTGTATCCTAGGAGCAACACAGCAAACCAAATCCAGCACCATACAGCATGGGGAAAAAGTAGGTTTACAGTTGTGACTACAGGAAACAGTTTATTCTTGTATAATTATTTATTAATCATTGTCTTATTTCCCATACAAACAACTGTAAACCTACTTTTGCCCATTCTGCATAGCCTAGGCGTGTAGAAGGCTACACCATCTAGGTATGTGTAAGTGCACTCTGTGATGTTCGCACAATGATGAGATCACATTTCTCAGAACACATCCCCGTTAAGTGACGCATTACTGTACATTCAACGTACATCTTTAGACCACTGTGCCCAACAACAGCGGAACATACATTCTTCTCAAGTGCACAGAGAACTTTCTGCAGAATAGACCATATGTTAAGCTATAGGACAAACCTTGATGAATGTAACAGAACAAAAATAGCATTAATATGTTCTCTGATCATGATGGAATAAAATTAGAAATCAAAAACAAAAAGAAATTGGGAATTCACAAATGTGTAAAAACTAAAGAACACATTCCAAATTATTGATCTCCCAGGGAGGAAACCAAAATGGCAATTAGAAAATACTTTGAAGTGAATGAAAATGGAAACACAACACACCAAAACTTGTGGATGCATATAAAGCAGTGCTTACAGGGAAATTTATAGCTGTAAATACCTCAATTAAAAAATAAGAAAGCTAGATCTCAAATCAATAACTTAGCCTTCCAGCTTAAGACAGTGGAAAAAGAAGAACAAACTATTCCCACAGCAAAAAGGAAAGAAATGATAAAAATTAAAGAGAAAATTAATGAAATAGGAAATGGAAAAAACACGGAAAATCAATAAAACTAAAAGCTGGTAACTTGAAAAGGCTAACAAAATGAGCAAACCTTTAGCTAGAGTGATTGAGAAAAGAAAAGGTTCAAATTACTAGAATCTGAAAGGACATTACTATTGAACATACTGAAATAGAATCATAAAGGAATACTATGAACAGTTGTATGCCAATAAATCAGACAGCTTAGATAAAATGGATAAATTTCTAGAAAGACACAAACTACTGAAACTAACTCAAGAAGAAAGAGACAATCTGAATATACCTATAGGAAGTAAAGAGATGGAATTAGTAATAATTTTTAAAAACTGGGCATAAAAGAAGCTGAGGCACAGAGAGCTTCACTGATGAATTCTACAACGTGTTTAAAGAATAATTAATATCAATTATTCCAAAACTACTCCAAAAATTACAGAAGGAGGGAATACTTTTCAATTCACTCTGTGAAGCCAGTATTACCCTGAAATGAAAACACCAGACAAAAATATCACAGAAAAGAAAACTACAGACCAATATCTCTTATGAATATGGATACAAAAGTCCTCAACAAAATACTAGCAAACCAAATTCAGCACCATAGAAAAAGAATTATAAGCTGTGACCAATGGGATTTATCCCAGGATGCAAGGTTGGTCTTACATCTAAAAATCAATTAATGTAATACACCATATTAATAGAATAAAAAACAACAACCACATGATCATCTCAATAGATGAAGAACAAGCATTTCACAAAATCCAAAGCCCTTTCATGATAAAAACACTCAACAAACTAGGAATAGAAGGAAACTTTCTCAGCCTGATAAACAGTGTCTACAAAAACCCACAGCAAGCATCATACTTAATGCTCTCTCCCTACGTTCAGGAACAAGACAAGGATGTCTGCTCCTGCCGCTTCTGTTCAACATTACATTGGAGGTTCAAACCACAGTAATTAGTCAAGAAAAAAAAAATAAAAATCATCTAGACCAGAAAGAAAAAAGTAAGACTATATTTGCAGATGACGCAAACTTTTATATAGAACATCCAAATTAATCCACTAAAAATCTTTTGGAATAATAAATTACTCCAGCAAGGTTATGAGATTAATGTACAAAAAAAATCAATTGTATTTCTATACACTTGTAATGAATAATTCAAAAATGAAATTAAGAAAGCAATTTATATTTCCATTTACAATGACATCAAAAAGAATAAAATATTTAGGAATAAATTTAACAAAAGTACAAAAGCTATCCTCTGAAAATTATAAATCATTGTTAAAGAATATGTAAATGGAAATATGTCATGTTCATGGATCAAATGGGTTAATATTGCTATGATGCCAATACTCCCCAAATTAATCTGTACATTCAACAAAATCTATCAGAATCCTATGTGACTTCTTTGTAGAAATTGGCAAGCCGTTTCTAAAGTTCATATGGAATTACAAGTGACTTAGAATAACCAACACAATCTTGAAAAAGAAGAACATGGAGGACTCACACAAGTGAGCATTATCAGCATGCATTATTCATAATAGGCAAAATATGGAAATAACACAAATGCCCATTAAATGACAAATGGATAAACAAAATGCGGTGTACCCATACAGTGGAAAATCGCTCTGCCACAAGGAGGAATGAAGTACTGATGCACGCTACAACATAGTTGACACTTGAAAGCATTAAGCGAAAAAATCAGTCAGAAAAGACTGCACATTATATGATTCCATTTATACAAAACATCAAGAATGGGCAGATCTAAAAAGACATAAAATGGTTGCTTAGGGTTGGAGGCAATGGGTGATAAGGATTTGATAGCTAAAGGGTACAGGGGTTTTTGTTGTTGTTGTTCTGTTTTTGTTTTGAGATGATGATAACATTTTAAAAATAGTGCTGGTAATGGTTGTGCATACTTATAAATATACTACAAACCATTAAACTGTATGATTTAATTTAGTTAATTGTATGGTTTGTGAATCATATCTCGATAAAGCTGTTATAAAAATGCTCCCTTTCCCCCAATGAAGCGTTAATGCTGGGAAATGTCCACAAAGATAGGGATTATATTTTTCACTTCACTTGCATGGGAATGAAAGAGACACTTGTCCTCAGAAAGAGAACGTGAACAGAAGTGATGTGTGTCACTCTTGAAATGGTTAGTAAGGGGCCACACCTTCTGCATCATCTCTTTCCCATTGCCAACTAACTGAAGAGGACTTGGCAGACCAGAAAAGAACAGGCCACAACACAAAAGGAGCCATTTTTCTCAAAACCGCATAGAAGGGCACCAGGCCAGCAGCACTTGCCTAGGCTGACATGTCTGAGAAAGAGATTTTCATTACATTAGGTTCAGGACTTATCTGTTACAACCTCTAGGATTACTTTAACTAACATGGTGCCCAATCAATGTTTGTTGAATGAATGTGTGCCTGAATAGTAAAATGCCATTGGAGCAGTGCTGCCGCAGCCAATGAACTATTGTTGCAAGTTTGTGAGAACTTAAGTTGTTTGTGCCAAAATGGAAATCAAGAAACTTTTTTGCAGGGGATGGCAGAGAGTAGTGAACTAGGCCACGTGCTTATTTATTATCATTACTACTAGGAACAAATAGTTTATAGACCAGCGTGGGTCTTGGATCACATTTAGAAAGTACTGCGTTAGAGGACATTTTCCAAGAGTTGGAAAAAATCTAAAGTTATGTTTAAAACCACACAAACAGTGTTTGTAAAATCCATTCAACTTAATCTCCTAATTTGGATTCACTTCTAAGTTGTTTATTATCTGACAAAGTGTAATTGTTTATTAAACTATATATATGTAAAATAGAAATCCATCTAGTCATCTACTCATTTATCTACCCATTATCTCTCTCTCTCTCTCTATCTATCTATCTATACAAACTTAAAAGAAGAGAATGGCTCAAAGAATTAAATACAGGCCAGAAAGTAATCAACTGCCTTATCTGAATGACATGTACAAACCGACAACATGTGGACACACTTCCTGTGCTTCAGAAGGTACAAAGTATTTTTTAAAAATGTTTTTCCCATTTATTATTTAATCCTCATTATAATCCCATGGGATGATTAAAATTACTACTCCTATCATTTACTAATCAAAAAACTGAGGCTACCTAGGCAAAGTGAAATTAAAAGATAATACAGAAAATTATCGACAAGTTCAAATATCAATACCTGCTATTAAGAAAAGGAAAAATGTAGGGGGTTGAATTATCCAATTAATTCACCTTCACTCTTTGAATAATTTCTTCACTTCATTAATGCTAACATAGTCATCGTCCTACAGCAAACAAGAGAAACAAAGGGCTGGATTTACACTGCTCTTATGTAAAATTGTTATATTATACAATGTGATTGGTCATATTTACCCAGAATCTCTGCTTGCAAAAATAATTTGAATAGAGAAAAGTTAGATTTTAAGAGTATGCTATTCCTGTGGATTAAGCCATCTTGTAATGTAAGCAGGCTGACCAAGACTGGGAATTTGTTGCACCATTTCAATCCTTTGAAGTATTCTTTTTCTTTTAAGTGTCTTTTGCCTGTAAACTCAGAATCTACTTGTCTTGTGGCCAGGTTTCCAGGGTAAACATGCCAAAGGTGAACCCACTCAGCAGCACCTGGGCCACCTGCACCACAGACCTGCCAACTCTGAGTCTCAATTTTTCAGAAAGTTATGCAATCTCTGGTGAAATTTTTAAAAATACATGTTTTATGACTATAGGCCCACACCTCTGCCCACTTCCATCCCTGAAATTCCAAAGACCTGGGAGGATCCATTCATTCAGATAAGCCTCTGAACACATTGATGGTGCTTGGAAACTAACCTGAACTCAGATGTGCCAAGGTCTTCTAGACCCCATGATTGCTTTCCAATTAGATATAGTAGAAATTTCTCCAGGGCCTGTTCTCTACTTTTCTCTTGTAAATATTGGAAAGGCAAGGAAGTAGCATTTAATTTTATTCTTTCATTTACTCATTCACCATTCAACATGTACAGAGTACATTGAAGAATAAGGTCATGGTTTATGCCTTCTAGAAATTGCAGCCAAATGAGAGACCTAATCTAGGTACCAATAACTATAATAACTATAGTATAAGACAACCTATGTTACAAGCTCTGAAAGTAGCCCTAATCAAATGTTTGAGGATAGGGAGACAAAGAAAGTTTCTGGCTAAAGAGGCCAGAAAAGACTTCATCAAAGAAAGAAGGAGCTTTTGAACCGGGTTTAAATAAAAAGCAATGACAGATGAGGGAAGCAACAGTCCATACAGAGCCAGAGGTAAGAAAGGAAAAGATGAAGTTGAGAAATGAGGGGGTTCAGAAGTGTCATTTGGTTGGAACATGGGAGGTAGCATAAGACAGGAAGCATAATTTGGGACAAAACTGTAAAAGACCTTGAGCACCAAGATAAATTGTCATGATTTCACCCAGCAGTTAATGGGACAGCCATTGTAAAAATTGAAATACAGAAGTGATTTCAGCAAAGCAATATCCCAAGAAGCTTGCTCTGGTGGTGGGGTACAGAATGGCCTTTAATTTTGAAAGGCTAAAGGTCTGGGGATAAATCGGAAACCTTTTACAATAGATCAAAATGAAGCAATCGGGTTTAAAGAGAGGTAGTAGCCAAGAAAATGAAGAAGAAAAGAAGAAATAACAAACAGAATTTTGTAGGGAAAGGGGAAAAATGAAAGGATAGCTCCCAGGTCTTGAGTCAGTGCCCAGAAAAATTTACGTTGTGGATGAAAATATTTGGACTCAAATTTATACAAAGATCTAGAGATTTTAAAAATCTATTTCAAAACTGTCTGTGATGTTATCCACATTAGAAAAGAAAAAAAAAAAAAAACATAATTCCCCAGGATCACCCTGGACAGCTGGTTGCTCTCACCACATTCCTTCCTAAGGCTTCTTTCTCCATGGTATTAGCCTGTTTGGGGATGTGGACTAGGATGTTGGAAAGGAAGGTGAAAAGTTCTTACTATGATCCATTGGATGCCAGTTTTGTTACCTTTCCTATTTGGGCAGACTCTAAAGGCGTATGTGAGCCACCACCTCAGTCCACTCTGGTCTAGAGAAGCAGACAAGTCCTTCGATGGCAGAAAGAGACACTCCTTTTAGAATGTTACAGACCCATAGATCTGTCCTGTTGGCATCCACTATGACACAGGGGGACACTCTTCAATCTTTTCCTAACCACAGTAACCCAGGGGCCACTAGGTAGAGCAGGTACTTCAGCTCAGGGAGCACATGGAAAACATTCCATTTGCTCAGTGTTGGGTCATTGATGGCAACATTCTGCATGAAGGAGCAGGTCTATGGGAAAGTCGCTGGGACAGGGCTCTACCTGTGATGGGAAGGGGCCAAGAGAAACAAAACTGGTATCATTTTCAGGAGGAGGAAATCTAACCTGACCACACAAATAATTAACCTGAAAGGCCACTTCATGGTCCCCCAATGGACCCAGATGTTGCACTTCACTTTAGGTAAACGTTATTTTTAGAGACATAAGAATTCAGCATCCAAAATTTATCACCCATCTGAGTGGGAGACACAGAACACAGAAGAGATTTATATGTTTAGGGGGTAGGAATGGGGTTTAAGCTCAATAAAATCTTAACTGTGCTTTACTTTTTAATTTAACTTTCAAACATTTCTTTCCTGTTTTGTGACTAAGAATCTCGTACGTGTCACCCCTTCAGTGAAGTATCACAGGAAAGACATTTTTGTGGTGTTTAATGGAAATAATTTTTCTTGTGGTATTGCTCCAATACCCTGGGAAACTGGCTTTCAAAGATAAATTAGGCTAAGAGCCGTCTAGTGCTAATTTATTAAGCAGTCAATGGTTTAAAACAACTTTCCCTGTTTCAGCTCACTGGAGATCTGTTACTAGCTCTTGAGAAAACAGCAAAGAGCCGAAGACTGATAAATTGCATAGATTGTCTTGAAACAGAGTGAAGGATGGGTGTAGGGGGCATTTCATAGGTGGGCAGAAGTAGCATGCACAGTGGGTAAGTCTGTGCGTGTGCATTTACAACACGCACACTGCAGCACCCCACACTACATCGCCTGTGATAGTGGTTAAACACTCTCGAGAAACTTACACATTCTGACCCCCATTTGTCTCCTCTTGTTGGAGTATACTGCAGATAGGAAAAGTTCCATTTATAAAGAAAAGTACTGCCGATCTCCCTCAGGTGTTCTAAAGACTTCAATGCACTTTCTACAGATGCTCCCAGAACAGTGGTTGTCGGCCCAAGCTGCGTCCTGGAATCACCAGGGAGCTTTATGAAGTGCTGATGCCTGGGTCCTACCCTAGAGGTTCTAATGACATTGGTCTGTGCTGTGGCCTAAGCATTGAGAGTTGTAAACCTTCCCAGGTGAGTCTAATGTACAGTGAAGGTCAACAACCACTGCCAGACAGAAGGTGTTGTCAGAGATTCAGACCTACTCCACACCTGGTGACTAGCAGGTGACTCAGCTGCCAGTATGTCTGCCTGAAAATGCCCCTCGTGGTCACTGACAAGCAACACAGAAACAGTAGAAGTAAAGCAAGGACCAACAATAATTACAACAATGTCTGGGGAGCTGATCCACTCCAACTGCTACTCTTTGTGAAGAAGGTTGAAGGACTGAGTCCATGAGGAAAACAGAGCTAAGAGAAAACATTGAGAAGAGAGAAAATGACATTCTCTCCGGTTCAAGCTGGAATTTTTTCAAAGGCAATGTGTCACCAATCCACTCTTGGAAGCTAGAGGAATGGCAAGGCAGAAATCACTACTGGTTTTTATGACATAACTAGTTTTCATTCTGAAGAGCCCCTTACACTTGACGATGCATAAGAATTACTGCACCTCTCAGTAAATATGCAGCTTCCCAGTCCTCACCCGGGAGATCTGGACTCGGGCTGGAGTGGGGCCCAGGAATCTGAAGCTTCAAAAGTTCTCCAGGGCATTCTGATGGAGGTGAGCTGCATCCCACTTTTAAGAAACACTGAGTCATCCCACCTCCAGGCAACCTCCTGAATAACTGGTTCTTCAGTTAAGGTCAAGGAAAAAGAGGGAATGACTCCAATAGAAGTCTGAAAAGTATTTTTGGAAAGACATTTGACACCTTGATTGAAAAACCCTCAGTCCTTTTTGGACTTCCAGGTGTCTCTTCACTTTTTCAATGTGCCTACAGAGAAGAATGAAGATCTTCCACAGAGAAGTACAACCATACCCACAAACAACAGCCAGTATGGTTCTTGGGAATGATGGGGACCTTCCACAATCAAAATCTTCTCATGTCTTAAAGGATCACAGACACTGGGTTAGCAATAGGGGAGTGGGAAGAGGAGAGAGGGGGACAAGGTACATAGAACAAGTAGCATAGATGGTAGGTAGAAAATAGGGGGAGGGCAAGAATAGTGTGGGAAATGTAGAAGCTAAAGAACTTATGACACATGGGCATGAACTAAAGGGGGGAATGTGAGTGGGAGGGGGTGTGCAGGGTGGAAGGCAATGAAGGGGGGAAAATGGGACAACTGTAATAGCATAATCAATAAAATATAATTAAAAAATAAAAGAAAAGAATATAAATTTAAAAAAAAAGCCAAAACCATTAAAACCAGCAAATGAACTACTATACTATATTCAAGGAATTCCAGCACAGGAATAGATACGTTCCTTTATGTCTAGAAATCACTCCCTTTTCATGATTAATGTGGAAAAGCAGCCCATATTTGTGTTTATTTTGAAGATTGGTAAATTTTCATTATTGCAGCTTTACCCACCTAGAATCAAGGATAGTGGGAAAAAATAAAATGTTGTACTTAAATGTAATTGTTTGAAAATTTGAACATGCTCAATCTCTCCTTCCTGTTCAGTGTGTGTGTGTGTGTGTGTGTGTGTGTGTGTGTGTGTGTGTGTTAGGAGTAAAGCTGTATATTTGCAAAATACAGCTATAATTATTTGTCACCAAATTTTGGAATCGCATAGTTCATTTGGACCTAAAACTCAGAATTCACAATTCAACCTGTAAACAGGGCATCTTGGTTGAGGGGAGGGGTGCTGTTCTTCAGCGTTTGTGTTGTTCACTCAGAATTGCCCCGGCCCTCCGGAGCTCTCCGGCCTTGGACATTGTTCCTGCGCTGTGCCCACATTCCATTGGCACAGGCAGGGAATGGTATGCTTGGAATGTCTCCACCCTCCAAAATATTTTTGGATCAAGCTTATCCCTTCCCCCTGAAAACCCTCTGTTGTACAGCATTGGCTTCACTGACTTTTATATTTTTGCATGTTTTTGAATGTGGACCAAATCATGAAGATTCCAGGGCCCCAGCCTACCATTAAGAAGTCCTATTAACCCCCTGGCATGAACAGAATTCCCACAGAAGGAGAGCAAACCTGGAGTCTTCGCTTGGAGTGCAGTCTTTCTGTTCTATTCACCTGCAGGCTCTTTCTGTACATGCTCTTGAATTTAGAAATCAGCTGAGAAAAGTGTAAATCTAAATGCCACCAGATGTATCTAAAAATAATAATGACTTTTTAAAAATTTTTTAAAATTTTATTTTAATTGTTGTTCTTATACAGTTTTCTGTTTTCTACTCCCATCCCGTCCCTCCGCCCCAGCCCTCCCCAGCTCCCTCCTGTTTCCACACCCCCCCCAGCTTTTGTCCATATGTCTTTCATACTTGTTGCTCTAAACCCTCCCCCTTTTCCCTGGATATTCCTATCCCTCTCCTCTCCTGTTCTCAATTTCAGTGTCTTTGGTTATATTATGCTTGTTTGTTTGTTCTGTTAATTAGGATCCTGTTAAAGGTGAGATCATATGGTATTTGTCTTTCACCTCCTGGCTTATTTCGCTTAGCATAATGCTCTCCAGTTCCATCCATGCTGTCACGAAGGGTAGGAACATATTTGCCAATGATACCTCAGACTTTTTTTTTAAGTTGCCTTTTGAAAGGCTCTCCTTCCTAGTGCTAATTGACAATCTCAACAGAAGACTGAAACTTAAGGGAGACTTAAAGGGGAAATTGCCTTTTTCCTAAGGAAATCTAGCACAAAGGCACTTAGTAGGGCTCCCCACCCCCAGTATCAATAATTAGCACTAATAATAATAACAACAGTATTTAAGGGTGTCATTGTAATGTACCAGGTAGTGGGCTAAGAGGGCCACAGACATTTTCTCGCTTAATTTCCATAACAGCCATAGGCGGTAGACACCAGCATCCGTATTTCAGTCATAAAGAAATTTGGGTCATACAGGTAACATGTGGCATCGTCATGACTATTTTTATTGCCATAGTGAACTTGCAAAAGAAAAATGATAGTGAAAAGATTTTAAGTTTCCTCAAGAAAACTGTGATTAAAATGAAAATTAGCCCTGGTCCACATGGCTCCGTTGGTTGGAGCTTTGTTCTGTAAACCAAAGGTTGCAGGTTTGATTCCCAGTCAGGGCACATATCTAGGTTGCAGGTTTGACCTCCTGGCACATACGAGAGGCAACCAATCCATGTTTCTCTCTCACATTCATGTTTCTCTCTCCCTCCCTTCCCCTCTCCCTAAAAATCATTAAACATGTCCTTGGGTGAGTATAAAAAAAAGGAAAAGAAAAAAATTAAATGGGTTTTCTAATGCAACAATAAGAGCAACATACTTTGGAGTGAGTCAAGTGGGTAGAGAGACTTCAGGGAAAAAATCCTTTTAAAATCTTGTTGGTATTTAAGTACATTTTGGCAAAACACCACAGAAACATCTGGTCATATCCTCTCAATCCTAATTTCTTTCCTAAATGTTGTTTTTTAATATATCACAGTTGTTAAATTTGTAACAAGTAATGCCCTTGAGACTAAACAACAGTGCTCACTACATGAAAAAATGAACAATACATTTATGGCAGTAAAAAAACAAAAGGAAATTTTAAATAAACATTTAATTGAGTACAAATAGTCTAAAAGTCATTTTGGTGGAACTTGCCCAACCCGTGTACTGACATTAGCAGCAGCATGTTCTAAATCCAGGGTCCCCAACCTCCAGGCGGATTGGTACCGGTTGGGGCCTGTTAGGAACCAGGCCACACAGCAGGAGGTGAGCTTGAATCATCCCGAAACCATCCTCCCCACCCTGGTCTGTGGAAAAATTGTCTTCCACGAAACCAGTCCCTGGTGCCAAAAAAGTCGGGGGCCGCTGTTCTAAATAAAATCCTTTAAAGCAAATGTAGTCTTTGTCAGTTGTGACATAACTGATCAGATTTTGTTCTTCTGAAGGATTATGACTAAGGAAGGAACACTTGTTAGTGGAAGGGGAACTGTCCATTCATGGTCTCGGAACAAATATATAACCACCAAACTGCCGGGAAGAATGGAACCAGGGATTTGGATGCTGTACAAGGGCTTCAAAGTAGACAGCCCAAAGTAGGAAAACCACCACCAGCCACCAGTGTTTGTTGTTGGTCAGTTAGCCAAGGTCCATGGGCCTGATTCACTTCCTCTCTAACTCTAAAAGGATTTTTCCTTCTAGATAACACCCTGCATATTTGAACCTAATCCAACCAATGTACTTGTCTTGGGCTGTATTTTGCTCTTGCTATATTTTAGTTGTGTGCGATGGAAAGTCTTGCAAAGAATCTACAGGGAGGAAAAAACAAAATCAGATCATGGATCTTAGTCAGGCAATTAATAATGCAGCTGAGAAACAGGGGCTGTGTATGCCATCTAGTCAATTATTTGAACACGATTATTTTTCAGCTTTGTGCATTGACTCTTTCTACATATGGATAGACAGCTGCTGTTCAGCAGAAGTGTTTTTACACTGATACGGAATCCCCAAAGAAACCATATTGGCTTTGATGTGATTCAGAGATTGTGTCATTCATCAACATGGTTTTAAAGAATGTTAGCAACCTTAGGGTTGGTTCAACCTGAAAATAAACACAGATGGTTCTTGGGAGAACAAACTATTTTCCACAGCAGATTTAACCATGCATGTAATGGAATATATATCCATTGTATTTAGTACCACATTTGATTACATAAAAGCAGTTGAAATGAATGAGTCAGACTTTTTCCTAACATAATAAATATATACCTTATCCCCTCCCATTTTATTTTTTTCTTATTTTGGTATTTTTCTTATTTTGTTAAACATACAGAAAAACTGCACATGTATCTATTACAAAGAACTTTTTATTCTTGGACCATTTAAGAGTTAAATTATTGTATAATTTTTCATTATTCCTGAATAATTTAGAATGTATTTCTTACAAATGATATGAAACTTAGGAAATTAATATATTACTGTTATTTACTAAACAGTTTTAAAGAGTGCCTCAAGAGTATGCTTTATAACTGTGGATCTCAGAATCAATGAAAGGTCTTATCAAACCCATATTACTGGGTCCCAAACCCAGGGTTTTGGATTCGGTAAGTTTGGCCTGGGTTCCAGATTTTTGTATTTCCAACCAATTTCCCAGATGGTGCCAAAGCTCTGGTTCTGAGATCACATTTTGAGAACCACTGCTTTGTAAGAGGAGAAAAATTACAATACCAGGTAACATATGGTATTTAACTATCGTGCCTGTTTAGTCTTCTTTAATATAAAGACTGCTTTTCAGTTGTCCTTGACTTAGCTGCTCTGGACATCTTGAAGGACAGAGGCCAATTATTCTGTAGACTATATCTCAATATGGTTTTTCCCCATGTTTCTTCATGATTAGATTCAGGTTATGATTTTTGGTAGGAATATATCACAACAATGTTCATCTTATTGCACCCTATTAGGTGGTAAATAATTTAAATTGTCTCATTACTGGTGTTACTAATTCTGATTATTTGATTAAAGTGGTCTTTGCCAGGATTCTCCACTATAAAGTTTTTCTTTACTCTCTTATAATTAAAGTTATTTCATGGATAAATACTTTGAAATTAAATAGATATCCTCTCTCATTACATTTTTATCCACTAGTTCTAGCATCCACTGATGTTTCTTGCCCAAATTGATTATTACTATGATAGTTGCCAAATAGTGTTTTTCTAATTCTGTCACTTTTTCTCCATTATTAATTGCCATTCCACTGTAAGAATATTCTCTTCTCCCTATGCATTATTTCATTATTTATCAGTATGGAATTGTAGATTTCTGTTTTATTGAATGGGTTATAATAGTTATTTACTTTGATGCTCAAATTGCCCCCAGAGTTGCTCAGAAGAAGTCCTCTAAAGCTGTCTTTTCCGTATGCCCCAGCATTTCTTGAACATTCTTTCCTTTCTGGTGTCAAAAATGTCCCAGGCTCCTCTTTTACTTCTTCTGCCCAGACCAGGTATCAACCATTTACTCAAAGAGATTTAGATGCTTTTAATGGAGAATGTTATTTAAAAGACAAGATCTAGGTCCAAGATGCATCCCTTACTGTTGGGGTGTTGCTGCTCTCTGGTCCTCTCAGTAGACAGAGCAGAAAATATATGTATGTGTCCACACACATGTTCTCTCTCTCGCACTCTCACATACCCTCACACACTCACAAACAAACATACACTCTTTCTCACACACACCTGAGAATCACATTTAAATTGAGTTCTTTATTTATATTATTGAAATGTTCATGTGTTCACCTAACACATGTATTCATGTGTTCATCTTTACATCTATATTTAGCTCTATATATTAATATGAATGAATTCATGCTCATACCTCTGATTCCAGCCCAACACCACAGGATTCAATCTAGCTTTTCTCCTCTCTATAGTTGTTACTCCTTTCATAATTCTCGATGTTTTTACTTATTTAATTAATCTCCTAGATGTAACAGATCTCCAACTCAACCAAGTCAATCAATTACTAATTATTAAATGACACCTAAATTTTTGAGATTTTTGCACACCCAAAGAAAGCCAAGCCAGCATTTTGGGGTGGGGAGAGGCTTCTTGGTCCTCTTACCACAATATATCCCAGCTGTAATCTCATCCTGCATGACTCAAAAAGGTAACTTGACTGCAATTAAAATGTTAAATGCTTTGAAGTGTGAACTGTCTGGAACCAATTCTACTCAAACTCAGCAAATTTCACAGGCTCTCCATTCTCTTCAGGGTTAAATTGTGGAGTGAGGTGTGATCCCCCAGGCCTAACATAGTTTAGAACTTACAAGCTTACTCCTCTCTGTAACTCCCCCTACCAACCAACTGGAATAGCTGCTGCCAAGCAGAACCGCCAGAGCCCCTGGGAGGAGCCTTCCAGTTAAAATGAAAGAGTAAACATGTGCACTTACCTCTGATTCCACCTCAAGCCTCATCCAATTGGGGATGGAGGTCAAGAGGGCAAGCATAAGTCCAGACAAAGAAAATAGGAGGGTCGATAACTCAACAAAATTTTAGAGGAAATTGGAAGTAGAAGATGGATTTGAAAAGAGAATTGATTGAAAGTTTCTATAAGAAGTTAGACTCACAGATTCCCTTTTCCCATCGTTTGCTGCAGGAAGCAGCCTCTTCCCTGCTGATCAGAAAACTAAAACAAGAGCCCTGGCTGGTGTAGCTCAGTGGATTGAGCGTGGGCTGTGAACCAGAGAAAACTAAAACAAGAAACTTTCTCTACACTGTACAGAAAACGAACCAGAGAGGTACAGACTCAGGAATGCCAGATGAAGCTGAGAGAAAGTGTGCCAGACTGAAAACAGGAGGAGTAAGGGAAAAGTCTAGCTACTAAAAGGAAAAAATCTTCCCCCATTGCCTCCTACTCAAACAGACACCCTCTCTCCACATGGCTTTCAGAACCCTGAAAGCCAGGCTTATACACCTTAGAAAAAAGATACAAGATTCGTCTTTGAGAAAAGAAATAATCTGCTATTGTCTGAATGTTGGTGTCCCTTCATGATTTATAGGTTGAAATCCTAAACCCAGTGAGATGGTATTTGAAGGTGGGGCCTTTGGAAGGGGATTAGGTCACAAGGGTGGAGCTCCATGAATGGGATTAGTGCCCTTATAATAGAGGCCCCAGAGAGCTCCCTTGCCCCTTCCAACAGTGAGAACACAGTGAAAAGACAGGCATCTATGAACCAGGAAGCAGGTCCTCCTTAGACCCAGAACCTGCCAGCATCCTTCTTCTTGGACTTCCTAGCCTCCAAAAATAAATTTCTGTTGTTCATAAGACACCCAGTCTACACTATTTTTATTGTAGCAGCCCAAACAAAGACAGAAATTGGTACTGAGAAATAGAGTACTACTACAATTAGTACCTAAAAAATGTGAAAATGGCTTTGGAACTGGGTGATGGGTGGAGGCTGGAAGAGTTTTGAGTCTGTATTGCCATGGACATATAAGGACACCATCCCAAGAGAAAAAGACCCTAAAATTCTGACAGTTAGGAGTTCCCTAATGAAATGACTGAGCCACATCATCCTACACCAAAAGCTACCATTTGACAACCTGCTGACTTTCTTCTTATCTCTATCTTATATATGAATGGGCAGGAAAAGAAGAGAACTTCAAAACTCATGGGAGAAGGAATGGCATAGCTGTTTGTTTGGGGGCTCCCTTTACAAAGTTATGTATTTGGGCCTGAGGACATCCCAAGGACTCTTTTCCCTCATAACCAATGGGGTTCCTCAGAAATGACTAGAAAGGGGCTTTCATTCATTTGAAACTAGAGAAATTCATTAAGTCAAGGATACGGAGACCTAATTTTAAAGGTGCCTTATTCTCAACATTTTGATGGCTCCCTATTTTATTTATATTAGGTCACTTGGAAGTTGCATTAACTGTTTCATATATGATATGATTATTTACTCTGTAAGGGTAATTAGCCCCGTAATTGTTGAACCAGGCAGGAATTCTATAAATCTACTGTACATATTGGGGTTAGTCTAACCTCTACAAATTAGGTTCACTGAGCCTGTACTAATGCCATCTCCCTACAAGTTCAGGGACTAAAACGAATCTGAGAAACCCATCTCTACTGCTATTTGAAGAACAGTTTCTTTCCCCAGTTACTCCAGCTCTACTCTTACAATTGGCTTAACGAAATTCCTCTGAATTCTAATACCCTCTCTCATTCAGTTCAGGTCCTCTAAGAAACAGACATCAGGCAGAATTTGACATGCAGGAGATTTATTAGGGGAATTGCCTATGAAAGATAAAGGGGGACTTTCAGTCAAGAGGGAGGCAAAGGTAAACACAGCTCACCTCCCACGCAACCACATCAAAATTACAACTACACTGTAGAACAACCATCACTCAAAACCATCAGAAATCAAGAGGAATGGAACTCCAACAACAACGGATTAAAGAAACCACATCCATCCAGACTGGTAGGAGGGGCAGAGACATGGAACAGATTGGTCCCACATCCACATGTAGTAGATAAAAATTTGGGAGGGATGTCTCGGAAGCAAGGAGTCCCAGACCAACACCAGGACCCCAGCCAAGTGTTCCAGTGCCTGGAAGATAAGTTCCCGTAACTCCTGGCTGAAAAAACTAGCAGGGACTCAATTGGTGGAAGAAACTGCTGGAGTCACAAGCAGTTCATTTCTGTTAAAGAAACCACACAGAGACTTACGCAGACTCACTTCCTCTGAGCTCTAGCACCAGGTAGCAGTTTGAAAGGCACCAGTGGCATATGGGGAAGAAGTGACGTGTCTGGCATC
Source organism: Anoura caudifer (assembly GCA_004027475.1). NCBI lineage: Eukaryota > Metazoa > Chordata > Mammalia > Chiroptera > Phyllostomidae > Anoura > Anoura caudifer. The sequence goes on from PVKU01002474.1 coordinate 191,854, forward strand.
ATGGCAAGAGCTGCACGACAGCTTTCTCACGGACATAAAGGCAGACAGAGGCCATGGTCCCTTTTCTGAACCCTCCCACACAGAGCCACAGAGCTAACAGGCTGGTGCCAAATCTGAGACTCCATCAACCTGGCTAACACTGTTTGCCCCACCCCGGAAATCCTCTGAGGCTCCATCCCACCCAACTTATGGCTGCACCCAATCTGTTAACAGTGGCTTTCCCTTATGTATTGCTGATCTTAGCTCATACTTCACAACTTCCTAAATCCTATCAAATAAGCAACAGCCTGCATCAGTGATCCCCCAGCCCCATACCTGTTGCTACATGGCCCCAGGCACAGCACTAGCAGCAACCAACATAGGTTCACAGCTTGACTTCACCTGGGAACCTTCAAGCCCAGTACAGTTAGCAGCCATCTCAGATTGCTTTATAGCTCAGACAGGGTGACCCCAGGGCAGAACGCAGTTGGGGGATGACTTTGGCCTGCACCACCCAGGAAACCCCAGAGCCTGTGCACCCAGTGGATAGCTACAGTCCACATCGGAACACCACCACCCTGCCTCTGCACAGCTGATCCTCCACAGAGGGTAGAGGTTGGTGCTCAGTGGTGACAGCAAGTCCTTGCAGCTGACTGGCCTTGGAACAACTGTAATAGCATAATCAATAAATTATAATAACAATTAGAAAAGAAAACTGAAGGGAAAGGTAAGAAGATGCAGGTGGGGAAAATCTTCAGACTATGACCACAAGACATCTATAAAATGAAAGAAGAATAAAGGAGGATTGGGTAGGAAAAGCCTTCAACTGCAACTCAGCTCTGAGATATCTCAGCCAGGCCCATAAGTCCCAGAGCAAAGACTGCCCATTAGAAGAGTCCCATGCTGGTCAAGGAGAGTCCAGCTCTAACACCCCCAGCATGCTTGGCCCTTTCCTGGAAACAGTTCGGCAATGTCACAATTCTGCATGAGTCACAAGAGATGTACAACATCAGATGGCGAAGGCATTGCACTGGTGACCGCTGACTCACTAATGCTCCTCGTAGCAGCTTCTCTCTTGAAGGGAAGTCTGAGCGGGGCTCTCCCGTGGCAGGCACAGGGCCTTTACTTTTACCATGTTCCTTGCCACGACCGATCCCTCACAGCTGTAGTTGAAGGGAGGGCTGACTCAGAACTCAGGCCTCCTCACTCAAAGGCCAGTGGTCTTTGTCTGTTTCTGTTTGTTTCTGTCGAGGGCCAGATGAAGGAAGAAATAGTTTGTCCTGTTTTATCAGTAACTGCCACAGGAGTCATTTCTTTACTTTGGCAGCAGATGTTAGCACAGTTTATACATGCAATACGCAACATTTATCAGTCACCTATGACTCAGCTGACAACAGACTCAAATACAATGTACCTTGTACATGGGCAAGAAGTAAAAAGAGTATAAACATTTCATCTTGGCAGGAAACTAAGGATGGATGTTCAAGGGAGAATAAAAGAAGAAAAGAGCTGCAAGTGAATGTTGGCCATGCCTCTTTGTCCTAGAAATACTGACCACCATTTTCCCATCTCCGCTCTCTTCTATAAGATGCTTGTTCCACTTTCAACCCTAATGAAGAGATGAGTACATGAAGGTACACTTGTACCCGATTGCTCTTCTGTTCTTTCCATACTGGATCAACTGATTTTCTCTCAAGAATTGTGAGCTAAGATTCACTGGGAAGCTGAGTCATAGAACTGTGGACAGCTGGGATTAAGGCCCTGTAGACTGTAGGCATGGAAGATATTAAGTTCATGCCATGTTTTAGCCAAGTTAGGGAGGAATCAGCTCTTACAGCCCTTTCTCCAAAAGATTTGGGTGCAAACTCTAGCTCAGCTACTTACTAGCTTGCCTATCAGTTCTCAGTTTAATCAGCAGTAGAACACACAGACTAAGACTTACTTTTCAGGACTATGGCAGGAAGCAAAGTGAGAGTAAAGCACCTAGCAACACGGGCATTTAATAAACATGTGTTTTCCTTTCTTCAGGTCCTAAGTCACCTCCTTCTCCATTAAAGGCTACCTCCTGAGTTACCCCCAGTCCAGTCTGAGGTACTTCACTTTTTATGTTATTTACTAAACTCTAAGACTACTCTGTTATATATAATTCATAGCTTCCTGGGATAAGAGCAGATAAGTAGCCAAATAGTACTGGTATTGGACCATACATCCTGGGTGTATATATTCATTCATTGAGTTAGTCTACAAATATTTGTGGAGCACCTACCATGTGCATGCACTGGACCAGATGAAGCAGACAGATGAGAACCCTCCACTCATAGAGAATATCTGCTAATGTGATCTCCAGGACCATTTCAGTTTTACTACTCTGCCCTGTGGTCCTCTTTCGAACACTCTTACTTGCCACTACAAGCAAATCTGATTGTGACTTGAACCATATGGTCTCCTAAGGTTGAGATGACAAAAGGATCTGAAACAGAGGATGGCTTGAGAGCTAGATCCTGAGCCCTAAACACTCTCTACTGCCTAGTAGGCCCACAGGTGCGCTGCAGAGCCAGAACACAGCTCAAGGGTATTAGGCACATCGTGGAGAGAGGAGTACACCAAAAGGGGGAAACTGGGCAAGTGCCAAGGACAAATTTTTCCTACTTTTTAAATTTACAAGTTTCTGCCTTTGGAACCCCTTCCACATATGTCTTCTGGTTGTCTTTGCCCACCCACCTGTATTTCCCAAAAGCAAATGGGGAACTTCTGCTCCTTAATGAGGGCTCCCAAGTGGCCCCAAGACCTGAGTTTCCCAGCAGCAAAATAATGCAGAAGAGAATGGTGCTTTGTTGCAGAGTCATCCTCATAGGGAGAGACACCAAGGGTGAGGTAGAGTAGGTCTAAGGCCTGGAATACTGAGGTTCAGTAGGCACATATAGAGATGTAGAGAGGACAAATAGGGTCAGTGCTGGTTGGCTCTGAAGCCATCATCCTGACTGTAAATTCTGTTTGGAGAAGTCCCAGTGAAGCTGGGCTTTCTGTCTCATCCCTACAATCCAAGGGTCCTGTGATCATAGGGTTCTTAGTTGCAAGTGTCAGAAAGTTGTCTCAAAAAGTATCAGAATTATAATGTATAACTATCACTATAGAGTTTTCTCTTGCTCGCAATGAAAGTGAACTTCTGTTTGATTAAACTGAACACCTGACACTCCACCTAAAGTCCCTGCTTTGAAAGTCCACTGTAGGGATGTATGAAATCCTGTGACTCTAAAAGCTGCTCTTTGCCACCAACATGAGACCCAGACTTTTATGTTGACTTGTGAGTTTTAAAGAGTGTTCACAAGGGCTTTTATTTTGCAGGTGAACAGTTGATTTTCAAGAATTATTATATATTCTACAATTTCAGGGTCACTTGATTATAATCTCCCTGGTACCATTAACTGAGACAAACACAAGCAAAATCCAGATGGAAAGACTTAAGTGGGCCTACAAACAAAGGTTGGAAATTCGGGTAAAATAGATTGGGACTTAAGAACTTTATTCTAGCATTAAACAAGAGTTGGTTTAATTGACTTCCAGCCAAGATGAAGGCATAGGTAGACACACTGTGCCTCCTCTCACAACCAAGATTAAGGGCAACAGAAATATAGAACAAAAAAAACCCAACCAGAACAAATAGAAAATTGAATTGTACGGAAGTCTGACAACGATTCACAAAGACCAGTAAGAGGGACGGAGTCAGTGGCTGGCAGCGAGGGGTTGCCGCAGGAAAAAGCAGTGGCTAGTGGTTCCAGGTGCACAGGGGGCGGTTGGCACACTCCAGGCTCACAGGCGGCAGTTACTGAATGCAGGGAGGCAACAAACAGACCAAGCGAGGTGCACAAGGCAGCTGACCGCGGTCACACAAGGCAGCTGACCGCGGTCACACATTCACACGCATATAAACCAGGCAAAAACAGGCAGCAAGACAGACTGCGCAATGCAGAGCCCCAGCACTGGGAAATAAAGCCTAAAAGCACCAGTTGAAAACACTTGAGGGGGTTGAGGTGCCAGGAGAGAATCCCAGCCTCACAGGAGAGTTCATTAGAGAGACTCACAGGGTCCTAGAAGGTACACAAGCCCACCCACACAGAAATCATCACCAGAATGGCACAATTTGCTTGGGGAAAGCTGCGGAAGGGACTAGAATCCGAGAGAGAGCGGAGCAAGTGCCATTATTCCCTCTCAGACCCCGCCCCCACATCCAGCATCACAACCCAGCAACTGGGTTGCCCCACTCTGGTGAACACCTAAGGCTCCCACCCCTCACTACGTAACAGCTGCAACCAGACCCCCCCAAAAAAAAACAAAAAAAATGGCTCAAATGGGAGAACAGATCAAAGCCCCAGAGCTAATTAATCTAAGTGACCAAGAGATAGCCAACCTATCAGATGCACAGCTCAAAGCCCTGGTGATCAGGATGCTCACAGAATTGGTTGATTTTGCTCACAAATTAGATGAACAAATGAAGACTATAATAAGTGAAATGGAGAAAAATGTACAGGGAACCAATAGTGATGGGAGAAAAACTGGGACTCAAATCAATGGAGTGGACCAGAAGGAAGAAAGAAGCAACCAAACAGAAAAGAATGAAGAAACAAGAATTCAAAAAAATGAGGAGAGGCTTAGGAACCTCCAGGACATCTTTAAACGTCCCAACATCTGAATTATAGGGGTACCAGAAGGGGAAGAGGAAGAGCATCAAGTGGAAAACTTATTTGAACACATAATAAAGGAGAACTTCCCCAATCTGGCAAAGGAAATAGACTTCCAGGAAGTCCAGGGAAGTTCAGAGAGTCCCAAAGAAGGTGGACCCAAGGAGGAACACATCGAGGCACATCAGAATGACATTAGCCAAGATTAAAATGAAGGAGAGAATTCTAGAAGCAGCAAGGGACAAAGACAGAGTCACCTACAAAGGAGTTCCCATCAGACTGTCAGCTGATTTCTCAAAAGAGACCTTGCAGGCAAGAAGGGGCTGGAAAGAAGTATTCCACATCATGAAAGTCAAGGACCTACATCCAAGATTGCTCTATCCAGCAAAGCTTTCATTTAGAATGGAAGGGAAGATAAAGTGCTTCTCAGATAAGGTCAAGTTCAAGGAGTTCATCATCACCAAGCCCATATTATATGAAATGTTAAAGGGATTTATCTAAAAAAAAAGAGGATAAAAAATATGAACAGTAAAAAGACAGCAAACTCACAGATATTAACAACCACACCTAAAACAAAAGCAAACTAAGCAAACAACTAGACCAGGAGCAGAAACACAGAAATGGAGATCACATGGAGGGTCAGCAACAGGGCAGTGGGAAGAGGAGAGAGGGGGGAAAGGTACAGCGAATAAGTAGCATAGACAGTTGGTAGAAAATAGACAGGGGGAGGGCAAGAATAGTGTGGGAAATGTAGAAGCTAAAGAACTTATGACCCATGGACATGAACTAAAGGGGGGAATGTGGGTGGGAGGGGGTGTGCAGGGTGAAGAGGAATGATGGGGGAGAAATGGGACAACTGTAATAGCATAATCAATAAAATAAAAATAAATACATAAAATGCAAAAAAAAAATTAAAAAAAAGAGTTGGTTTAATTAACACTAAGAGTATTTGGATTCCTTGTCTTTGTGCAGTTTATGGGATAAAATACTTATCAGTTGTCCCAACATCACTCCTAGAGACGCTGAGGCTCTTCCAGGACCTCTTCCAGGGTCTTCCTGGTTACACAGCCTGGCAGGAAGACCAACAGGAAGCACCTCTTTGGTTCATCCAGCTTTGATGTAACAATGTATCATAGACTCATCAGCAGACTGCCCTTGACCCTTCCTCACTGACACCAGAGATATGAAAATGATGTAGCTTACAACTAGCTTATCTAGAAGACCTCTTGCCCATTCACACTCTCCATTTCCTAACACAGTATTTTCCAGACTCTGTGCAAAGAGGAAACCAGAGTAAAGCCATTATTTGGGAAAAAAATCAATAGATATTTCTTAGAGCCCACAATTCCATGCTATCCCCTATACAAAACAAAAAAGGATGATAAAGCACATCATGAGATGATTTAGAACCATCCTGCCTCCTACTTCCTGGAAGAAAACTTCCTATGCTTAAAATATTTTAATGAAGTGAAATATTTTAACAGAGTTAATGGCTTGAATTACCCTGGTAAATACCTCCTCTGTTATAGGTTGCATGGGCAGACACTTACATGAGAATAAATCCAAACTATTACCTTAAACTCATGTGTTTCCATTTCCTTTGATCTCAGAGATAATGATTTATTCTAGAACAATGGTTCTCAAAGTGCAGTCCCACACAAGTAGCATCATATTACCTGGGAATGTGTCAGAATCACTAACTCTAGGATGTCACCTCTCCCCCCACACCTACTGACTGAGAAACCCTCCATTGTGACCCAGAATCTGTGGTTTATCTAGCCTTCAGACAAGCCATGGCAGAGTGGCCCTACCATCATCTATAATAATGTTTTCTTCTTTCAAAGCCAGCTAACATTTGTGCTGGGCCTACCTAATAGTTTTGTTCCTTAGCTTTTTTGGTTTCTCTTAACTAAGGAAGGATCTGAGCGAGCTAAGTCAGCCCTGTGGAGGACATGAGACTTTGAGGGGTGTTGCAGCACCCTCCCAGTTTTCCCCTTGGTTTCATCCTTTCTACTCCAGTGGGTAACTAGCATTTCTATTATTGTCTGAGGGACTAACTTGATTTTTAATTTATTTTTCATTCTAATTCATTTGCCATGGATTTCCTGAAATGTCTCCCTCTCTGTTGGACACGAGGAGTCTGCTGGTCAGCTCACTCTTGACTGAAGTTCTTCCTGGGAGAAAGTTATCTTTGGAATCTGGGTTATTCATCATCTCTCCATCCATTTGGAGGCTCCAAGGCCACTGGACGAGTTCTGACTCGAGCCCAGTGGCAGGGCTCACATTGGGAAGTAATGCTGTTTCTCGCCGCCACTTTCTTGTAAAGTGTGTCTTTGCGATAACACAGCCAGTACTTCAGGTTGGTTGTGTCACCCACGTTACAACACCAGTGACTGTTTGTAAAGGAATAGTCCTTGCATTGATGACTCTGAAGGCTCCATCTAAAAGAAATTTTAAAAGCTGCTCTCTTTTGAAGGGTTTTGGTTTTCAAAAATGAAACATTATAATGTTCTTCAAGAACTCTGTTGTTGAAAATATTTTCTCTCATTAAAAATGCAAAACCTTCTGGAGGAAATGATACTCTGAGCTTTGTAGCACAAATCAATGCCAAATGAAGGCCATAAACCATGTTTTGTTATGCATTTGGCACCGTCTCCAAATATCTTGAGCAAACAACATCACTGTGCTTTAGACCCACAGGCCCTTATTTCTCTGGAAATTTATGACTGTCCATTACAGGAAAGTAGAAATGCTGAGGATTAGCAAGTCCAGACTAGGGTGGTAGGAGAAACAAATTATGAAAAACAGAAACAATTTGAATATTACAGGCATTTGTTTTCCCAAGAATGGCTTTTGGGAAAGCCATTCTTGCCATGCCTATGTGCTCAAAAGAAACAGGCTTCGAATTTGAACATTAGTCTCAGACTAAAGGAAGTGTGCAGAGCTGGTCTAAGCAAAGGCAGTGATAGGGAGGCAGGGGAGGGGAGGGAAGGGCAGGGCAAGGGCTTCGCACAAATCCCAGTAATGGGAAAAATAAGGGATTCTAGACACAAAACCCTGTGTCATTGTCAGAATGTGCATGACTTCCATTTCTAAATAAATACTAACTTGCCCTATTTGGGGGTGTCGGGGTAGGTGGCTTTGTGGGAAAAGACCACGACCTTGGGTCCCCAATACAAATCCAATTTGGAATCAAGGGTAGAAAAAGTTATTTAAAAATATAAGCATCAAGCCCTGACTGGTGTGACTCAGTTGGTTGGGTGTCATCTTGCAAAGCAAAAGGTCACTGGTTGGATTTCCCATCAGGGCACATGCCTGGGTTGTGGGTTCAGTCCCAGTTGGGTCACGTACAGGAGGCAACTGATCAATGTTTTTCTCTCACATCGATATTTTTCTCCCTTCCCTTTCTCCCTGCCTTCCCCTCTCTCTAAAAATAAATAAAATCGTTTTTAAAAATGTAAGCATCAAGAAGGCAACACTCCGCATCACCAAACCACCTCATTAAAAAAAAAAATCTATCATGACTGATTTCTGAACTTTGCTCAAAAGAAACCTAATCCAAAGGTGAATATTTTTTAGTAAATATGTCAGTAATTGTCCATAATGGAAATGAATTACAAAAATCTGACTCGAGAGCTTAATGGTACCACATTCACTTTCTCTTGCCTACTGTGCATGTGGCTACATCTCTTCCAGGAATGTACAAATTAAGTGATGGTTTGTATCTAGTTCATTTGATCACTAGTCACTGCTGAATACCACTTCTTCCACTTGAACCTGAATGCAAACCTGAACCTGAATTTGAACCTGAGCCTGGATGCCAGGCAATCCCGGAGGTACCGTTAAGTAAGAATTGGCACAGCACCATCTGCGTGGGCTGTTGTGCTGCTGTGTGCCTGGGTACGGTTTTGAACTGGTTCGTCTATCTTTTGAAAGAAAAGTCTGTCTCTTGTATAATATTTTTGTAGTTCAGCTCTACATCCAGAGAACCGTGAGATGTTCTCATTAGCGGGTTGCAGTCTGAAGGTCAGCCCCTTTAGCAAACCCCTGCCCCCGGCAAGTGGGCCCATACTTACAATTGCAATGACGTTAATAATAAGAGTTATGAGTAAAAGTGAACAAAAGTATTGGCCAAGGCTTATGGATTTCATTTGAGGCTTAGTGTGGCACTTTAATTTTTCATTCAACTTTCCTTTTAGGAATTACTTTGCTAAACATATCCAGGTTGTCTTTGGTGCTTAATATTACTACTTCTCAGTACTTACTGCTACTGATAATTAACAGAAGTGACTAGTCTATACTTTAGGAGTTACTGAGACTTGAAAGAAGTAGGTCTTTTTTTCCCTTACCAAGATTAAATATATAAATTTGGTTTATAAATTTGGTTTAAAAAGCTCTTTGCCTTCTGATAGCCTCAGGGAGTCAATCGGCACATTCTTTGATTTGTTGACTTGCTTTATACTTATTTATTCAGTCAGCCATTCAGTAAATATATAAGAAATACTTAATATCCAGAAACATTCTCGAGGAATTGCTCAAAATCAAGAACTACTTATAAAAACTTGTTAGAAAGACAATGTTTACACTTTACACAATGGAGCTCTGATTTATTCAAAATGAAAAAGCTTATTTGAGTTCTCAAACTTGAAAGTTATTATAAAACTGGAGACAAATACTAGTGGTCTTTATGATACACTTTTTGATAAATATCCAAACTATTTTATATAGCCAGATTTTATAGATCGATTCTTAAAATTATCATAGGCATGAGTAAAATTCTCATTTCAAAGAAATTTTACTACATATGCTTTCAATAAAGAGAATCTTTTTGAAATGACAAAAGTAGCCATGGTTAGGTTTTTCCTCTATTCTTGCAATGAATTCTCAGGGATATACACTAAAACTGATGTAGGTATCACATATAGTCACTATATTTAATCATCAAATATCCATTAGTAGCTAGCAATAAAAATTTGTTGTGGTGTCTTTAATCTGGAAGTGTTTATAGCTTTATGAAATTTATTGATTCAGACATTATTTTTAATAAATATATATTAAAGATATGCTATGGGCCAGGTATTGTACTAGGCCCTGAGGATATAATTCCAAACAAAATAGACATTCTCTCTGCTTTCATAGGACTTGGAATTATGCTGCTTGTAAGCATAGTTTTTTTTTCAGTTTCGCTTCATGAAAATAACCACAGACAGGTTTCTTTTTTAAAGAAACAGAAAACCACAAATCAGGTGACTCTGAAAGTCACCTATAATTCTCTTGCTTAAATATTTTCAATTTTGGTTCTCCATACTGGGGACATGAATAGCTTTATACATGAGGTTTTCATGACATTAGAGAGAAGGTCCATAGGAAGCGGTCCTGGCTTTTCAAACAAGAAAGCAAAATAAAAGAAAACAAAAGCATAAAACTAATAACAACAACAGCAAAACCTTTTTCATGTTCTTTTGTAGTACGAAGGACATCATCTTTGAAATTCGACCCTCCCTTACCCCCACCTCTCTCCACTCCCCATTATGTTCCCTTGATAAATCGCCCCTCTGAATGGGTTTTCTCTTTTTTCAATTGTCAGGAGCATTCCTGCTGTGTCTGGGCATCGACCTCCTCTCTGGTATTTGATTAATTTCATGCACTTGACCTAACTAAGAAGCCAGACTGTACTTTGAATGTACTTCACTTGACAGAATTAAATAAAACCCTAACCAGAGAAGCATAGAATCATGCTTCTCTATCATTAAAGCCAAAGCTTCTCAATAGCTTTGACAAAAATTCAGCTTTTTGTCTAAATAGGAATCAGAACAAAAAGTGCTGAGATGACAAAAGTAGAGACCACAGTGCACATGGGGAAGAGAGGCTGGAAAGTGGATTCCCACGTGGGAGGCTGGGAAGCCCTGCAGCATCTGTGCTGGGTCTGCAGGGAATTCCAAAGGGAAGGGCTGAAATCCTCCCCAATCCCTAGCACCACATTGGAAGTTGGCATCATTGCCCAGACCAGAGTACCTTTGAATACGAGGAATAAAGTTTATTTGTAACTAAAGATTAGAAATAGCTTTGCAATCATCTCCTTTCCTGAGTCACATATAAATTATTCAACTATATATCCCAATCACTTTGCCAGGATTTAACTTAGTTCGAACAACAAAGCATAAACACCAATAGAGATTGAAAAGAAAATCCTTTCCTCTCATGAAAAATCAGCTTAGCCTGCTGGCTTAATTGTCTGAATCTGTTGTGGCTCATCTCACTACAGGATGTGCAGTCACTGAGAACCCCTAAAGCACGGCTCTCAATCTCAATGCCCACAGACATGGAAGCAGGGCAAGGTGGACCCCAACACCCTCTGGCACCCTGCTCCCAGCTGGTGACTTGAACACACTGTCTGGCAATGCTGGTCCTCTCCTGCCCACAGGGGCGTGTCTAGGAGCCTTGGGTTCTGGGCTAGCATTCTTTCCACAACTTTGGGGTCTGTGCCACTTCATGCTTCAAGGGGGTTTTGCTGTTGTTGGCACTTTCCTCTCACTTTCTACAGATAAAGTATCTCTTCACTGATGAATGGAAGTGAGCTTCCATTTCCTTCTGTTTTACTCCCATAAGAGATTTGGCAACAAAGCTGGATTCTACCTAATCCTCGGGTGGGCCGCCTGCTCTCTGTACAGTGCCAGTGGCCCTAAATGATCTAGAGTGATAAATAGGTAGTCATTCCCCCTTCCAAATATTTGCCATGACATGATACCGCCGTGGACAGCAGAGACTCTGGCTCCCTGGCTGATGATGAAGATGTGTTCTGGGGATTTAGGAATGCTAGTTCCCTAGCCAAGGAGCACAGTCACTCAGGAATGTGGTGCCTGTTTTTAGTGGCTCATGCATCTAAGCATCAGGCCTGCCTGTCCCTATATCAACTCTAAAACTGCTTTAGTTGCCTAACTTGAAATTATAGAATTCTGTGCATTTCTGTATGTGTCAGATTGTATTTGGTTTGCCTTCCAACCACAGGATAAAAACAAACTGCCTTCCTTTTGCTTGACTAGTGGTTGAACTTCAGTGATGACAGCTGTATTCATTCATTCCCTTCCTTATTCAACAAAGGCTTACTGAACATGTTCTATGCACTAAGAGCTAAAGAAGAGAATTCAGAAGGTAGAAAAGCCCACTCCTTTAGAATTGTACAAGAAAGATGTTTGCTATCTGAAATCTCTACAAGAAATTCCACAATCTCTTGGAAAACTGCTCTAGCAGCTGAATCCCACAAAGGCTGCGAAACTCTTTTTATGGCCCAGAACTGTTCTTGGTGCAAGCCTTGCCTCACTGGCTTGAGCGGAGATGGAGAACAAGAGCTTCAGCACAGTTTATGGCCCAATCCTCTGTTCACTCACTATCACTGAGTTACCAGTTCCCATGGAGTTATCGGCACATTCCTGTTCAGCGTTTTGTTGTGTGGAACTCTAGTGGTCATGGGATTTTTATAGGTGTTTTACAAAAATAGGACCTCATTGTCAAATAAAATGTTAGTTTAAATAAAGCTAAACAGGCTTCTTCACTGCAGCATATCTTAGAGCCTCTAGCGAGTTAATATGTTAGGGCTCTCCGATAGGTGAGATCCATTAAACAATGTTTCCCAAGCTTATCTGACTCCCTCAGGACCTAATGACATCACATACCACCTTAAGTCCCACGCAACAGAGTTTGGGAAATGCTGGTCTAGACCTGTTGCCATGATTCTTCACCTTTTCTTTGGTCAGACACCCTGTTCAGAACCAAATAAAAGCTATTGGGCTCTCCCCTCACCAACAATGAAAAATGAATGTACACGCATGCACACCAAAGACTGCACATAACTTCAGCGGGTCCTAAAATACAGGGATTCATCCATGGATTTTCAGGTTTTCCTGGACCTCAGATCATAAATCCATATCCTAGATCATCTAAATTTTGAAATAATTTTCTCTTCACTCACAAAGGGCCACAAGCTGGAGGCACAAATCTTCCTTCTTGCATCACACATGCGAGTGTTATACCGTGTCTCGCGGTGTAGTCCATTGGTGCCTACCACCTAAAGGGAGGCTGCCTGTGAGACATCTCAGAGTTGATCTCCCCTCAGGTGGACTCTGTCTCAGTGTTAAGGTTCTTTCCAAACCTGGAAGTCCTATTTAACTCGATGAATAGGACTTCTATTCAACAAGTTAATCATGTTTCCCATTGTTTTTAGGATAATTTTAAGTTTTTTTCTAATAAAAAAAGTCTAAAGAATGAAATGTGCATATTGTTCTTATTCTACTATGCAAATCTTCAGGAAATGTCATTGTTTATGAAAATATGGTCTTGGGGAGGAAGAAGATCATCCTCATTTTTGCAAATGTGTGCTTCATGACCCCAACCCTGATGTCCCTAGGAAAGTGAAATATTTGGGGACAGTGAACAAGTGAAAAAGCAAAGGGAAAACAGTTTAGATTAAATAAGTTATTTAAATTATGATGAAATAGCAGAGATAAAAAGAATAAGTAACCTCTCTAAGTTACTTCAGTCCTGTTAAAAAAAAGGAAGAGTTTTACAATGGGCATTTGGAAGGGCCAACTCCCGTACATGCATGTGGGAGCCAGATATATTACTTCTTGTCCGTCTGTCATTAATTTTATAATTGAAGTTTATGAATATCCCAGTTGAAAAACAAGTGGTTTGTATCAATGGAAATCATTTAGTTTTTATTTTTATCAAAGTTAATACATGCTAATAATTCTTTTTCCGAGTAATAGCTGTTTGCACATTATAAGCATATGTCTCATTTCTTTCCTTATAAGGATATCCGATGGAAACATTTTTTTCTCCTTAGCCCTCTTATAGCCAGCATTTTTCCGTTCATAGAAGAAGAAAGTAGTCATTTGAAGTCTATGGAGAAATGTCTGTTTGACTAACAGATGTCTATGCTAGAGTAAGCAGGAAGTCTTACAGTTCTTCGCAACACAAAGGCCCACTCATAATAAAAGACAAGACCAAACAGCTTGGGAATACAGAAGGCAATTTCTATTCCAACAAACATCTGTCCTAGTCCAGCCACGAAGGTGGAACTGAGAAAATCCCTAGTCCCTCATACATAAATACATTTGTCTTTCTTTTACCCCTTGCCTACCCTTCCAGCAACCATCTTCAACCTTATTGAAAACTCAGCCAAAATATGGTTTTATTAGTTCCACCACCAATATTTTAAGCTGGAATGCTTACTAGCCAACCTCTAGCTACAAGGAAGTAAGTTTACTCAGAAAGAGATGAACTCTATAAGCTGGAGATGAATCTAAAGTCCAGTTTAATCTTATACAATGTTACATGCGAATTATATCTCAATAAACCTGGAAGTAAAAAAAAACAATGAAATGAAATCTGGGTTGGTCATTTATATTTAGTGAGTACCACTGTATGCCATTTGCTGTTCTAGACACTGTGGATACCAAGTGTATGTGCTTGGCATCACTTATTGGTAAACCCAGTCAGTAAAGATGTAATCGAAGAGGCAAGCGGGTTGATTTTAAAGAGTGATAAAAAGTTAGGGTGGTATGATAGAGAGTGGCAAAGATGGGGAGGAGGCTAATTTAGAGTGGGTGATACGTGGAGGTGCTGTGTGAAGAGGGAAGAATGCTAAGGAACAGCGGCCTCCTGCAGATCTAGGGCACAGTGCACCGGAAAGAGAAAGTACCAAGGACCTGGGCCAAGCTTGGTCTGTTCAAACAATAGGAAGAATACCCAAGTGGCTGGAGCATAGTGAACAAGGGGAAAGTAAAAGGAGATGAGTTGAGAAGGCTAAGTGTACATGACAGCCCAGACTTCCCATCACAAAGGAAAAAGATGACTCTGATCCAAACACAGTCAAATGATACTCCAAGCCATTAGCTGAGTGAACAAAATAACTACCTTGAAGATAGTACAAGTTTCATTTTTGCCCCCTAGAAATGATGCAAGCCTACAGTGGGGAGCTTCTACGTAAACGTTCCAGAAAGGGATTTCTTCAGAATAAAGAACAAACTAGACCTGTCTACAGCAGCAGGCACAGTCTTCTTTTCTTGTTGTTTTCCTCCATTCCTTTTCTCAGGTAGCAAATGCCCATTCATTCATCACCTTCTTTGCACCTGGAATCTGGGTGTTCCATATCACCACAGTGATAAGGAGAACCAAGCTCTGGCCTTGAAGGATTGTTCTGGAAGTCTGCCAGACCACTGGATCATTTCCCAGTGTTCTGCAGAATGATCACATTGTTTCCAGGTACAGCCAACACGGATTACTATCGGAGAGCCAGTTCACCCTAGATGAATTAATGAATTCTGACACCACACTTCAGGTTACTGTCTTTTGCTAACCTTTTTGTAGCCTCTGAGAAATCGAAATGAGATAAAATCTGGCATTCCCCTTCTCTATATTAAGCCAGGCTCTATTCCACTCCATGGGGCAATTGCCAGAGGGAAGAAAAAGTACCAAGTGAGTAAAGAATGAAGGCAAGATTTTCACCAAGGAAACATCTATGGTTTCAACCAAACATATATGTTTATGTATAAACGTAAGTAAAGACAGGAAATCTGTACAACATAGTCTAGTTTAATAGTCTAGAACTAGTTCAATAGTCTAGTTCAAATTTATATTTATATATAATTTGTATATAAACATATATAAAACTGTATTATATAATTGTACATATAGAGATATATATTTATATATCTTCCTACAAAATAGAGTTGTACAGTGAAAGGGACTTGAAAAAACTTTTCCAAGTCAGTGTATAAAAGTCCAGTTTTCTTTATCCAACTAGTAAGGTGATGGTTTTCTCAACTCCTTAGTTTTACATTTTATTATGTATCTATAAATCAGACTCATTTCCACTCTTAAACAAAACATAAAGCTCTCTTCAAATTGCTGCTGCATTTCTGTTCCATTGCTCGTTTGCATCTGTGTTATTCATTTTGGTTAAATAGCATTTAGAGAGCAGTAACCAAATCTGTTCAACATAAATATGTTAATGAACACCTTCAGTCAATAGTGTAATTGCTTGCACATTGATGGCCCTTTCTGTATACTGAAGTAGCCCAAAATATTATTCTGACATTTGGTTTATTCAAGATAAAGAAACCAAGTTGATCATCTTTAAGACGAGTTTAATGCTTATATAGCACCCTACTTGTTTACTCTTTTTTTAAATTGGTTAAATATTATTTAGGAATAGAGTAATTAAAGTCCAGAAAGTAAATTCCCCCCAGAGTGGCTATTAGTACACACAAACCTATAAGAGTCTAAGTTTTATGATTTTCCAATTCACTCTTTGCTGTTAAATTTGCCTTTCTCCACAAAGAGAGCAATAAAATAGGAGGCTCTCATCCAATTCCTATGATTTGACTGTTGCTTTAGATCTTGCATTTACTCATGAGCCTCTATTTAAAAAACTATTTTTGATAGTATGAGTGATATACCAATCAGGTAAAGAAGTGGCTGATGAGCTGCAGAACAGGAGTCAGCATGGCCTGGATACCAGCCATGAGAAAGACGAAACTGCTGGCTTAGTCTTGAAGGCTGTCAACTTTTGGTTGACCAGTTACCTGCATATCAGTTCTCAAATAGCTAACTTGCTATGAAGCACTCCAACTACCAACTGGTAGTGTTGCTTGACATAATTAAGTTCACAACTAATGGAGTCCTCATTACCTTTTAAGCAAATAGAAGAAATTCTCAGTTATCAGATTTCCTTGAAGAATTACTCTTTTTAATGTCCTAAAACAAAGTTTCCTTAGTACTTTTAATAAATCGTACATCAAAATCATTCTACTTCTTTAGATTCTTGTTCTGAATAAATAATACACAATTAATAACAATCAATCTGAATAGAGAAAAGTTAAAAAAAAAAAAGAAAGAAAAACAGCCCTGACCACAAGTAGATCATGCAGCAGTGTGTGTGGGAAGACACCGCCTATGTGCATTACTATTTCAGCTAAGTCACATCTGTAAATCTAGAGAACTATTTGCCACGTGTCTTTCCAACTGAAAAAAGCAAAAGATAACTGGTTGCCATATGCTTTTTGCAAAGAAATTGTAAACAGGTTACTCAGAATGGACCACATACGGTATATAGGATCTACACATGAATGCCCCAGGAATGGATTTGGCCCTAAGTCTCCTTTAGCTAAAAAGCTTCAGGCAGCACAGCATTCCCACATGTCCACTGTGTAATAAAACAGATGACAGCTTTTACCCTGAAGGTTGTTTTGTACTAAGAATGAGATTGGGCAATAGACAGCTCAGGCAACCGTACAAAGAGTTCTTGTGGCTTATACTCGTGTACATGTACATAAAAGATGTATACTAATGTTCTTTGAAAACCATAAATAAGGAACTATAGAACTCTAGAAATACATTGTATCACTCTCCATGTCACAACATATGCAAATACACACACGCACACAAACACATACATGCCCAGAGAAGTCAACAAATCTCTCACCGAGGCTGGAGCCTTTGTTATAAACAACAAAGTGACAGCACCCTTCTTGAGAGGAGTGTCCTTCCCTCTACTTTGACTGAGGCTTACTAAGATGGAGATTAAAAGTATCTACTGCTTTGGGGAGAGAGCTCTGACTGAGGAGCCGAAATAAGAAAGAGAACATCGGGAGAGACTGCTTTCATCCTGTTCTGCCTTCAACACTAGGGGAGAAAGGTGAAGAGAATTCTTGAGGTTTCTACTTTGCTTACCTTAGTTCAATAGAGTAGAAAACCTAAGAAGGATTCAGGCAAAGGCGCCAGCTATGAATAAATAGCACCCATTTGATTAGACTGAACTGTGTCTTATCTTCCTGAGAACTTCAGACAGGGTCTCAGTAAGGAACTGGGAGGGATCTGAGAATACAGTTAACAGGGCTGCAGTGAATGCATCCCTCCACCCATCCAGTCATCTGTTTACTCAATGTTAATTGAGGTCCTACTAGATGCATGGTATTGTGTTAAGAGAGAAAGATGGTTTGGTAAGATTTTGCCATCAAATATAGAAGTAAATATGGAGAATTGTTAAATATAATACAAAAATAATAATGGTAAAAAACAAAGAACTAGCTACCAATAAAATACTATGGGAGTTCTTAAAAAGCAGGGATGGCTTCCGCCTTGGGAATGGGAAATGATTGAAGATGACCTTACAGAGAGAAGACTGCATTTGAACAAACCTTGAAGCAAGCAGACATGGTGGATTTAAAAATACACACACAGTTTGATTTGGCTCATAGAGCTATAAAGGAAGGAACGGGGAGATACAGCTGGAAAAGCATGTTAATTCATTCAGTACCTTCCATAATTAGCATGTATAGGGCATTGTACTAAGTTCTTGGAAAAAAGATAAATACCACCCACCCCCACCACTACAACTGCCTCCACCCATTAATGACAATGAACCTGGCTTTGTGAGGAAAACAAATGTGTAAATAAATGATCTGTGCTACCATAAAATTTAGAAAAGGCTCTCTGTTACCGAGAGACCAGAGCAAATAATGGCAGACTCATCACTAAGCACAGCTTTGTCCTCCCATTCCCAGGGAGGCTAGCCTTGGGGACTCAGTCAAAGGACTCCAGTGCTGCCTGCGGTATCCCATACACATTTTTTTAAAGTATGCAAATAACACCTGAAACTTAAAGGCCTATTGCCTTGGATCTTGCATTAATTTTCAAGCCTCTATTTTAAAAATAATTTTCATCCTTAAAGAAGCTTTTTGACACCATGAGTGATATATCAATCATAAAAGGTATTTGATGAGTTAGGAACAGCAGTTGGTGCTATATGGATATCAATTATTAGAAAGACTAAACCACAGGCTTAGAGTCTTCAAGAAAGCCCACTTTTGATTGACCAACTACCTAGATATTAGTTTTTGAACAGCTAACTTGCTGTTGAAGGCTTCTAACTAGCGACTGGTAATGTTTAGGATGTGTGGGAATTGGAATAGTCACCTCAGCCCCCACATTCAAGGGAGCTCTTGGTTGGGTATTATTGAAGAAGGTAGAGGAGAAGTAGGAAAAGACAACTCCAGGCTGGTGCTATGATCTGACTCCCCAAACACTGCTCCTTACCCCTTCACCAAGACCTTGATAGCAATAGGGTTATTAGCTTCTGCCAACTCTCTGGAATTCAATTCTCCTTTGAGGCATCTTCATCCTTTTAAAATGTTCCCATTGTTCCTCCTGCCCCTCATTTTTAATGAGACAACTGTTGGGGAGTAGCTATACAGTATGTTTTAACTTGGTCTTATCTCCTGGGTACAATCTACCTTTTGCTCAAAATCAGCTCGCCATGTACTTCCACCAATCCAGGCTGTCCTGTCTGCAAGTGACCCAAGCTCATTTTCAATGTGAAATTGCACTCCTGCTCATCCCTCATTAGCTCCTGCACACTCCAACAGCACACTCATGGTACAACACTTACAGAAATCCCTTGCTTACCAGTATTTACACATAGGTAATCCACACCCAGTGGGTACCAGTGTCTTCTCAAAACGAGGTAAACTTGTGCAGGTAAATTTGAGCTCCAGGGAGCAGCAAATAAATAAAACTCGCTTTTTATTTATATGCCAAGTACTGATTTATTAATAACCAGTGTTTATGGTCATGGGGGGCATTAATATTGACATTTATTTCATCCTCATGTTATTATATATAGAGAGAGACAAGCTGAGAATGTATCAAGCACATGGCAGGTAGTCACTGAGAAAATGTGGAATTTATTTGTGGAATAAATAAATTTTTCATCTTTGCTTTAAGATATGTGTTGCTTTGATCACATGGAAGGAAAAATTTTATATCAAACACTACAGGTTCAGAAATTCATGCTAAGTTCCTATAGTCTGGAGAGAAGTAGAAAGAAGAAAACTAAAATAAAATGGTTTGGTATAATTTAGTAATCTGTTCTCTGGGAAGACCTAGCCTCTTCATGGCTCAGAAGTGATAAGGACAATATTGTCTTGCAAGCAGATGGCAAAGGTCTCAGACATATGAAAATGTGATCAAGTGTCTTTCACTTCAATATGCTTTATAGCATTGAACCATAACTTTCGGAATCTTGACCATGAAGACACAGAAAGTTAGTGTGGCATACTGAAATTTGGGGCCTTGGATGACCACAGCTTCCAGAATTCATGCCCCTGTGTCAATTTATTTATACCGACTCTAGGCTTGGCCATGTGATGAGTTTTATCAAAGCATGATTAGTCCTTGTGCACTGAGACTTGTCCTCACAGAATACACCTTCTCAGAACCCAGCCACCACGCTGTAAGTAAACCCAAAGAGCCACGTGGAGAAGCCCATGTGGAAGAGACTCAGGAATGCTGGTTTACAGCCCCAGTTGAGCTCCCAGCTAGAGACCAGGATGAACTGCCAGCTCTGGGAGTAAGGCCCTTTTGGACCTTCCACCTGTTCCAGTGTCCCTGCTGGCAACTTGTAAAGCAGAACTGCTGGACAGCCCATCCATCGACTCATGAAAAATTATACACCATTATTGTTGTATGCCACTGAGTATTAGATTCGTTTTTCATGTAGCCATGGACAACGAAAACAAGCAAAGAGTGAAAGCAAAATCTACATTCAAACCAACTTGGTATAGTTTTGACTCTGGGTACCCCAAAACCTGATGTCATGGTCCAGTGGTTTTCAACCTGGCTGTACCCCAGAACCACCTTCAGAGACTTTTCAAAGTACACCGAAGTGGGCCCACCACAGAAATTCTAATTCCAGGATAATCAGTAGAACCAGGCAACTTCTGTGTGAAAGCTCCACTGGTGTGTCCCCAGTGTTAGAATGGCCAGAAGAGTCTGCACTGACACAGCCAGTTGTTTCAAAGTGGCCAATATCACATGACCTTACACCCACCTTCAGCACAGAGAATGACATCTCATCGAGAAGCTGCTGTAGTCAGCCTATTTTATGGGGCAATACTATGCTCAGGGATTTTATAAGAAACATGGAGCAGAGTTGGAGTATGTCTCCAAAACTTTGTTGGAAAAAAGTGTCCAGACTGTACACTTAAATCATAAAAATGTATTTAAGGCCAAGCTGAGCACATAAACCTCCAAGAAGGAATTGGAGGGAGAGGTTCCCTAACAGGATCAGAGGGAAGAAGAAGCAGGGCCGCATGGAGCATGTCAGTGCAACAATTGCTCCTTCTGTCCACCCTGGCTTCATCACAGCCAGAGGAAAGGGAGAGGTTGTGCAATTGTATATATAAATCCCGAGTGAGGATGAGGCCGGTCAGAGGAAGCAAGGGGTGGGGGTGGCCCATTTTCCTCATCTGCTCAACATAAGCCTGTGAGGAAACAGGCTGACTCTTTTAATAATATCAATGAAAGACAAACATCAGGGGAACAGGCATTGAGGCTATGAGGTCCAGCTGGTCCCTCTCACAGGGAGATTCTCCCTCCATTGCCAACCTTGCAGAACCTGGATATGTGTTTATTAAGAGAAGGGGGGGGGCGCTTAATGTATGATTGCAACCATAGGAATGAGCAAGAAATCGCCAAAGCAGAAGGTGAGTTTCAGGCATCAGGGCTCCCTACCAGTGTAGGGAGATTTAGCTTTATTAAGAATAATACAATAATTGTTGAGAATCTACATTTAGCTTTATTAAGAAAGAGAAAGGGTTTCTTTAAAGACAAAACAGATCAATATGCCTGAAAACATGGGAAAGAGTAAAAGGATATTTTAGTTCTCTTCCCTGCTTGGACATGTGTTATTCAAGGCTCTCATTGTTGTATGTAAATGAAAACTACTCAAACTACCTTAACCATAAATGTAGAGTTTATTGACTCATTAAAACAAAAGTCTAAGGGTATTCTGGCCTCAGCCATGGCTGGACCCAGATGCCCAAACAATTTTGCATGAAACTGTCTCTCTGTGTCTTAACTCAGCCTTACCCTCTTTCACTCCATTCTCTCACAGGATCCCTCATTATAGCAGCAAGATGGAAGCCAGGAGCCCCAGGCCATTTTTCTATCCTCTCTCAACAACTCTCTATAGAGAGACTCTTTTTTCCAAAACTGTTTCTGAGAGCTGAGTCTCCTTCTCTCTGATTGGGTCATATGTCCATCCCTGAGCCAGTCACTGTGGCTGGCAGAATATAATTTCCTGGGTGGCCAACTCTGGATCACGGAGCAGGGTCAGTTCCACCCAAGTGATATGGTCTGACAGTAGAAGAGGGGTAGCTTCTCATGAAAAATCAGAGTGTTATTTTAAAACCAGAAAAATAGTCAGTAGATGCTGTCCAGGTAAATCCTCTCTCTGGCTTAGAGTAGAGAGTTGGGCTTCTGAAGAACAACTTTCATTTTTTGAAGAGGCAGTTCTATGTGTTCAAGTAACGATGAAGCAGGTCCCATACCCAATGGAGCCCACAGAGGCCAGCTCTGGATCCTCCATGGTAAACCATTATTGATCCTTCCCCAGAGCCCACTAGTCATCCTGAGTTGAATGCAGTCATCCAAGCTCAACCAGCTTCATCCTCCAAGGCCCAGAACAGAGCAGGCACAGCTATAATTTCTTTTTTTCTGATGAAGTCAGTCAGTCAAAACTTGAGGATTCTTGGCCTCAGCTCTCCTGCTGGCTTGTTGCTATGTGACTGGAAAGTTAAACAACTGTTAAATCCTTCAGCTTTCTCTCAAGTAAAATTCAAGAGTCTACAAAAAAAATTCTATTGAAAAGAAAACATTTCAAATATACTGTCATCACTCTTATAAGTCTTCTCACTTCCCACCTGGACCAAGTAACAATGTGTGACAGAGGAATAAAAAAGAATGCCAATTTTATAGATTTTACCACTTCATACTCTTTTCAGGTCTGTGAAAAATGTTTAACGGGTGAGTTATTTTTTTTTATAATTCTCTACAAATCTGCTCTACATCAAAGATTGTTTTTGGAGGGTGTTGCCCGGATACAGAACAGAATACTTAAACTAGGATAGTTTGATTTATCTTCACCATTCCTGACAATAAAGTATTGGGGGAGTAAAGAAAAAAGTTTCCAAATTCCTGGTTTGGTGGTCAAGATATTTCACAGTCAATCCGGCATCTTGTTGCTCTCTCATTGCGCCTTTTTTTTTTAATTATATTTTCTTGTTTATGCTATTACAGTTGTCCCAACTTTTCCCCCTCGTTCCCCTCTACCCAGCACCCCCACTCCCTCAGACAATCCCCACACCATTGTCCATGTCCATGAGCCATGCATATATGTTCTTTGGCTACTCTATTCCTTGCGCTATACTTTACGTTCTCATGAATATTCTGTAACTACCAATTTGTACTTCTTAATTGCTTCATTTTTTTCACCCATTCCATCAACCCTTCCCATCTGGAAGTTATCAAAACATTCTCTGTATCTGTGATTCTTTTTATGTTCTGCTTGTTTATTTCATTTTTTAGTTTCAATTGTTGATAGATATGTATTTATTGCCATTGTATTTTTCATAATTCTGATCTTCTTCTTCTTAAAGAAGACCCTTTAACATTCATGTAGTACTGGTTTGGTGATGATGAACTCTAACTTTTTCTTGTCTGGGAAGCTTTTTATCTGCCCTTCAATTCTAAATGATAGCTTTGCTGGGTAGGGTAATCTTGGTTTTAGGTTCTTGCTTTTCATCACTTTGAATATTTCTTGTCAATCCCCTCTAGCCTGCAAAGTATCCTTTGAGAAATCAGCTGACAGTCTTATGGAGGCTCCCTTGTAAGTAACTCTCTCCTTCTCTCTTGCTGATTTTAAGATTCTCTCTTTGTATTTAACCTCTGACATTTTAATTATGATGTGTCTTGGTGTGGGCCCCTTTGGGTTCATCTTGTTTGGGACTTTCTGTGCTTCCTGGACTTATATGTCTACTTCCTTCACCAAATTAAGGAAGTTTTCTTCCTTTGTTTTTTTCAAATAGGCTTCCAATTTCTTGCTCTTCTCTTCTCCTTCTGGTACCCTCATGATGCAAATGTTGTACACTTAAAATTGTCCCAGAGGCTCCTTACACTATTCTCATTTATTTTTAAATTATTTTTTCTTCTTGTTGTTCTGATTGGTTGTTTTTTGCTTCCTTATGTTCCAAATCATTCATTTGAATTCAACTTCATCCACTCTACTGTTGTTTCCCTGCAAATTGTTATTTCAATTAGCATATCCTTCATTTCTAATTTTTTTTTTATGCCGTTAAGGTCCTCACTAAGTTCCTTGAGCATCCTTATAACCAGTGTTTTGAACTCTGCATCTAGTAGATTGTTTGTCTCCATTTTGTTTAGTTTCTTTTCTGGAGCTTTGCTCTGTACTTTCATTTGGGCCATGTTTCTTTGTCTGTTCATTTTGTCAGCCCCCTGTTTTTTGTTTTGTTTTTGTTTTTGTTTTTTTTATGTATTATGTAGAACTGCTGTGTCTCCCAGGCTTGATAGAATGGCGTGATGTAGTAGGCGCCATGGCACAGCCTCCCTTATCACCCAATCTGGGTACTCAAGGTACACCTACCAGGTAGGCCATGTACACCCTCTCCTTGTAGTTGAACCTTGATTTCTATTGGCACATCCAAAGTCAGCCACCATCTGTGTTCTGTTTGGGGTCACACAGCATAAGCTACAAAATGATCTTCAGATGGCTGCTATTTATGCTGGGCTTGTAGGTGTCCAGGAAAGGCCAAGCTGTGAGCCAAGGCCAGCTGTTGCTAGTGCTGGGCATGGGGCAACATAGCAAGAGGGTCAAGGCTTGCTGAAGCCAGATGCTGCTTATTTGAAAGAATTTAGGAAAATCTGAAGCATGGGCCAAGGCAAGCCATTAATATGGGGGGGAAAAACACTGAAAACAGCTTGGGTAGGCTTGAAAGTTAGGTGGGGCCTCAGGGAATCACCAGCATGGCCCAAACAATGTGAGCCAGGTTGATGGAGTCTCAGCTATGGCTTCTGCCTGCTGGCTCTGTTGGGGCAAGGCTCAGAAAGGGAACAGTGGCCTCTGCCAGCACTTCTGTCTGGGACAAAGCTGCCCCCTAACTTTCACTCTGATGCCAGATCCTTCAGCTCCCCCCTGTATGCCTCTGGTGCCTTTTAATCTGCTGCTCCCCACACTGGAACTCAGAGGGAATGAGCCTGAGTAAGTCTGTGTGCAGGCCCTTTAAGAGGAACGGTCTGATACTCCAGCAGTTTCTGTCTTCCATGGCCTCAATGCCCACTGGTTTTTACAGCCTGAAGTTATAGAGACTTCTCTTCCTGGCACAGGAACTCTGGGCTGGGGGCTTGGTGTGGGGTTGGGACCCCTTGCTACTGAGATAACCCTCCTCATTTTTACCCACCACACATAGGTGTGGGACTAGCCCATTCTGCACCTCTGCCCCTCCTACCATCCTTGATGTGATTTCTTCTTTAATTCCACAGTCATTGGACTTCCATTCAGCTCAATTTCTGATGGTCTGAATAATAGTTCTATCATTTAGTTGTAATTTTCAAATAGTTGTGTGAGGAGGGGTGCCATGTTTACCTGTGCTGCCCTGTTGACTAGTCTCACAGTATCTTAATACACATACTTTATTTGAAGAAGTAAGAAGCCAGTCCCTTCTTCATTCTTCTCTTTCTATCCTTCACCTCCATCTTGATCCAGTCCCCACTCTCAATCTGAACCCAAGATAACTGTTACATTGTATTATTACTTGTGAGTACTGTCTCAAATGCATAAGCATGAATGAATGTGTGGATGGGACAGAATAAAAAAGGAGTAGTGAGAAACACACTCTGCCTATCTGCTCATAATCTCCTGATCTCCAAAGTGGATAGAACTAATAGGAAAAGAGCAGTGAACCAAAAAAGCAAAGGAAGATACATCCTTTCACTTTCAGAATGAAATGAGCTCACTTAATCCTCTATCATTGGTGAGATACCCTAAAAGTTCTGTAGTGTAGTGGTTTTTAATCATGTATCCTGTATCCCTTTCATCCCACATGAAGAGACTGTTGTCATATCTGCATGCTAAATTTGTACCTACCCTATTATTTCCCACCACTCCTCCCAGCCAATATTATGCCAGATAGAACTTGGAATCCAAGCCTCAAAAAACAAAGTTTCTACAGTCCAAGAAAGCCTAATGAGCTGTGAGCTAGAACACAGAAAGAGTCATGGCCACATGAATCTACTTTTTGTACCCTCACTTTGAGCCTCATTGCCAGTCTGGCTCTTTGTTTAGGTGACCTTTGGCCCCTGGAGTCAATGTTTGTCTTCTAAATGGTATTTCAACACTAACATCTGGTGATGTCCCCCAGCCTGACATTTGTGAAGCAGATGCTTCCAGTGGCCTGCAGTGTGCCTTCTGGGTCAATGTTTTCAGTAATGCCCTCTGGCATTGATCTCTGTGGTACCTCTCCCCAGGTAAGAAAAGAAATGCCACTATGAAATGGCTGAGAGAGAACACTTCAGACCATCTGGAGGCAATCTTGGAATATAAAACCCCAGAAGTTCTTGTATAAAGAAATACCTAGAGGTAGGGAGTAGAGGAAAAGATCAAGTCCTTGGTATTTTTTTTGAAGTTGTACTTAAAATAATCTAGCAATTGAAGCCTGACAAATCTATACTTCATTTTAAGTAATTTCTTTACATGTTTCTCTCTCCCTGCTCAGGGTTCTCTCTCTTGAAACTTTAAAGTGATGGAGAATAGAATCTGTTGCTGAGAAAAGCCAGCCCTCTCTCCCCTCTCATTCTCACTCTCCCTACACACACACACACACACACACACACACACACACACACACACACACACACACAAGCACATACTTTGTGGTACTTAGTAAGAGGCTCCTCTCAATACAGGCCTAGAGAAAACTTCAAGGAACCATATAAACTACAGCAGAAATTCAAATAGCCTACATTTATTTGGACAATGGTGTTTTTTTTTAATTAAGGATTTTCCCCCAAGATTTCCAAAAAGCTTTCAAAAGTAGTAAGCAGGTCAATGAGGATTATTTTCAACTAGATAAAGATTTTAGATTCTCTAACACAGGGTCTCAAGATCTCTTACTTATTATCACCATCAGGCAGCAACATCTATACAACCACCTACACAGAAAGGTGGAAATCTTCTCAACCTACTCAGGAGTTTAGTACAGACAAGGTATTCATGAGGCTACTTTGTAATATTTACCACATTGCTATGTGGTTCCTCTTTCCAAAGAGCTTAGAATCCATCATCTTTTCATTCATTCATCTTTATGAAAGCTATGCTGTCCAAGTGGTCAATGAGAACAGGGAAAAGAACTGCACAAGCCAATTGGAAAGGGGGTGGTGGACAGAATTCTAACCTGACCCCCAATAACTCACACTCATATAATTCCCTTTTCCAACTACATAGAGAATTTGTGATTTGTTTCTAATCAATAGAATATGGCAAAGATGATGGGATATCACGTCCATGATTTTATTATGCTATATTGCAAAAGCAAAGGGATTTTGCTAGTGTGATTAAGGTGCCAGATCAGTTGACTCTAAGTTAATAAAGATCATTTGGAATGAATCTAAACTAATCAGTTAAGCCCTTTAAAACTGGATCTAGAGTCAGAGAACCCAAGCAAGATAAATTCTCCTCTGGCTTGGGAGAAGAATGCTGCCCTGTTGTGAGAGGACCTGTGAGAGAACCACATGGCAAGGACCCAAGGGAAGTCTCTAGGAGCCAAGAATGGTCCCTGCCAACAGCTAGGAATCAAACAGGGAGCTCAACTATACCAATGCAAGGAAATGAATACTGCAAACAGATTGAATGAGGCTGGAAGTAGACTCTTCCCCAGTCAAGTCTCCAGATAAACACAGTCTGGTTGACACCTTGATTTCAGCCTAGTGAGACCCTGAGCAGAGAACCCAGGTCAGCCGTGTCTGGATTTAGGATCTGCAGGAACTATGGGATAGCAAACGAGTGTTGTTTGAAGCAGATAAAATTTGTGGTGACTTGTTACACAGCAATAGAAAACTAGTACAAGGGGATTGACTGGGAAGAACCAAACAGCTTCAATCTCACATTGCACTCCATCTATCCAATAATACTTTGTGGACCCTGGATATAATTCTTCCCTTGAGAATCAGCAGTCCATGGGATGGAAGAGAGTGTGACTCCGTCTCAAAATATGGATTGATGGATGGATGGATAAATAGCTACATAGATAGAAATACACACGCACATGCACACACACACACAAGTATTTGCTATGTGCCAGGATCTGTCGTGAGTGCTTTAAATATATTATCTCATTTAGATGAGGGGCTAGACTTAAAAGGGTGGGTAGAATAAAAGAAAGGGAAAAGAACTAACAAAAGACACATAGTTGTCCCCTCACAAAGTCATAAATTTGTTGGAATTTTGAATCAAAAGTTCATCAAATCATGATGTAAGTAATACTAATAGTTTTTCCAGTTGCTGCCCTTGAGTGGACAGTAGGCAGGTCTGCATTCATACGTGAGTATGATATATACATAGAGGGAATGTTTTAAACCTATCAATTATAACCTATTATAAGATCATGAAGCAACAATCAGAAAAAGTGTCAAAGCTATTACTGATGTGGGATCATTGTTGTATGAGCCATGAAAGTGTTTTAAAGGAAATGGTCCAGTTTTTTTAAGCATGACAGATGGAACTGACTCAAAACAACCAGATGCAGTGTAGTTATAAGGATAATGCTAACTGCTAAACAGCTCACCTCCAAATCTCAGTAGCTACTTCAGCAGAAGTTTATTTCTCATTCACATAAGACCTACTTGTCAGAACTCAGGTTCTGCTATACACAATCTTCCAGGGACCCGGATGGGCAAGTCTCCATCATCTTTGACCCATGGTTTCTGAGGCTGCTCTGAATATCAACATCCAGTTGGTTCATAGGGCAAGGTTTAGGGTCAGCATCCTGGAAATAGAGTATGTAACTTCAAACCTCATACAGCTGGCCAGAATTTAGGCAAATGGACCTTTCTAGCTTTAGAGACATATCAAACTCATTCTATTCCATTCTTTTATCTCTCACAAGTGCTCTCATGTGAAGGAACCCAAGCACAAGTCAGAGGGCAAGCAAATCCACTGATGCAGGCCATAAAAGTCAGTTTCCCATGACCCAGGACATGGTAGAGAATGACAGTAGGTGAACTTAGAGGGATCACTGAAAGATATCCAGTACAAGGTATTATACAAAGCCAAAGGACTAGAAAGGGACAATCCTAGGAGTAAAAACACCTCATCCTCATAGAGGGTTTAACATATGATGATGGTATTTCAACTCAGTGGGCATAAGTGAATTATTTTGCCAACAGTGCTGGTACAGCTGGCTAGATATCTGGAAAGAAAAATGCATTGAACTCCTATAGTACTCCATACACAAACCGATTTCAACCATATTGAAGAACTAAATGGAAAATTAAAAATTGCAATAATATTGAGGAGAACCCACATACAACCTAGAGTTAGGAAGGCTTTAACCAATGCTGGAAACCCTGGTACTAAATAAAAAAGAAAAATAGACCTATATTATTCATGACAAAAAAAATACTACAGACTCTAAATAGACAAGAGTCATAGAAAGGCAAATCTAAATCATCAACAACTATAATAAAATTCTCACATTCAATAATAGTCAGGAAAACACAATTAAAATGGAAATGGGCTGTCATTTATACCTCTCAGAACATAAAAACCTTAATAGAGAAGTAACATATCATACCTAAGGAAGAAAAGAATGTGCTCATTCTTTGCTGGTGGAAATGCCATGGCCCTTTCAGCAAAGCAGCCTGGCAAAATCTATTCAAACTAAATAGACATATATCCATTTGGCCCAGTAATTCTATTCCTTAGGATCTATAGAAAGCACTAACATAAAAAGAATTGTGAAAATAATTACTACAGTATTTTTTTAATGAATAAAATAACCAAGCAAACCAAGTGAATTTCCATCAATAAGGATTAAATAAATTATGATACATGGATATCATGAGTTGAACTTGTACTTAGAGGGAGTTCAAAGAGGGAGAAAAGGTATTCTAAGAGAAGTAAGACACAGAAGATTGGATGTCATGTGTTCCTGGTTTTATTTTTAATGGCTAGAACTACACAGGAATAAATACATATACGTCTGTGTGTGCGCACATATTCATTTGAGTGTAAAAACATGGAGAAAAAATACAGAAGATTATAAACCAGATTATCACTGTGGGCTACAGGGAAAGGGTTGATGGTTGTAGGTAAAGATGAGTATTGGTTAAAAAAAAGGAAAAGAAATAGTAAAAGGCAAAATACTAATAAAAATGTGTGTGATATCTTCACATTTATACATATATTTTATTTTTTGAGATTTTATTTATTTATTTGTAGAGATAAGGGAAGGGAGGGAGAAAGAGAGAGCAAGCAACACCAATGTGTGAGAGAAACATCAGTTGGTTGCCTCTCACATGCCCCCAACAGGGGACCTGGCCCAAAGCCAGGCATGTGCCCTGACCAAGAATTGAACCAGCGACCCTTTGGTTCTCAGGCTGGCACTCAATCCACTGATCCACACCAGTCAGGGCATATACACATATTTTAAATTATATTTATGCATACAGATGTAATTTTAAAAATAATAAATTTAACAAATGATGTAGAAATGCTAAATCTATTGCATCACAGCTCAATGGCTAGAAAGGGCAGATAGAAAATCAAACTGCAGTTGTGTGTTCAATAGAAGCATTTGTTTCCATTCTCACAAACCAGCTGCCTTTTGTCAATGTCGCCTAAACTTGATTTCTCTTCAGCTTTCCTACCCTTGATATCTGAAATTACGCTAGCAGCTCCTACACTTGTCTTAGTTCTTCTCATTCTCTTCACCAACACCAGCCCTTCACCTTCTCCTACCTCCTCCCATAGCTGCCTGTCATTGTATCTATTTGCCTCTGTATCTTCAGTCCTTTCTTCTGTTCTCTTCTTCCCAAGCTTTCCCTCTACCTGACAACTCCTCTCTCAGTCAGATGGCACCAGAGTAAACTGTTCTGTTTTCATCATCTGCTGATGACTTGCAAATCTTGATTTCCAGCCCAGACTTTTCTTCCTAGCTCCTGACGCTCTTTCCAGCAGCCTACGCAGCATCTCCACCAGGTATTTCTAGGCCCTTCAGACTCCACCCATCTATAGTCATCAGCTAGGATTGCCATAACAGAGTACCACAGACTGGTAGCTTAAACAGCAAAACATTATTTTCTCACTGTTCGAGAGACTGAAAGTCCAAGATCAAAGTTGTCCACATGTGTGGTTTCTCCTGAGGTCTCTCCCCTTGACTTGCAGGTGATGACCTCTTTGCTGTGTCCTCACACAGCCTTTCCACAGAGTGTACACACCTCTGGTGTCTCTCCTCTTATAGAGACCCCTGTCATATTGAATTAGGGGCCCACCTTAATGGTGTCATTTTAACATAATCACTTATTTACAGGTGCTGCCTCCAGATAGAGTCACATTCAGAGTTTACAGGGGTTAGAATTTCAACACATAAAAATGGGAGAATACAATTCAGCACATGTGATGTCCAAGATAGAACTCACTATTCATTCACTATTTACTGCAAACAGTAAACAGGCTTCAGGCTTCCCCTTTTGTATTTATCTATCACAGAAAGAGCCCTGTGCCAACCTAGGCTCCAAAGCTAGAAACCTGAGAGTTATCTTTGTCTCCCATCCCTGTGCCCCACCTTCATCCACTTGCAGCTTCCATGTCTCCAACATCACTGCCCATCATAGACTCCAGGGACAACCTCAGAGTCCCTTCCAAGGTCTCCCTCCTTTCCATGTCCCGCCGCCACTCCTTCAAAGCCCTGCTCCTCCCTTTATTCCATGTTTACTGGGAATCCTTTCTGTATTAGGCTCTGATGATGAAATAAAAAAGGGCAAAGTTCGTGACTTCATGTAAACCACGTGTCCTCAGATTTACTATGCTTAAAAGCAGCAAAGTTACAAGATTAAAATAAAGATTCCTCTACTACATCCCCCTGGCTGAAAATTTATATTTTGTAGGTATAGAGCAAGGCCTAAAAGGTTCGTGTTTACCGAATTCCGAGGTGACTCTAATGGACTCCAAGTTGAGAAACACTGATGAAAACTGGCAATTACAATAAGCATCAGAGCCATGGGGATGTCAGACAAGTTATTATGGGAGCAGGCTGTATCTGAAAAGCAGTCATATTAAGCAGGCAAAGAAGATGAGTGTGGAAGGGTTAGAAGAAGAGGACCTTCCATGAAGAGGGAACAATCTGCGTGAAGCAAATATCGAAAGACCAGGACCAATTAGAGTATGAAAATAGCTCCATAAGGTTGTGTTGAAGAGTTCTGTGAGAAGGGATGGGAGACAAGCAATGGGCTGACTATCCGGCACAGACCTGTCCCAAAGACACTGGGTCTGAAGCAGGGGAGTGACATGATCAGATTCACTTCAGAAAGGTCAGTCTGGAGGATGGACTGTAGGAGGGCAGGTCTAGAGCCAAAGAGAACACTTAGAGACTGTTGATGCCATTCAGGCAAAAAATATGAGGCAAACCAGATGATGGTTCTGTTGCTCGTTACTTCTGCAACCTCTGTTCAGAAACAATGGTCCTGAAATCATGGCTAGGAGAGGACCTCAGACCTCACCCCCTGTCGTGCTTGGCCCTTTCCCCACCTCCTCACTCCCCCAGATTCCCGGAGAAGGACAATCGAAAGGAAAACTGGTTGTGAAGTGCTGGAAGAAGTCCATAAATGGGTGGAAGGGAGAAGTTCCTACTGCTCCCTCTCCAACCAGCTGATGAGAATCTCTATTCTGTGTTACACCCTATCATGTGGCAGTGATGCTCATGGGGAGATGACCCAGACCTTGGCTGCGTCACTTTCAGTTCAACTCTTTTGGTAGAATTTCAATTACAGAGAATTTTTTGCTTGTTTGTTTGTTGTTTTTGATTTTTACTTCTTCAAACAATATGCATACATGTTTTTGAAACTAAGCTAATAATATTAAAATATTTATAATGAAGAATATCAGCACTCTCTACTCCCTCCATTTCCTCCAATCCCACTCTCCATAGGTAACTGCTTTTAACTAGTTTAGTGGTGTCTTCTGGTACTTTACTCTTTATTTCTAAAATGTTCTTTATCTCAGGTTGTACACAATTTAGTTCTGCTATGCCTTGGTGTCATTTTTTCATGATTTTTGGCTTGGGGTTTATTGAGCTTCTCGGATCTATGAGTTTACAATTTTCATTCAATTTGAAAAGTGTTGGCCATTATATCTTTATATAGTTTTCTTTCCCCACTTTCAGAAACTACAATTACAGCTGTACCAGATTTCTCAAGGCTGTGTTACAGTAAGCAGACACTGTTCATTTCTTTTCAGTCTTTTTTCTCTGTGTGTTTCATTTTGGATAGTTCAATCTCTCTGTCTTCGGGCTCACTAATCTTTTATTCTATAATGTCTAACCTTCTGTTCATCCTAGCTGGGGCATTTTTGTCTCAGACATTGTAATTTTCTTCTGTGAAACTTTTTATTTAGGTCTTTTATATTTTACATGTCTCTAACATGCCAATTTTTTCTCTAGCTTCTGGAACAAATGGAATGCAGTTATATTACTGATTTTAAGATCCTTGTCTACTAATGCTATCATCTCTGTCATTTATGGATTGCTTTTTATTGACTTTTCTCTTCATTATGGGTCATATATTCCTGCTTCTTTGCATGCCCAGTAACTTCAGGATGGATTCCAGACTTTGTGAATATTGGCTTGTTGGATGCTGATATTTTTATATTCCTATAAATATTCTTAATTTTTGTTCTGAAGTATGGTTACTTGGAAACAGTTTGATCTTTTCAAGCTTTGTTAGGAGCAATATTTAGTCTAGAGCTAATTGATTCTCTACTACTAAGGCAAAACCCTTCTGAGTCTCTACCTAACGTCTTATGTATTATGAGACATTACATAAGAGGTTTCTATCAACTTTCTATCCAGGTAATAGAAACAGGAACTATTCTTGGCACTGCATGAGCTCTGAATATTGCTCCCTCTCATCCTTTCCAATGCTTCTTTCTCTAATCTTAGTTTTCTCACATGTGAATGCTTGTTAGCACCCAGCTGAAGACTCAAGGGGACCCTCTGCAGATCTCCAAGCTCTCCTTCTGAACA
>PVKU01002475.1:0-225651 GCA_004027475.1 Anoura caudifer
TATCCCAGGCATGTGCCCCGACTAGTCTAAGCAGTGACCTTTTGGTTTGCAGGCCGATACTGAATCCACTCAGCCACGCCAGCCAGGGCAGTCCCAGCTCTTGAAGAAAGGAATGTCAGAGAATTAGTGGATGTATTTTTAGGTGAAAACCATTGCAGGAAAGTTGGAGAACCAGACTTGAAAACCAGGCTGGATGCTGGATATCCAGTATCCCAGCCAAGGTCACACCAAGGAATTGCTGGTTAGGGGTGGACACTGCAGACCTTGCTGCCCAGGCATGGGTGCTCCTCTTGTTAACCTTCCCTACTTTTTTTGTAATGCTTGCTCCAAAGACAAGAATCACTGGCCTGAGTAGGTGATTGGCTGACTTGGATCATGGTGCCCATGCCCTGCCTGTAATAAGGCTTTTGGGGCTTCTATAATATGAAACAGGATCTGGATTCCCACCAAGACCTGCAGAGATGTAGATTCCCCAAACTCACACACACCACAAGAGCAATACCAATCACAGAAGGATTCCTGTCTGATTCTCTGATGGGAGTCTGATAATTCTATTCTACCAGTAACTCCTGGAGTTAGCATAGACCCCAAAAGTTAAGGGCTCAGTACCATAAGACTGCCCTCACTTCAGATACCAGCTACCAATGCATCCCCCAGGCCACTCACACATCTGTCCAGCTGACTATAAGTTTGGGAGTTCCCACAATCCTCTGCAGATTTGATGATTCACTGGAGTGACTCACAGGACACAGGAAAACACTTTATTATGCTTACTGTTTTATAAAGGATACCACACAGAAACAGCTAAATGAGCTGGGGGTAAGGGCGCACAAAGATTCCGTGTCTTCTCCAGGTGTACCATCTTCCCAAAACATAAACAAGTTCACCAACCTGGAAGCTCCCCAAATCATATTGTTCAAGAGTTTTTACATCTTAATCTCCAGCTCTCTACCCCTCCCCAGAGGTAGAGGGGGTATAAGTTCCACCTTCTAATCAGGTTGTTTGGTCTTTTTGGTGATAAGTCCCATCCAGAAGCTATCTAGGGACCCCACCCTGAGTCACTCATTAGTATAAACTCAGGTATAGTCAAAAGAGGCTCTTTATGAATGACAAAGACACTCCTCTGTCACCACTCATTTCAAGAGGTTTGGGAGCTCTAGGCTTGGAACCAGAGATAGAGACCAAATATATTTTTATTATACCGCGGCTTCAGAGAGAGGCCATGCAGCAGTATGGTGATGGGGTTGGAGGCAGGGGCTCTGAGGAGAAGCTACAGCCAGTGAGGAGGTCCTTCAGATGAAATGCCACAGCTTTTATTATTTATTCCATATCAGTCATTTGCCACTTGTGATGTTGTATGGTAGTTGTGTGGTAATGTAACTCTTTCATAATCAGTTAATCCTTCAATAAAACTCTGCTATGTTCTTATGTTTCTGCTTGCCTTGGAGAAGCGGAGGAAGACAGGTCTCAGTTATGTTTATGGCAGCACAAGGAGGAGAGAAGCCAAAGTACCAATGAGATGCAAATGCTTCGGTGGAGACCAGATATTGGAGGTCCACCCTGAGACTTCCTGGAAGCCCATCCCTGATTGTCCCCAACACTCTCCAGAGGTATTTGGTGGGGGTTGGTGTTGGTGATGAAGTTTTGACTCATTCATTCATTTATTTATAATTTTATTTTTTTGTTCTGGGAAATTTTCTTAGATTATTATTTCTTAATTGAATTTATTGGGGTGATATTGATTCATGACACCATACGGGCCTCAAGTGTATAACCGGACAAAACATCATCTGTACGCTGCATTGCGCACCTATCGCTCAAAGCAAATTCTCTTTCTATCCTAGGTAAAAGATCTGTACTCAGAAAACTACACAATGCTGAAGAAAGAAATTAAGGAAGATACAAACAAATGAAAGCATGTACCATGCTCATGGATTGGAATAATTACTGTCATCACAATGCCCATATTACCCAAAGCAATTTGTAGATTCAATGCAATCCCCATTAAAATACCAATGATATATTTCACAGATATAGAATAAACATTCCAAAAATTTACATGGTACCATACATGACCCTGAATAGTGGCACCTATTTTGAGAAAAAAGAACAAAGTAGGAGGGATCACAATAACTGGTACCGAGCTATATTACAAGTCCACTGTAATCAAAACAGTCTGGTACTGGCATAGGAACAGACACATAGATCAATGGAACAGAATAGAGAGCCCAGAAATAAATCCAAGTCTCTATGGTCAATTAATATTCAACAAAGGGAGTAGGAGCATAAAATGGAGTAAAAAATAGCCTCTTCAACAAATGTTGTTGGGAGGACTGGACACCTACATGCAAAAAAATGAAACTAGACTACCAACTTACATCATACACAAAAATAAACTCAAGATGAATAAAAGACTTAAATATAAGTCATGACACCATAAAAGTCCTAGAGGAGAACATAGGCAGGAAAATCCCAGATATTCCACACAGCAATATTTTCACCGATATGTCCCCTTAGAGCAAGGGACATAATGGAAAGAATAAACAAATGGGATCTTGACTTCTGGCCAAGATGGAGGTGTAGGTGGACACACTGTGCCTCCTCACACAACCAAATTAAGGACAACAAAGATTTAGAAATAAGAAAACAACTAGAACTGATAGAAAATTGAACTGTACGGAAGTCCACCAACCATTCATCCAGACCACTAAGAGGGGCGGAGTCGTGGCAGGAAAAAGTGGAGGTTGGCTGACCCGGGTGCACAGGTAACAGTGGCTAGCAGACCCCAGGTGCACAGGTGGAGGCTAGCAGACCCCCAGGCACATGGTGGCAATGGTGCAGACCCAGTGGGGCCACGCAGGGTGGCTGGCTGACCAGGTGGTCCCACATTCACACGTAGATAATCCAGGCGAAGGGGAAGTGGCAGAAGGGACTAGAATACAAGAGAGAGCAGAGAGCATGCACCATTGCTTCCTCTCAAACCCCGCCCCCACATAAGCATCATTACCCAGCAACTGGGCTGCCCCTGGTGGGCTGCCCCACCCAGGGGAACACCTAAGGCTCCGCCCCTCACTTATGTAACAGCTGCGACCAGACCAAACAAACAAACAAACAAATAAAAATGGCTCAAATGGGAGAACAAATCAAAACCCCAGAGCCAATTCATCTAAGCAACCAAGAGATAGCCAGCCTATCAGATGCACAGTTCAAAGCACTGGTGATCAGGATGCTCACAGAATTGTTTGATTTTGCTCACAAATTAGATGAACAAATGAAGGCTACGCTAAGTGAAATGAAGGAAAACACACAGGGAACCAATAGAGATGGGGAGAAAACTGGGACTCAAGTCAATGGAGTGGACCAGAAGGAAGAAAGAAACAACCACTCAGAAAAGAAGGAAGAAACAAGAATTTTTAAAAAATGAGGAGAAGCTTAGGAACCTCCAGGACATCTTGAAACATCCCAACATCGAATTATAGGGGTACCAGAAGGGAAAGAGGAAGAGCAACAAGTGGAAAACTTATTTGAACAAATAATAAAGGAGAACTTCCCCAATCTGGCAAAGGAAATAGACTTCCAGGGAGTCCAGGAAGCTCAAAGAGTCCCAAAGAAGTTGGACCCAAGGAGGAACACACCAAGGCACATCATAATTACATTAGCTAATATTAAAATGAAGGAGAGAATTCTAGAAGCAGCAAGGAATAAGGGGACAGTCACCTACAAAGAAGTTCCCATCAGACTGTCAGCTGATTTCTCAAAAGAGACCTTCCAGGCAAGAAGGGGCTGGAAAGAAGTATTCCAAGTCATGAAAGTCAAGGACCTATATCCAGGATTGCTCTATCCAGCAAAGCTTTCATTTAAAATGGAAGGGAAAATAAAATGCTTCTCAGATAAGGTCAAGTTAAAGGAGTTCATCATCACCTAGCCCTTATTCTATGAAATGTTAAAGGGACTTATCTAAGAAAAAGAAGATAAAAAATATGACAGTAAAAAGACAGCAAACTCAGATATTAACAACCACACCTAAAACAAAAGCAAACTAAGCAAACAATAGAACAGGAACAAAAACACAGAAATGGAGATCACATGGAGGATTAGCAACACGGGAGTGGGAGGAGGAGAGAGGGGGAAAAGGTACAGAGAATAAGTAGCATAGACGGTAGGTAGAAAATAGACAGGGGGAGGGTAAGAATAGTGTGGAAAAAGTAGAAGCTAAAGAACTTATGACATATGGACAGGAACTAAAGGGGGGAATGTGGGTGGGATGGGTGTGCAGGGTGGAGGGGAATGATGGGAGAGAAATGGGATAACTGTAATAGCATAATCAATAAAATATATTAAAAATGGGATCTCATCAAAATAAAAAGCTTCTGCACAGCTAGAGAAAACATCAGCAAAATGAAAAGGGAACAAAACATATAGGAAAATATATTTGCAAATGATAACTTGGACAAGGGTTTGATGTCCAAAATATATAAAGAACTTACACAACTCCACTCCAGTAAGATCCAATTAAAAAACGGGCAAAGGACCTGAACAGACACTTCTCCATGGAGGACATACAGAGGGCCCAGAGACGTATGAAAGGATGCTCAGCATCACTAGCCATCAGAGAGATGCAAATTAAAACCACAATGAGACACCATTTCACACCAGTCAGAATGGCCATCATAACCATATCAACAAACAACAAGTGCTGGAGAGGTTGTGGAGAAAAGGGAACCCCAGTGCACTGTTAGTGGAAATGCAGACTGGTGCAACCATTGTGGAAAACAGTATGGAATTTCCTTAGAAAACTAAAAATGGAACTGACTTTTTACCTGGCAATTCCACTGCTAGGAATATACCTTAAGAATCCTGAAACACCAATCCAAAAAACCTATGCACCCCAATGTTCATAGCAGCACAAATTACAATAGCCAAGTGCTGGAAGCAACCTAAGTACCCATCAGTAAGTGAGTGGATGAGAAAACTATGGTACATTTACACAATGGAATTCTATGCAGCAGAAAGAAGGAGCTCCTACCCTTTGCGACAGCTTGGATGGATTTGGAGAGCATCATGCTAAGTGAAATAAGCCAGTTGGTGAAAGACAAATACTATATGATCTCACCTATAAGTGGAACCAGTCAACAAAACAGACAAGCAAGAAAATATAACCAGAGACATCAAAATAAAGAACGAACTGATAGTAACCAGAGGGGAGGGAGAGGGGATAATGGAGGGAAAAGGTGAGGGTCATCAAGGACCATGTATGAAAGACAGATGGACAAAGCCAAAGTGGGGCAGGATTGAGGGTGGGTGGTGGAGATGGGTGGGTCTGGGGGGAGTTGTGGGAGGGAAATGGAGACAACTGTACTTGAACAACAATTTTAAAAGTGAGGAAAAAAGGAGAATCAAAGGAAAAAAATTATCTTGCCATCCCCATTGATCTCCCCTTTGCCCACCTCCACCTACCCCCACACCCCTTTTCCTGTGGCTATCACCATACCCTCTTTGAATCGTTTATATGTAACATTAATGGAAGGACAATCCTACTGGTTGAAGATATAAAGACATCCTGGATTTTGACACTTGGCTTTAAATATAAACTTGAAGTCTTTAGTTATGTGAATGTTATTGTTAAGGAAGAAAATGGTATCATCTAAGAGCAACTCTGGGTTTAGTTTTAGCCAAGCCAAAGTTTTTTTTCTCTTTTTTTAATGAGCTAAAGCCTGGAGCCCTGTCAGTGAAGCTAATTTAGAAAGCTAAATTCTGGAAAAAAAAAAAAAAAAGAGAAGGTGGAAAAACCATTTAGGATGTCAGGGGTATAATTCTCTAGAACAGAGGTGTCCAACCTGTTGGCGTCTCAGGGCCACGCTGCAAAAAGAAGAGATGTCTTGGGTCACACGTTAAATACTCAAACAGTAATGAAAACCAAAAAATCTCGTAAATTTTAAGTAAATTTACAATTTAGTGCTGGGCTGCGTTCATAGCCATCCTGGGCCACATGGGGCCTGCAGGCTGTGGGTGGGACACCCCTGCTCTAGAAGATCCTCTGACCAGGACAGAGGAGTCAGAATGTACTCCTTCAGGGTGCTGTGGTCTCACTCAGGGTCCAGGATTTCTATAGAGGTTTAAAAACACAGGTCAGAGGGGCCTGTCTAGGATGGCTGGGATGGCTGGAATGGCTGGGTAGGGCTGGAGGGAGGGTATCACATGGGGAGGACAATTTGTTCTAACTGAAGATTAAGGGGTTGGCCTAGCAAGTTTAAGCAGCCTGCTAGCTGGAGCCAGGACAGACAGGTGGAAAGGACAGTGAGGCAGTCAGAGAAGATAAGGATCAATACCAGAGAGGACCAGCTGAAAGTGCTCTTATTAACTTGAGAACTGGGCTTTTTAATGTGATGTTTTCTTAACGAAATGTCAGAGGGACCCCCTGCAAATGAGTCTATGATGAAGTTCAATCAATGTCCAATAATGGGTAGCTAATTATTGTTCAATAAGCAACTACACTCCTTCCAGTTCTACCATAGAAACAGGCGCTGGCAGAGATACCCTGAAGCTCTCCTTCCTATACTTGTTTTTGGGAGAACATACTCCAGCCCATGTCTGTGAGGATACTTTTTTGATCTTAAAATTACTTGAGCAGCATATTCCACTGTTTGTCCATATTAATGATGGGAAGGTTTTCTTTTGTGAAATCCTCTTGTTAAAGTTCATTTCAAACATTTAATAAGTTCCTACTATGTGCCAGGCACTGGCCTGATCACTAGAAGGTTCAAAGATAAGCAAGGAAAACCAGATGTAGTCTTTGTCCTCAAGAGTTCACATCTACTATGTGTGTGGGGGTGGGGGGTGTTGAGGTATGGGGGTTAAGACGTTTAAGAAGCTGGATACTATAACCCTGACTGATGTGGCTCAGTGGATTGAGTGCCAGCCTGTGAACCAAAGGGACACCAGTTTGATCCCCAGTCAGGACACATGCCTGGGTTGCAGTCTAGGTCCCCAGGAGGGGGCACACAAGAGGCAACCACACATTGATGTTTCTCTCCCTCTCTTTCTTTCTCCCTTCACTTCTCTAAAAATAAATATAAATAAATAAATAAAATAAAATCTTAAAAACACTGGACACTATAGAAAATTATAATAAACAATGTGGGACAAAAATAGATCCAACAGTTTGAGTATGTGAAACACAGAGTTTATTCTTGTATTATTATTTCTTAATTACTGTATTATTTTCCATATGAACAACTGTAAACCTACTTTTGCCATACCCTGTACTGTGAACAGGGCTATCAAAGAAGACAAAAATATTCATCCAATACAAATGCTAGCTGGATATTTTGCATATATAATCTCATTTCATCCTCAATATAACCTTGTGAAGAAAGTACTGTTATTATTCTCATTTTACAGAATGGAGATCTAAAGTAATGTGACTTATATAAAGTCACACAGATGGTAAGTGGCAGCGACAGGATTCAAATTTATGCTTTCTAAGGTCACAGTTCATGTTTTTTTTTGTTTGTTTGTTTATTGTGGTAAAACATATACAGGGTTCAGCACAAAGGACACCCCTGTTTTATTACAAAATCTTTTATTACAAAGTCATAAACATGTAATTCTGTAACATAATTATATCATGTTCAAGCACACCACATGACATTTTAGGTGAAATGTTCAAATTAAAAAATATAAATTATTACACCCATATTATTACCCTACCAACCACACTCAAGCAGGTGTTACTTTTGCTGCACCTTGTATAACATAAAAATTACCATTTAACCATCTTTTTCTTTCAACTGAAGAGCCTTGCTCTTTTATTTATTTTGAAATTTCACAATTCCTTTTTTATAGCATAAATTTTTTAAAAGTTGTGCTAAAATGTATATAACATAGAAATTTGCCATCTTTACCATTTTTCATCATCCTACTGAGATTCTATACCTATTAAACAATAACATCTCATTGTCCTTTCCCCTAGCTCCTGGAAATCACTGTTCTACTTCCTATGTCTATGAATTTGTCACAGTTTGTGCTCTTCAGAACCTCGTTCCACCCGGAAATTGTGGGAGCACAGAGGAGGGACATGTAGGCCCAGACTGGCGGGGGTGTGCGGTGGGAGAGTGATGAGTGTCAGAAGAGGCTTTTGGAGGTTTGCCCAGCTGGGTAGGTATCCATCTAGCAGGGGAGTGTGGGTGGAGCAGGTGGAGCCACAGGCCAGCGGGCTCGATGAGCAGAAGCAAAAGCTTGCAAGAGGCACACAGGTCCTGGGAACTGTGAGTGCTGGTGCTCAGTCCCTCTCTGGTGGGCCTTGTGCTCATCCAGCTGCAGGGATCACCGAATGATTTTTTAGCTGTCTCTTCCTAGGAATTCACTCCTCCTTTCAGCTTCCTTGTTCAGAGCTGACTTTTCTTTCTTTCCATCTCATTCCTCCTCTTTTTAAAAAGATTTTTAGAAACTTTATTTTTAGAGAGAAGGGAAGGGAGGGGGAAAGAGAGGAAGAGAAACATCGGTGTGAGAGAGAAACATCAATTGGTTGCCTCTTGCACAGGCCCCGACCAGTGGCTGGGTCTGCAACCCAGCCTCATGCCCCGACCAGGAATTGAATCGGCGACCATTCTCTTCATGGGCTGAAGCCCAACCAACTGAGCCACGCTGGCCAGAGCTCCTCCTTTTATTTTTAAATTGTAAACTTCTTATTAAAATATAGCATATGTACAGCAAAATCCATGATGTGTGTGATGTACCTGAGTACAGATGCCCTGTACTCAGATGAAGTAACAGAACCCTGGCACCTCCAGAGAGTTTACCTTGAGAGAA
The DNA here is from genome assembly GCA_004027475.1 of Anoura caudifer. Lineage (NCBI taxonomy): Eukaryota > Metazoa > Chordata > Mammalia > Chiroptera > Phyllostomidae > Anoura > Anoura caudifer. The sequence continues at coordinate 8,812 of PVKU01002475.1, forward strand.
GAGTGACTATCCACACTCCACACTCTTCTCTCAAGGTAAGCACTACCCCAACAACTAACAAAATAGATGACTTTTGCCATTTTTTATACCTTGGCATCATACAGAATACATTTGTTTGTGTCTGGCTTCTTTGGCCAATTCTTATCCATGTTTGAATGTCAAAAAACAGTCCCCACCCCAGATGAGGTGACGGAGAACAGGCTACACAAATATTAGGTGGCGTCACAATTCACAGTAAACAGCAGGACAAGAAGTTTCTTGTCCTGGCCCCGTGGGCGCTGCTGGGAAATGGATGGTGCCCATTGAGGGCTGTAACAGTGGAGGGACAGCGCTTGCCCAGTGCTATTCCCCTAATATTTCAAGGAGAGTGACACTTAGAATTGTTAAACATTCCCAGGAGGGCCATAAATCTCATTTTAGCTACTTTCAATTGCAGAATGAAATGGCCTGTTTTCCTGGCAATTTTTATTTTTTCCTCTCAGTCCCTTGTCCTCTGGTTCTCTGGCTCACAGCTCATGGTTTCCTTCCTTCCTTCCGCTCCTGGATGCGTTCCCCTTTTGGTTGTTATGTTTCTGCAGAGTTCAGCCCTCCTCCGGACCCAGGAGCTTTTAGCTATTGTTGGACTGAGGAGATACAAGAGTTATAAAGGATCCTGTAGATAATTTGATTCACCCTACCCTTCAGTTTTCAGACCTTTAAAACATTGAGATATGATGTACATACAGTACAGTGCACAAATCTTAGCATATAGCTCAAATAATTCAGCTCAATTATTAAGTTAATTTTTACATATGTAGACTATCACCATCACTATAATTTTATCACCATAATTTTTACATGTCACCATCATTTAATCAAGATATAGATTATTTTTGTATTGAGCACTCAGGTTTGTTCATACTTTTCCCTTATTGATCTCTCTTCCCCACCCCCTGCCACCGTGATAACCTTTATCTTTCTTCTATCACTATAGATCATGCTTGCCTCTCCTTGAACTTCTGATAAATGGAATAATACATATGTAATATTTTGTGTTTGGCTACTTTGGCTCAACATCATGGTTTTTGAGATTCATCCACATTGTTGCATGTATCTGTAGTGTTTTTTTATTGCAGAATGTTATTTATTTATCTGTCTTCTTTTAAATCTTGACCAAGGACATGCTTTTTGATTTTAGGGGGGCTGCCTCCTGTACATGCTCCAACTGAGACCAAACTTGCAACTCACACATGTGCCGTGAGTAGGAATTGAACCTGCAAGCCTTCAGTTTACAGGACTACAATCCAATCGAGTGAGTCACACTGGCCAGGTTATCTATCTATCTATCTTTTTAAAAAAGATTTTATTTATTTATTTTTAGAGACACATGAAAGAATGGAGGTGAGATGGACAGAAGCATGGATGTACAAGAGTATGGGGGGGCTCTGCCCGAAGAGCCCCCCCGGCCACCACAGATGAGAATACATCTACCAAGACATGATCTTCTTGGGGAGGAAAGGTGGCCGATCTCTCAAAGGAAATGGGCCAAGAGCCTTTTCCTCAATGGGCTTTTATTGGGTTCATTTCACACAGGAATACAGGTAAAGCTCATTAATCATTGCCAGGTAGTAAGGATCACATAATAGATGGCATACAAAGAACTACAAGGGCCTATTCTGAGTGAGGGTCTGTTAGCTAAAGGGCTACAAAATTTTGGGAAACAAACTCATTTCCTGCTCGGACCCTTATCATTTAATTGAGAGCCTTCTTAGCAATGCAGGTTTCGCAGGATTTTATCTGTTCTTTCTCAGGCCTGATCACCTGGGGAACCCACCCTTTCCAGCACAGGGCTATACCGCCCTCTGTCATCGTTTAAGTCAGGCAGGGGAAGCAAGGAAGCCAAGAGATTAAGAGACTTCTCACAGACAGAATGAGGACATAGGCTATATCATAGCCAAGGGACAAGGGTCCATCATTCCCTTTTGCTGTAGCCCTCCAAGTCCTTCCTTGGGGCCTCCATGTGATCGTGCCTGTCTTAGGTCGTCCCCCCTTGGGAAATCTTACCCATCGTTGGCTAACCGATCAAGCATTGGGGGCCAGTTATGGATGAAGTAAAAGGAGCAGAATTGGTGCTTCTTCCAGGGAGATAAGCTTTGTCTCCTTAGTGGCTTATGGTCTGAAGGTTGCTCACTCAGCCTTAGCCTTGGGGGTGTTACAGCTCCTGAAACCAGGCAGGGCAGTTCCCAACACAAGAGGTAAATGGATCAGCCTCTCATATGCCCCCAACTGGGGACATGAACAACAACCCAGGGATATGCCCTGACAGGGAATTGAATCAGAGACCTTTCTGGTTCACAGGCCAGCGCTCATTCCACTGAGCACACCAGCCAGGGTTTTATCTTTCTTTTTAAGAACACTTGGATTGTTTCTGGTTTTGGCTACCAATTTAATTTGTTAAGGCTGCCATAAGAAAGTACTGCAGATAGGGTGGCTTAAATGACAGAAATTTAGTTGCTCATAATTCTGGAAGGTAAAAGTCTAAGATCAAGGTGTCAGCAGCAATGGTTTCTTCTGAGGGCTTCTTTCCTTGGCTTGTAGATGGCTGTCTTCTCTCTGTGTCTTCACAAGGTGTGTGTGTGCCTTAATGTCCCCTTTTAAGAAGCACACCAGTCATATAGGATTAAGTTTCACTCCAATGACCTCCTTTAGCCTTAATTACTTCTTTAAAATCCTCATCTTCAAAAATAGCTACATTCTGAAGTACTAGGGGTTAGGGATTTGACATATAAGACTTGGAGGGAACTCAGCTCAGCCTATAACAACTACTATGAATAAAGCTGCTACAAATTTTTGGTATAAACACCAATTCAAAAGAACCCATGCACCCCAATGTTCATAGCAGCACAATTCACAATAGCCAAGTGTTGGAAGCAACCTAAGTGCCCATCAGTAAATGACTGGATCAAAAAACTGGGGTACATTTACACAATGGAACACTATGCAGCAGAAAGAGAGTAGGAGCTCTTACCCTTTGCAGCAGCATGGATGAATCTGGGGAGCTATGTGAAATCAACCAGGCAGTATAAGATAAATACGGTATGATCTCCCCTATAAGTGGAACCTAATCAACAACAAACGAGCAAGCAAAATATAACCAGAGACATTGAAATAAAGAACAAACTGACAGTAACCAGAGGGGAAGGAGGAGGGGGTAACAGGGAGGAGGAAAGGGGAAGGGTCATCAAGAAACACATATAAAAGACACATGGATAAAGCCAAAGGGGGGTAGGATTGAGGGTGGAAGGTGGGCATGGGTGGGGCAGGGAGAGTGGTGGGGGGAAAATGGAGACAACTGTACTTGAACAACAATAAAAAATTCTTTAAAAAATTTTTGTATATATTTTGCACATGTACTATTGTCCAAAGTGGTTGAACCAATATACACTCCCACTAACAATGTAGGACAGTATGGTTGCTGTACATTCTCACCAGCTGAGAAACAGAGATGGAGAATGACAGAGAAGAGCTGAAAGGCCCATTTTCCCACATGCAGAACATGAGCTTGAGGGTGCAGAGCAGAGCATGCAGAACTGTCCCCAACCAGCTTCATGAACTTCTGCAACTCCCCAACACCTCACCTCATCCAATCTTTCAGTCATTCACCAAAAAGAACATTGGGAACCACCTGAGGCTCAGGGCAGGTGCTAGGCTCTGAAGTTACGTGGAAACTGAGAAAGATGTAAAGTTTAAATTCCAGGTGTAGCAACAGGCAATGAACCATACAAGTAAGTACAGATTGTTGTTAAGTGCTGGGTAAGGAATGAACCCAGGCAATAGAATAAGGGGTGTGGGTGTGGGAAGGGTAATTTTTCCTTTTGATGAGTTGCTTTGAAGGGCCTCTCTGAGGCGGAATGTGTAGGAGAGCCCTGAAGGATTAAAAGGTGCCAGTCAGACCAAGGGCTGAGGAAACTGTTGCAGCAGAAAGAATAGGAAGAATACTAGCCCTGAAGTGCGAGCAGCTCTGGGGATAGGGAACAGGAAATAATAGTCTGTGTGACTGGATCTGAGTGGACAAGGGCAGAGGAGAGGCAGGAGATGAGGTCTAGAGGGCAAGGCCCACAGCATGCTGGGCTGACAGGTCATGGGGAGCAGTTGCAGAGAGCAATGGGAAGCCATGGTAGGGTTTTAAGAGAGCGATAACCAACATCCAACTGACATGAACAAACATACATACATCTTCTTACTGTGCATCTTGAGACTTAGGATGTGGTAGGGTTCAATAAATATTCTCGAATGCTTAACTGATTGTGTGCACGATTGTTTTAGCATATGGAATAAGTTTAATACAAGTTTTTAAAAAATGTTTAAATTGAAATAAAATTCATATAACATAGAATTAATCATTTTAAAATGTATAATTCAGTGGCATTTAGTACATTCACAGCATTATGCAATGATTACCTCTGTCTACTTCCAAAATATTTTCATCACCCCCAAAGGAGATCTTATACCCATTGAGCAGTCAGTTCCCATTCCCTCCTCCCCCCAGCCCCAGGAAACCACTAATCTGCTTTCTGTCCTACGGATTTACCTATTTCTAGATATTTTATAAAACTGTAGCCCTGGCTGGTGTGGCTCAGTGGATTAGATGCCAGCCTGCGAACCAAAGGGTCGATGGTTTGATTCCCAGTCAGGGCACTTGCCTAGGTTGCTTTCGGGCTGGGTCCCCAGTGGGGGGCGCACCAGAGGCAACCACACACTGATGTTTCTCTCCCTCTCTTTCTCTCTCCCCCCCTCTCTAAAAATAAATAAATAGAATCTAAAAAGAAAGTAATCATAGAATATGTGATCTTATGTCTGGCTTCTTTCCTAGCACAATATTTTCGGGGTGTATCCAATGTAGCATGGCTGAAAAATATTCCATTATATGGATGTACCACATTTTGTTTAGCCATTTATCCCTTGATGGTTGGTTGTTTCCACCTCTTGGCTATTGTGAATAATGTTGCTATGAACATTGATGTAAAAGTACTTGTATGAATACCTGTTTTCAATTCATTTGCATATATAAGCAGAAGGGAATTTTTGGATCATTTGGTAATCTATGTTTAACTTTGTGAAGAACTGCCAAACTGTTTTCCAACATCTCAATAAACGTTTTTCCAAATGCAAAAAAGAAAAAGTAGATGGAAGCTTGGGAGGCAGGGATGAGGGCTTTTCCAATCCTCCACAAGCCAAGTTCTCTGGGCTGACTCTCATCCTCAAAGTGGGGAAAATAAAACTCACCTCTGTGAGCTGAATGAGGTAACTTCTAAAATTCTAGGCACAAGTAATCCCTCAAATTAACTGCCTTCCCTTACCATTTTGTGCTCCACTCACATCCTACTTGGCCTTGGGGGCAAGTCCACGCCTGCGGGTCTTCCAGCCCAGCCTCACTGCAAACTACAATTCCCAGCAAGCACTTCTCCCTAGCCGCCTCTCCCTGCCTGGTGCGCATGCTTTGGCAGACGTGGCACCGGGAACTAGGAGGCGGGGAGCGGCTGGGAAGTGGCGGTGGCATTTGGACCCGGTGGAGCTGCGGGCGCGGGAGCCCGAGTGGAGACCGGAGCCGGCCGTGGACAGCGGCGGGGGGCATGGCGCAGGCCGGGCCGGCGTGGCTGCTGCTGCTGGCGGTCTGGGTGAGGCTGTGGTGCGGGGTCCCGGCCGGGGCTAGCGGGAGCACCGGCACGTGGCGCTCGAAGTGAGGGTCCGCGCTCCCTACTGCCCGCCCATCCTGGACATGCGGGGAGGTGCCTCCTGCCACCAGAGTAGGGGCGTGCGTGCCAGGATGGCGGTGGTTCGGTGGCTGCAGGGGAGGCAGCGGGCGGCCCCGGCTCCCTTCTCCCAGAGCCTTCCAGGGCGCAGGGGCTGGAGGGAGCCCGGGGGCGCTGAGCTATACCTCGCGGAGTGCTTGCTCCGCGGGCACAAGTTTGCGGGGGTGCAAGTCAGTAGGCGGCCACCAGCTTAGGCGAGACACCCGGGTGCTGGGGGCAGATGCGTCGCGTACCAGACTCCGGGCCCTACACCTGTGTGAGTGCGGTGGGAAGGGGGTGCTTTCCACCCGCACTGCCAGAAACCTTATTTTAGGGCCATCTGGTTCTTGGTTTCCACCCTAGGCGGCTGGGAAACTGCCAGTCCACACCTGGGTCCCCGCCTGCAGGGAGTTCTGCTCCTACACCCAACTGAGATTGGCCCGAACATCGGCCACTTTCTGGCTGTGTGGGCTGTGTGATGCGGCGTATCTTTTAAAGTATCTGATTCAGTGTCTTCATCCTTGAAATGGGGATGGTAAAGATAACCCACCTCGCATGGTTTTCCCGAGGGTCGGATGAAAAATCTGAGGAGGAAGCTCAGTAAACTGCAAAATCATACAATAGTGGAGGAGGGGTCGGCCAGGGTACCGGGAGTGGTGGGCTCTCCAAGAGGAGTTTGCTACGCGTGTGTGAGAGATGCCTCCAAACATCCGTGGGAGAGGTCTGAATGGGTGTGTCCACAGTGTCCAGGGCTGCCCTTGGTGTTGGCCTTTGTGTTGCCTGGGTGTGTGATGGGATAATGTGGCTACTTTCCATATTTTTCCATAACTTCTGGTCTTCCTTATTTTAAGACCATCTTGACTTCTTTCCTGAAGTTTCAAGGGAGTGTCTGCCTCTGGCACCCTCTCCAGCCCAGATTTTTCAGGTTTTTTGGGATGTGTGTGTGACAAGGACACTGGGCAAACATGAGGAGAAAAAGTCAAGTGTGGATTGAATTGCTTTAAACAATTTCATCTCCCAATACCCTGCCATTTTTGGATCACAAAGAGGAGTGGCCCCTGTCTTCTGGCTGTCTGGAAATCCGTGGAGAAGGAACCTCCCTGTCCTCTAGGTCTGACCATTCTCCCTCAGGGAGAGAACCTGGCTGGAGTGGGGCAGTGTCACTTCATCAGCATCTAGGTGTGCTTGATGATCTGCCTGCATTCTGTTGCCTGGTGCCAGTTGGCCTTGGCAGGTCTCTAGGCCAGGCAGAACTGCAGAAAGGTGCCAAGGTGGCCATCTCCCGTGGGACTTCCTTTCAGGGCTTTGCACTTGGGCTGTTTTAGGAGGTTCTGCTTTCCTCTCTTCTTCCTTTTCCCCTCCCTCCTGTGAAAGTAAAAAAGGGCTTGGGAATTTGACCAGAAAGAAATTTCATTCAGCAAATATTTATCAACCATATTGTGAGGAACTGGGTTAGATTTTGGGTGGAGAACAAAATACACATTGTCCCTGCCATCCTGTGTTGCCCTGGGTTGGGAAGGGGAGTCAGTCCTGTGAACAAAAAAAAAGACAACAGCGAATGCTGATATCTGAAGGGCTGGGTACTTCCACAGAATGGGAGCCATACACTAATTCAGAGGGAGGGTCAGCTATGGTTTCCCTGAGGCAGTAGGTTGAGCAGTCAGGAGGGAGTATGGGAGTCAGCAGTTGAGGTCTGCAGGCACCTTCCACTGAGGGGTTTGGAGGAGTGAATAGGTTTGCTGAGAGCACTAGAACCTGGAAATCCCTCAGCAAAGAATTGACATTTTTCTCTTATCTCCAAGTCCTTGGCTTAGCAGGTGAGAGACACAGATGCACAGTCAGTGGTGAGTGGCTGGTGGACACTAGGGTGGACTTTGTAAATGGATACTCTGTGTGTCCCTCTGATAAGGGCTTCCAGGTACCGGGAGTGGATTGAGTTTCTTTGTTCACTCAATATTTACTAAGGGCTAATATGTGCGCAGCACCGGGCGGTGACCTGAGGGATACGAAGGAGTGTAAAGAGAGTCTACAGAGTTTCACGGGCAGGGATGTGTACCCACCACATGTTTTTAATGGCAAAATATGGAAGTGGCTTCAGTGCTCACCAGTAGTGGCATGGTTACATGACTTTTGGCCCTGTCCACACCATGGGAAGTGATGTTTATGAAGAATATTTATATTTACTAGAATGCTGTTTATTATAAAGACATCTTGTGATGCTAGTGAAGATGATCTGAGGACATGGAGACATCTTCTAGTGTGATGAGTAGGGGGAAAGCAGGATAAAAGCCAAATCCCAGGAGGGCTGAAGGTGGCTTCCTGAGTGTTTGAGGGTTCAGAAGTGCATCAAGATATGAGCAGTGGCTGGTCTGGAAGGTGGAGTTGTGGGTGACTTTTGCTTACTTACGGTTTTCTGTGTTTTTCAAGTTTCCTACAGGAACATATATTAGTTTTTGATCAGGAAAGTGAATAAGGCAACATTTTTTAAAGGTTCTTTTGGGGGCCTCAGCCCTCCAGAAGAATACTGGGGTAGAAAGAGTCAACATTTTGGGACAAGTTGGTTCTAGCCCTTTGAGGCTGGGTGGGTGTCTCTGCCCACGGGGTCTGTGGCTGAGGAGACTGAGCTGTTCTGTCCCCAGCCTGTGCCTGCGATGGCTGCCCCTTCCTGCTGTCCAGTGCAGCAACTCGCTACAGCTGGCCAAGCCGTGGAGCTAGGCTGTGTTGGAGTTTTTACTGGTTTGCAGACCAGTTGGAAAAATAACAATGGTGAGCGCTTTCCTTTTTTTTTCTTCATGAATCCAAATATTTTCAGTTTAAAAACTTACTCTTTTGCTATGATGTCCATGTTTGGGGATAGGGAGTAGTTTGCAATATCCTTTTGAAACATGAAAGTAGTGATGGTATATTGTGATTTTTTTAAAGTCTTTGGATAAAATTTATTTTTAAGTATATATGACATACATTACACATATTTAAACATATATGTATATATACTTTAAAGTATGTCATGCCAGTCTGTGAGATTCAGAAGTCTGAGAACTGCCGCTCTGACTCAACTCCCTCATTTTATAAAAGAAAAGGGAGGCTCCAGGAGCGAGGACGCACTCAAGGCCACCCAGGTTCTAAAGGCAGAGCTGGGATTAGACTGAGGCTTATGAATTATAAACCAGGGTTCTTCCCACTCCATCTCTGTCATCCCCGCCCCCCGCCCCCCATCTCCCACACGCTTCCCTCCTCCAAAGCCGCTGCTTAGAGCCTCTGCCCGATGGTGGCTTGAAGCTCAGAACCTGGCGGCTGGAGGTGCAGGAAGCAGGAGACGTTTGCCCCTGGTCTCTCCTGCAGAGCTTTTAATGTACATGTATTTAGATTCTACAGTATATATTTAATAGGCTTCTGTGGGTTGGCCTGGGGACCTAATTGCCATTTATAATGCTGTTTGGAACCTGGAGTGTACTTCTCCCACAGAAATAAACGCATTACAGAGGAAATTTTAAAGCAGAACGTTAAGGCGAAAGTTGGAGGAGTGGCTGGCTGAGTGCCGTGTGAGTGGCAAACACTGAGTGCTGTGGATTCGGGCAGAGTCCAGGCGGTGGGGCGCCGAGTGACCAGAGAAGGGCCCCAGCTCACTGCTCACAAAGGAGGGCAGACTCTGAGCTCTGTTGCTGTGGGCGTCCTCCCTGCCCTGGCTGTTGTGTTCCCAGCACCTTGCCCAAGACCTGGCATGCGGTCATCCCCAGGCCGCGTTCAGCTGAAGGATTCGTGTTGCTCTTGACAGAGAAAGGAAGCTTTTCCTGACAGAAATGCGGGCAATGAGGACTGATGGGCCAGGCTGGCTGGTAGGAAGGATTTGAGTGTGGGAGTTGGGGGCATAAGACTGCGATAGTGGATTGTAAAGAAGCTTAAATGCTGACTTTTGGACTTGATTCTGTAGTTAATGGAGAGACATGATGAAAGTTGCCCTTTGAATAGCAAGATCAGTCAGGCCACAGAGTAGGGTTTTGGTTGAAGTGGAAGAGATGGGATTAATTTTCTCAGAACAGCACTTTCTTCTTCTTCTCTGTTATCTACAAGATAAAGTCAAGTTCGATGTTGTGGAAAGAACATGGGCTTTTTGCCAGGTAGACACTCAGGAGCTGTGTGACCTTGGGCCCTGCCTCAGTTTTCCTGTTTGTGAATGGTGGTAATAATATCCGTCTTGCAGAGTTGAAAGGACCAGAAATCATACAGGAAGCACTCAGCCCAGTGCTAGGCACATGGGAGTGCCCAGCAAGTGGGAGCCATAGCAGTCAGCTCAAGTTGCTGATGAAGAGGTGCTAGGGAAGCCAGTTAGGAGGAGGCAGTGGGCAGTGAGTGGCCACAGTGTGTGTGAGCAGAGGCTTCAAGTCGCGGATGGCGATGTCCTGTGCTGCTGTAATTTTCTCTATCACAGTTCCTTGGAGCTGGGCTCTTGCCTTGATTCCTGCCCCTCCCCACTGGGCCCCTGCACTGCCTCTGGATTGGCGGATGGAGGGGGGGCTTGCAGAGGGTAAGGATTTAAGTGCTCAGTGTTTCTCTCCCCTTTCTTCTGAAAGTGGATCCTCTCTTGAGAATGGATATACCAACAACACTGCCTCCCTGGAGGGTTCGCCCCAGCACCGAGGTTTTTTCAGTGGGGCTCCTCTGTCCCCCTTGGTCGTCCTTGTAGGTTTTGGAGGCTGTCTAATTGACAGTGGGCCTGGGAGTGGTGCATGGGGTGTAAGGACAGCCGAAGTTCTCTTACATGACCCAGACTAAAATGGTTTATTTGCCCCCCACCCCCACCTCCCTTCTGCCTCCTTCCATTTGTTCACATCTGGCCTCCCAGGTCCCAGTGGGAAAGAGGGGAGGAGCACAGTGCTGGCCGTTGCCTGGCCCGTCCTGCAGCACTGACCGGGGCCTCTGGCTGCCCATTTGATTTGTCGATGAGAATTATGACACACCCGTACATTTGAAGAGGGCTTCGAGTTTAGTTTGCAAGGCATTTCTACATATTTCATGCCTGTGTAGCCTGGAGTACCATGTTAACTGGCGAGATAAGGTAATTAAATGCTGTTTCCTGTAAAGAGGGTTGGGTGGGTGGACAGAGGTGGGAGGAGATGGACATTAGACAAGAGTATGGGTGTGGCCTGGAGGGTGGAGGGATAGATAGGTGGGTTGGATGGGACTCAGTGATAGTTCTAGTGGCTTCTCTGACTATTTAAGCAGCCAGGTTGGTAGGCGCTATTTGCTGAAATAGCAACACCAGCCATTTTCCTTGGTGTCTGTAAAACTTGCTTTTTAGCTCCCTGAGGGCCTGAGCAGGGGAGCAGGAGCAGCCAGCTGGACACTTGTCCATCTTTCTCATCCTTCTCAGTACCCCCTTCTTAGGGCTGGTGCGGTTCCCGCTGACCACCTGAGGTCCACCAGGGCCTCTTCCCACATACCAGTTTACAACCGCTTCTAAATAATTAGCTTTGCAGTCATGAGGTGGGGGTTAAACACTCACAGGGAGTGTGGAGTTAGAACAGTGTTAGAATAGCCCTTTCGTTCCCCGAGGCCATACTGAGCCCGCAGTTGAATGCGCACTGTTTCCATGTGGCCTGATGGTGAGCCTGTGCCTGGCTTCAGAGAATCTAACTTGGTACAGCTGGTGGGGTGGAGGTGGAGAATCCGTCCCCTGCAAAGGATCCCACTGTATCTTCAACCCCTTGCTAAGAGCAGATGTCTTTTATTCATGAGCAGGTCCTTTCATCCTTGCCCTGGAAGGTGTGAGTGGAGATCCAGGTTGAGGGCCCTAAGGTGAGGCTTGAATATACAGGTGATTTAATATCGGAGCCCAGACAGGGGCTTGACTGGAAGCTGTGCTGCTGGGCCCAGTAGGCCAGGCTCCAGAGGCGCAGGCAGGTGTGTGCTCTCATGAAGGGGCCTCACCTGGCTGGTCCTGGGCAGAGTGCTGTACCTGCCCCTCATTTCAAAGGAGTGTGTGCCACGACCTGCGCACTCCACGTGTCACAGGTGTTCATTCATTCCACAGATCCATCGATCTTTTTTTAAAACAGATATTTCTTGGGAGTCTTTTGTGAGTCAGGCGTACCATGCAGCAGCATTGGGGACGTCATGATAAGTAAGATGGGCACCATCCCTTTGTCCCATTGCTTAGTGGGAGAGCCACCAAGGTATTATTTGATTCAGGTAGAGAGTGCTGGAAGGAGGAAGTGTAAGGTGTAATGGAATGTGTAACAGGGATCCCCAGCCTAGTGCAGGGAGTCAGGAAAGGCTTCTCTGAGGACGTAAGGACCCTTTCTCAGAATAGTGGGGGTTTTTTAAAAATTTTTTTTATCTTCACCCGGGGATGTATATATTTATTGATTTTAGAAAGAGAAGAAGTGGGGAGGGAAGAGAGAGGGAGAAAAGGAGAAACAGAAACAGTGATGTGAGAGGGAAACATTGATCAGTTGCCTCCCAAACATGCCCCGAATGGGGATGGAATCCTAGGTCTGTGCGCTGACTGGGGATCTGTCCCGCAGCCTTTTGTTGTATGGGACGGCGTCCCAACCAACTGAACCGGTGGCCAGGGCCAGAGTGATGCTTTAAATGTACAGAATAGAACACATGGGATTATAAAGGGAACCAGAGATACTACAACACAATTATCCTAATATTATACCAAATATGTGATAAAATTATATGTACATATTTTATTACTATCATATAAGAAGATCTAGTGTTAGGTTTGCTAATTTATGTAATGTTGAATAGCATAAACAGTGTTTCACCATATTTACACCAATTGTAATGTGATGGGAGATGTGAGTTCTGTTGATGGTAAAGTCACAGATACCCACATCCCTGATACAGGGAAGGCTAAATTTCAGTTAGAGATTCGTGGGGATGTGATGTTTCCCCATACAAATTCATAGATCCCATGGTAAAGAACAGTTTTCTAAGAACTTGGGAATAAAAGAGGATTTAGTAACTTATGTCATACTGCAGCTTTGTCTGAGAAGCCCACCTAAGGATTCTAGTGCTCTGGGGAATTTAACTTTGCTTATTATTCCTTAGGACCCATCCTCTGTGAAGTTAGATATGATGTAAATAATGTCTGGTGAAGAAGAGAGACATGAAGGTTATTGCCCTGCAGGACATTTGCCAGTTTGGTATCTAATTTAGCAGTCTTATATTCAGGATTCTTTTCTTTAATCAATCATATGCACATTACTGTCTTATAACTTCTTTCCGAAAAAAATTTTTTTAACCTTTTTTCTTTTTTTTAAAATAGATTTTATTTATTTTTAGAGATAGGCGAAGTGAGGGAGAAAGAGAGGCAGAGAAACATCAAGGTGTGAGAGAAGTTTGCAACATCTATTGGCTGCCTCTCATGCTTCCCCAACCTGGGACCGGGCCCGCAACCCAGGCACGTGCCCTGTCCAGGAATCGAACCAGCAACCTTCCGGTTTGTGGGACAATATCCAACCCACTGAGCCACACCAGTCAAGGCTAACCTTTATTTTATTTTATTTTTTTATAGCTTCTTGTAACTTGTCATTTTAGTGGGTCCCTTATTAAAGAGTTCATTAACACTTTGAAATATGCTCAATATCTTTTTATGAGCTAGGTTTTTAACATTTGAGAATTATACTTGACCCTGCTTTAAGGACTTCCGAGTAAGCAGGACGTGAGGGTGTGGTGTTCAGAAGGGAGGTCTGGGCTGGAGATGTTAATTTAGGGGTGCTGCCTGGAAGGTGGGTGAGGCCCCCTCCCACGGGGGGAGGGGAGTGGCAAGAGGAAAGAGAAGGTGGACTGAGTGAACGCCAAGGAACTTCAACATTGAAAGGGTAGGGAGAAGAGGGTGTACAGAGAAGGGGGACCGGAGAGGTAGAAGAGAGACCAAGAGTGTTCACCTGGGTTGGAGAGGGTGAGCAAGCCGAGAACTGGAGGTACCCGTAGGGTTGTCCACATGGAAGTCATTGTTGAACCCCCACGAGAGCCTTTTTGGTGGCAGTGGGACAGATCTGAGAGGGCTGGGGAGTGAATAGGAGAGAAGTGGGGGTGGGAAAGTCTGGCTGTGAAGCAGCGAGTGACACGGGGTCCAGATGGTAGGCTTTTAACAGGTGGGCCGGTGGCAGGGGCTTTCCAACCTGGCTGTGGATCCAAACCACCGTAACGGGGGATGTGTACAAATGGATTGACTTCGGAGATCCGGCCCAGGAATGTGTATTTCTGAAAAGCTTGTTCTTGGAGCTGCTGTGCAGCTGCCGACCAGGCAAGTTTGTAAGTTACCAACATTGGTGTTACAGGGTGGGTAATACTTGGGTAGCCGAGGTTGTCTGTCTGGGCCGAGTGGTGTGGCGCAAGTTCTGCCCATGTCGTGAGCCACACGCACAGTTGACACTGGGAGGCATCGTTTGGCTGAGTGTGTGCGGTTTTGCTTTTCTGTGAAGGCACGTGGGGAATTGCAGGCTGGCTGGCGGGCAGCAGGGGAAAGATGATTAGGTTGTCAGTGCAGCTCTTTTTAGTCGGTCACATTCAGTAGCTAGATTGGAAGGGAAAGTGAGCTTTCGGGCCTCTAGATCGTGTCCTGGGTGCCACTGTAGGCCGTGAGAGGAAGCTCTAGGGACATCAGCGTGAGGTATATACATTTGTGGGCAAAGAGAAGAGCGTCAGATCTGTACTCACACATCCAGTCTGAGTCCTGGTTCTGCCACTTCAAGCTTCGCCCAAGGCGAGTCCCTGAGCTACTTAGAGCCTCAGTGTTCATATCTCTAAAGTGGGGAGAGTACGACATCCCAGACAGATTGTTTATAGTTTTCAAACATTTTTACTGCGACCCCTGCAAGGGTAATTATACATATTTACATTATAACCAAGTATATATACCCACGTATAAAACATATATTTGTACATTTCACTGAATATTTTGGCTTGCTCCCTGTGGCGCACACTGATGTTTTCTGTTTAATGTCATTACAACATGCGGGTGGTGACCCCCTGAATTGATTTTATGACTCAACTCTTGGGTTGAGGCTCGAAGACTGGAACACACTGGTCGAGACTCTCAGCTTTAGAGGCTGGACAAGATCATGTACAAGCGCAGTGTGCCGCACATGGGTCACACATGGGTCACAAGCACAGCGTTGTCATTTTCTCGTCAGTTACCAGAGCTTTGAGGCAGGGTTGGATTTCTAGAGCAGGGAGTCACTGGCTCTTCCTCCCTCCCTGCTGCGTAGTTTGCTCTTCTCTCCCCAGGCCTCCTTGTGGACCCAGGTCACACGTGTATAGACTGGCGGCCACCCAATGCCCTCTAGGCTCCCGAAGAGGTTTTCCAGACCGATAGGGCTTTAGGATTTTAAGTCCCGGTTAAATGCACTGCAGTTGCACTTTCAGGATAAGAAAAGCTGTTTGTACGAGCTCTCGGGTGAGTTGTCCTGCCCCTGCGTTGTCTCTTGTTGATGGCCGCATCTGTGCTGTGGGGCTGTGGAGGGGCCGCAGTGTGTAGCCCACCTGTAAAGTGGGGGTTTTAAAGGAAGCAGAATATGAGAAATGCAGCTGGCTTTGTATTTGCAGGAGCCAGTGGTCAGTGTGTGTGGCTCCGGGAAGCTGCTGTCTGCCTGTTCCACCTGGGTGCTGGAGTCTGTCAGACTCGGGTCCGAGTCACAGCTCTCATACTTACTTGCTGGGTGATGCTGAACAAGTTTCATAACTCCTTTTAGTCTCAGTTTCCTTCTCTGTCAGTAGGTGTAATGAAAGTGCTGACTTCATTCACTTGCTAAGATAATTAAATTAGATGACCACTCGACCTGTTTTGCTTGCTCCTGCTCCACAGTGAGCACTCTGCTTTCTGTTGTTCCCGTGGTCATGGGCTCATCCCTAGGCCCTGAAATTTGGAATTGAAGAATCCGCTCTTGGGTTCTGTTCTTTGCCAAATACTTTCCTATTTCTCTCATATTTTTAAAAAATTTTTATTTATTTTTAGAGGGAGGGGAAGCGAGAGAGAAAGAGAGGAAGAGAAACATTGATGCAAGAGATACATTGATCTGCTGCCTCTCGCACACCCCCAGCCAGGGACTTGGCCCACAACCCAGGCATGTGCCCCATCAGGAGCTGAACTGGCGACCTTTCATTTTGCAGGACTTTGCTGAACCCGCTGAGCCATACTACTCAGGGCTCTCATTGTTCATAAACGCATTTAGCTCCCTTAGCTGCAGCCAGTGGGGGTTCCACATCCCAGGGCCGATACGGCTGTCTGTTCATGTGTCTGTCTGTGTCTCTCTCTGTGTCTCTCTCTCTCTCTCTCTCTCTCTCTCTCTCACACACACACACACACACACACACTCTTGCCACTGAGGGACTCATGGTACTCATTTTTATTTTGAAGCCTGCTAAGTAGACATTGATCATTGGGAAGTATTGGTGGTGAAATCTCCAAACTTGGATTGAGGTTAGGCCTGACTTCTTGTGAAGAATGGTGTTTAGCCATGGTGGTTGGTGACAGATGCTTAAATTTTGCCCTTTGAAGGGGCATACATCACTCCCATTTTAAAATTAATGTTCTTTTGTATATCTCTTGCTTGTCCAAGCCATTCTAGGTGTGTGTTGTATGCAAAATCCTTTGCAGATACCATATAATGGGTCTTATGAAAGAACTACAAAATGGCAAGGGAGCAGAGGAATGACATTCAGCTGGAAGTGAAGAAGGGCAGATAAGCACTACTCTTTTTTTTTTTTTTCTTTTAAAGGACCTGACCAGAGATCAAACCCGCACCTTTTGGTGTATGGGATGGGACTGCGCCCCACCCAGCTGAGCCGCCTGGCCTGGGCGAGGGCGGATAAGCACCTCTTATGGAACGTGCTGCTGAGTGCTTGCTGGAAGGCGGAGGTTTATCAGAAGGACTGGGGAAGGCAGTATTTGGTTGTGTTTTGGGCATCTTTTGTATTTTCTTTTTAGATTTTTTTTCCCTCTAACTCTAATAATTTCAGACTGATAGAAGATTTTGCAAGAAGAATGCAAGGGTTCCCATCTACCCTCTACATACATTCAACAAACACTAACTTTTTGTCGCATTTGTTTTTATCACACCCGCCCTCCACATACGCAACGCTGCATTTTGGCTCAGGACTTAGTCCAGAATCGCACGTTGACTCTCATTGCCTTAGCTCTTTAACCTCCTTCAGTCTGGACTGATTTCTCAGTCTTTGTCTTTCGTGACCATGACAGTTTTGAAGAATGTCGCTTAATTTGGCTTTTGATGATGTTTCTCTGCAGTGCATTCTGTCAGGAGGCCTGTGATGTCCATGGGACCCATTACTGGTGGTGTCGGCGTGAGTCCTGTAGCCGAGGGAGTTTCTGCCAGGCTTCCGCGTGTGCATTTTTGTTTTCTTCTGGGGAGATGTTATACTTTGAGATTGGTAATTATTTCCAAGATGGTGGCCAAATGGTGGTGATTTTGTCTTTAAATATTAAAATCAGATATGCCTGATATAGTGAGTTAGAAAAGCAAAGAGGAGGAATATACTGTCTCCAAGGACAAAGCTTACTTTGGTGCATTTTCTTCTTCCAGTATTTTTCTGAGCATAAGTTTGCATATAGTAGTATTCGTAACATACCATGCACATTTTGAATTTTATCATTTAAAGCTTAACATCAAAACACGTATTTTTCCATTGCACTATCTTTGAAAACATTGTTCAAGTGGCTATATTATTCTGTCAAGAGGCTTACTCCAAATAACCATTCCCCCACTGTTGGATATTTAGGTTGTTTACAACCTTCGCCTCTTGTGAGTAAGACCATGTGAGTCATGTCGGTGTCAGAGCCTCCGGTAACCTCCTCTGGACAGATTCCCAAAAGTGGAATTACACAGGCAGGGAGCGTAAGTACTGCTAAGATGCTTGGTAAATTGTGCCAAGTAGCTTTCCAAAAGAATTGTGCTAGTTTAGGCTTTTGCCAGCACTGTGTGGCAGATAGTTGGGCTCCCTATTTTAAGAAATTCACTAATGGTGATTCTCAACTTAAAAAAAAAAACAAACTAAAACAAAAAAAGCTTTGACCCTTCATTCAGGATTTGTGTTGAGATCTAATTTGAATAATTTTCTGTATTTTGAATTATGAAAGCACAGGTATTTGTTTCCCTAAATAAATAGAGTGTAATACAGCACGTCATTCTTTTCGAGCACGGACACGCTGCCCCCAGCCCTGGGACCTCTCTGAGACTCATGGGCACGGCTCTGTGTAGGCGGGTCATTCCAGACGGTGCAGGCCTGAAGGCACAGCTGAGGACTACGTGTGCTCGCTTACAGAATCCTCCGAGGGGCCGAGTTTGCTCTCCTCGGCGTGTGGTAGGCTGACAGAATGGCATGCGAATGGGGAGGAATGCAGACTCTCTGGTGACGGGAGCTATCCATGATGCAATGGTGAGTGGAGGACAGGGATTTCTGTGGATTAACATCTTTAGTTCCCACAGCCGTCTGGGCCCCACTAGGTTGAGCAGCTGCAGGAGGTTTTGAGTCCCGGGCTCTGGGGCCTGCCTCGAGGCTGGAGATGGTGTGTGAAGAATGCTGAGCAGGGTCCTGTATCAGGGAACCAACCAGCCCAGCTAAAGCTGCAGTGCATGTCCTGGCCTTTCAGTCTCCTGCCTGCAGTGGTCCCCTTTCTAGTAAAGGGCTGAGGCTGTAGGGAAATAGGAGTGTTACTGGCTAACTTTCCTTTTATTTGTGGGTAGCTGTTACCAGGTGACCAAGATACCTGACAAGAACAAGCCCACTGAAACCTAAGTAATTAGCAGAAACATAGTAAATCAAAGCTGATAGTCTGTCTCTTTCCTTATTACAGTTTGTCTGAAGCATAATGCGTGGTTTGATGCTTAGACACTTAGAAATATCCCAACTGGAGCAGATACTAATATTTCTTTCTGGTTAAAGCTTTTGTTCTAGTAGGTACTCAAGATCTATTTGTGTGTGTGCCAGAAAACACAGTGATAGTGCCTTTAAAAGATCATTTGTTTCACTCCTGTAGAAGCCTGGAAAAAGGTGGTCTAGGGCCAGTATATCACTTTCGGTGTCAGAGACCCAGATACCTTCTCTTTTGTTACTCCACATACTTAGTCCTTTCTTCTCATTGGCTCAAGGTGGCTGCTTGAGTTCCAGTCATCTTTCCAAATTCCAGCTGGCAGGAAGGAGGAGAGGACTAAGAAGACTTATACCAGAGGTCTGTTAGGGGCAGTTCCTACGGGTTGCCACATAGCACTTCTGCTTCCATTCCAGGGCTGAAATTCAGTCCTGTGGCCACACTTGCTGCCTGGAGGCTGAGAGGTGGGGCTTGAACGTGGTGGCTCTGTGCCGGACACACAGGGTGTAGGTGCCTCACAGCACTTCTCTCATAGTGGTCGTGAGGACGGATTTGCCCAACACCACAGCTGGAGAGGACTTTGGAAATCACTTGGAGCCGCTTTACTTACAGAGGAAGAGGCTGAGACCTAGAGAAGAGAGAGGACGTATCCAAGGTCATACAGCCAGTAAACATCATGGCCAGCACAAAAGTTGGGTTTTGGGCTCTTCCCACCAAACTTCCAGCTCTAAATTCTCAACTGGCTTAAGTTTTCTGACCTTGGGTTTAGATCATCTGTTTTTAACATTTTTTCTGGATCCCTTTACCACCAGCTTCTTAAGAATCTAGACTTTTGGATTCTGACATTTCAAAACTATTTTGAGCAAAATGTGAGTTACACTAAATTCTTCACAGCTTTTTCATAGCTTCCCAACGTAAGAAGGGTATCTTTTTTCAGGTGACAGAGCAAAAAAGGTCAAGGCCCGCCTCCACCCTTTTTCCTAAATGTTAAACTTCTGTCCTTAAATCTTCCTCCTTTAGCAAGCTGCTTTTATGTAATTGAATACCTCTGGTTTCATGGTCTGCATTGAGTAATGAGTCTATAAGGGCAGACAGCCCCGGCTTGAGCAGACATGAGGGTGCTGGCACATGCCCCAGAGATTGGGAGATTTTTAAAGCTGAGAGTGTAATGTGCCAAGGACTGTTCTCTGTATTATTTTCCAGAATTGTATGACTCTTTAGCCTGGTGGCAGTGGTGGGTGAGCTTAAGTGAAGAGGGAGGAGCTTGTACGTGCTGTGTGCTAGAGGGAGAGAATGGTGGGAAGGGGCATGGACTTCTGGACAGAACCTGACTGACAGCAGATGGGGGCTAATTAGCCCAGGACCCTGGGAATTGGGGCAGACCACAGGTGCTCTGGGCTTGCAGGAAGCAGAGGATTAGTATAAATCTCTGCTGGAACCCTGCTTCCTGCAGGATCTGGAAGATTAGGGCTTTTCCTGGCTGTTTTGATGGGGCCTGCCTGGGAAGGAGGTGTTCCTTTCGGCTTGGGTTTGCCCCGAGTCCAGGAAGCTTGTGGGGTTGAAAAAAGCAGACCACCACCTCTGGCCAGAAGCTGGGAGCCTAAGCTCTGGTCCTAGCTCTGCTGCTCACCTACTGTGTGGTCCTGATAAGTAATTTAGCCTCTCTGAGCCTCAGTTTCCCCTTCTGTGGGACAAAGCCAGTACTCACACATCAAGCTTTGTGAGGGGCACGTGGGCACAAAACCTGGAAGGAGCATTTAACATGTGCTGCATGGCCTCCCGTATGGGTCGCTGTGCAGATGGGTGGTTATTCCAGGTTTCATGATGCTGAGTGTGTGTACGTGCATACTTCTTCCTGCCTGGATGTGCTTGCTGTTTTGCCTGATTGCAGGCTAGGCCCTGGAGAGGAAGAGGTGGTGCCCACTTTGCTGTTGTCCTTCTTCTGTGACCTGTCTCACTAATGCTACCACTAAAGATAATTACAGTTACTATGTACTTCCGTATGCCAAACATTATGTTAGGTTCTCTGTGTACTGCCCCCTCCTCCCTCTCATTTAATCTTCGGCCAGCCCTGCGAGGCAGGTGTCAGCATTATTCCCTCGCTCCACAGGTGGGGAAATGACATTCTGAGCCGTGTAGTAACTTCAGAGATCATCGTGCTATGAATGAGGGTTCCTGGTTGGACCCCCGGTGTGTCTGACTGCAGAAGCAGTTCTCCTTCCGTGGTGTCCGAGGGGTGGGAAAACACAAAGGGAGCAGATGAGAGTGGGCTGTTAGGTTCGAGGGCCGTTTGTCTGGCGGGCCCGATACAGGCAGACACCCGTTAGGAGAACACTGCAGAGAGTCTGGAAGAAGAGGAGAGAACCCAGGTTCCTCACACTGTTGTCTCCTGCGGTGGTGGGGGTGGGGAGAGGACTTACATGCAGGGTCCTTGGGTGCTGCTGGGCTCTGAAGAAGCCTGTATACTCTGTTGAGGGAAGGGGCTTAGGGGTGGAGGGGGCTGCTACCCTGATGGAGGGTTCTGGTGTTCTGAGGGGGCTTGCTGTACTATGACAGGGGTCGGGGGCTAGGGAGGAACTCTGATGGGGGCTCTCTGAGGCCAATGGGGCTTCACTTTGGGGGCTTCTTTGCCAGCAGCAGCAAATAGCAGGCCATCCTTCCCAAGCTTTGTTGTGCTCTGCGCTGGGGGAATGAATGGTTTATGGGTCTCAGCCCAGCCCATGAGGGCAGCTCAGCAGTGATACAAATCCTGTTGAAGCTGCTGGTGGGTGAGCAGAAAGGAAACAGTTATTGGAGCTGCTCAGGAGTTTGCATGGTGAACAGAGGGTTTTTTTTCTCTTCTCTTCTACCTCTAAAGTGAATGACTTAGAATGTAAAGAGCCTGCCAAGGCCTGCAGCAGTTCCACAGCTGGCTTTAAAGGGGTCTGGCTTCCGAAGCACTTCACAAGCACTGCCCTCTCCCCCTGAGGGCTTGATAAAGCAGAGTTCGTGCATCATTAACACTGTTATTGTTGCTGTAGTTGTTGTTATCAAGGTTTGTGGGTAGTGACTTAAGAAATCTGTAGGAAGGCACCAGGCGAGGCCAAACAAGGCTCACTGGAGCTGCATCTTAAGGAAAGGAGGGAGCGTGCACACTGTAAAGGTTAAAATAGACTGAAGTAGAGGAGAAAGGAGAATGTTAAGTGGCTGGAGGAGTATCCCCTTGGGTTTAGGGGAGGGAGGAAAGGGCCGCCCTCCTGCCTGTCCCTATGTTTGCCTGCTAAGGTGAGGATCTGCCTGAGGCCAGACATGGGCTTTTCATCCTCCCCACTCAGAGATGCTAACCCTAGCATCTCAGCTCTTTGCACGTCAAGTCCCTGGGTTCCCCCTGGATCTGACTATCCCGCCTGTTTCCCCGTCACTCCCAAATCTCCAGATGCTGCCTCTCCTGTGCTCACAGATGGGCAGTGGAGACAGCTCATTCTTCTGACCCTGGTGGATCACCTGCGCTCCTTCTGTTGTCACCCCAGCTCCTGTGCTGGGTGTGCCGTCTCTTCTCAGCATTGGTCTGGTGACCCCCTGCCCCCACGCTGCTGAGATTCTCTCCTAATGTCCGGGCACTTCACCATGGCCTTTGCTTGTGGATCAATCACTGCTTTTTTTGTGTCTCCTCCCTGGTCTGTGTTGACGCAGCACTTCCCACCTTTTCCTTCTGTCTGTCCTCCTGTCCTTCCTCCTCCTCTCAAGTGAGGTATTCCCTCCCTGGGCTTCTCCCTCTAAACCTCTGCGCTGAGACCTTGTAGGCTTTGAGGCTTCCTGTCCAGCTTGTATTGTGGTGTCTTACTGTCCGCATGTCTACATGCCTGAGTTTATTACCACCTTCCTCAGCATAAGACAAAATCCTTTGCTGCTTCTCAAGTCTTTCATTTTTGGCTATTGTTCAGCCCCTAGTCCAGAATCCTTGGAGTCATTTTCGTCTCTTCTTTTCTTTCCTTGCTGACATATGAATAGTCATTGCATTTGTTATTTTTCCCTGAGGCTCTTGGATTGACCCATTTCTTTCCACTTGGGCAGCCACCCAGCTGATCCCTCCACCTTTTCCACCTCCAGCCTCCTCGTAGCTGCGCAGTCTGAGGTCATGGCCAAATGAAGTTCTCAAGCCAGGCTTCAATACCTCCAGCCTGGCTCCACCGCCCTTTCCCACCACGCCCCCACCCAGACCCTCACCGACTGTGCTACGGTCTGTTTGGTGTCAGTGGTCCCTGCCAGGTCTCCTGAGAGCCGCCATGCACTCACCGTGTACCATGCTCCTAGTGGGTGGGCTCGGCGCAGGTCAGCAGTGTGGTAACCAGTGTGCCTTGTCATGTTTATTATGCTGGACGAACATTTCCTACAGGCCTTCAAGGGGCCAGGCACTGTTCTGGGCCCTGTCCTGCAGAACCAGTTCCTAGCCTAGGGGACCAGGTATTGCCAGGGCAGCTGGGGAGCAGACAGACCCTCTGTAAAGACCTGGCTGTGGGCAGTGCCTGCTGCAAGCCCTGCTGTCACACCCGGTGATAGCATTCAAGCAGAGGCAGTTTGCTCAGTGTACCCCTGGTTGAGCTTAAGTTCTCTGCTGCGTGAGGGTCAACGCAGGGTCAGAAGTTTTAATGGCTGGCTGGAACGTGGTTGGTATACTCTGAGGGTGGCCACTGATCAGATGGCCTGAGGGATTCACTGGGTTTTACAGGAAGGAAGCTGTGGGTATGCCATGAGACCTGGCTCTTGCGGTTTCCTCTGTAGACACCATGTTGTCGCTGTGGCCCAGCTGCGCGCCACCCAGGTGCCTGGGCAGGTAGGCCCTGGGTTCATCCTTCCTCACTTTTCCTTCTCCCCAATTTTGGAAGCACAGGTGCCTGCTAGTCTCAGGAGGGCTGGTCCACAGGTCAGAATACCAGGGCACTGGGCAAGGGCAGTTGTTTTTCTTAACTGCAGATTATTTGAGGATTAAAAACAGCAGAATCAATGTGTTTTTCCAACAGATTTTTTTCCCCTTTAACCACGTGCACTGAGCTGTGAACTTTTTAATCTGAAGCCCATTAGCTCTCTGGGAGCAGTAGAATGAATACATGTAATAATCAGGTGTAGTTAACTTTTGGGTGTGCTCTCAAGGTGGGCTGTGTTAGGGCAGTGGTCTTTAGGCATCATCACGGCTCTGGCAGGGCAGAATGAGGGAGGAGCAATTCCTCAGCTCCTCCTCCTGGATGGTCTTGCCCTGGGGAGAAGGAACCTTGAAACCTGATGGCAAATTATATTTAGGAACACTAGAATATGCCACATTTCTGTGTTCTCTGCTGAGACGGGAAATTGTATTATGTATGATGATAATGATCCTGTTGGAGTGCTTTACAGTTTACAAAGCAGATCCGGGGAGTTACCCCAGGTTGTCCTCACAGCCCTCCCACAAAAGGCGGTGTTGTCATCTCGTCATCAGATGCCAGGCATGAAGCCTCTAGAAGGTTGAGTGATGTTGCTTAGGCATCTTAGCTGTCAAGTGGTAGGGCTCAGACTCAAGACTCTGGCTGCAAAGAGGTAGTGGACTGAGAGGGCATGGGGTCAGTAGAGAGACTGGGGTTCAGGTCCTGGCCCTGCTGCTTATTAGCTGTGTAACTTTGGTCAGATAACTTAACCGACTGAATGATCAAGCACATCAGATAATCCACAGTCACCTCTTGTTGCTGACCACATTCTTCCACCTCCCCTTGTCCTTGCCCCTTTCTGGGCTGGTGGCTCTGCAGGCTGTTGGGCAGTTGCCCTGGACTCCCCTGCACCATCAACATGGTAATTCTCCTTGCCGCTTTGCTCTTGGATCCTTTGTTTCCTAGATTCCGTGTCTTTACCAGTTTTAATTTACGTCTTGTTTTGATAGAGCGTGAGTTCCAGTAGCTTCCTGAGAAAGGGTGCATTGGCAGTAAATTGCGCACATCTGAGACCTTAAGTCTGAGTAAGTCTGTACTCACCTTTGAAGTCTGGCTGGCGGTAGAATGCCAGTGGGCAGTCACAGTGGTTGATAATTATGAAGGCAGTGCTTCCTTGTCCTCTGGTGCGCCGGTGCCAGTCTGAGGCCAGTTCTGACTCCGGATCTTTAGTAGGTGGGTTTATTTTTCATTCTGTGAAACTCAAGTCTACTCTTTTTTTTCCCTTGATGCTGGGCCCTCTCAGTTGAAAGTTCACATCCTTCAGTTCTGGGGTGTTTTCTTCAATTATTTCTTTGACAATTTCTTTTCTCGTTTTCTTCTTTTTCTGGAATTCCTTTAATTTGGTTCTTGCACTTAATGGATCTAGCTTGTTATTTTTCTTATCCTTTGGTCCATGTTTTTTAATTTCTCAATTTTTTTTGTTTCATTTTCTAGGATGTTTTTCAGTCTTCTTTCAACTGTTGCGATTTTTTTATTTTTATGAGTTTTACGTCTGAGAGCTTTTTCCTGATTCTCTTGGACTGTTCCTTTTTCATAACATTCTATTTTTGTTTTATGGATGACTGTTTTATTTCTCTGAGAATAATCATGATAGTTCTGTGGTTTTATTCTGTTCTTTTCCCTTTCTTTTTAATCTAAGTTTTATCTTTCCATAAATTTGTTTTGCCCTTGTCTTTCGTGTGAAGGGCTGCCCTCAGCCGTCTGGCACACCTTGGTTATCTGTAGGTGTTGAAAAGCAAGGCCCTAGCACGTGATTAGAGTGTGTGTGGGGAGGGGCTGAGGGCGCGTGTTTGCTGAGAGGGCCTCGCAGTGGGTATTTGAGTGGGAACTCAGCCGGTTCGTGGGAGAATTGTCAAGTCACTGTCTTTAGCTTTTTCTTATGCTTCCCAGTTGCCCCGGAGAAAATTCTCCAGTCTCCTGTCTGGGTAAATAAGACTGGCAGTATTCGGGGCACGGGGCTCAGGAGGACGGATGGTTGATCTCCAGGTTCAGAGCGTAGACTTCCCCTTAATCCCCTCTTGTCTCTCAGGCCGCACTCCACCCTCTGCCTGGTGTCTCCCAGTGGAGCTCTTACAGTCACCATCTAGTAAGCCCTGTGTTTTCTGCCAGTGGGGCGAGGGACTTTGGCCACTGTGAGGGGGTCTGCTGTGTGACTGCTCCTTTATTTGGGCTTTTAAAATATATTCTCTCTCTCTCTCTCTCTCTCTCTCTCTCACACACACACACACACACACACACACACTGCTTTCAGCTTACCTGTCGTCATGCCTACACAGGTGACTTGGTATCTCTTAGTGCCCAAGGTTTTCAGGTTCTTGGAAACCATTAGCCCGTTTTTGTTGGCTGGTTTCCTGAGATTATTGGCTGAGTAGGGAAAGCAGGAAATCCCTTACCCATCCATCCTCACCCTAAACATCAGAGGTGATCTTATTTCTCTGTTGATTTTGTGTTTTGGTGCTTCTAAGCGGGATGGAATTTTCACACCGCGCCAGTGTATGGTGCAGAGTAGACTATAGACGTTGGCCTCCCAGGGAGGGCTTGGTAAAGTGGGCAGCAAGTACCTCCATGCAGCATGCTCGTGTCGTATGCAGTCTGCACAGCCTCGTGCCGTGCATGGAGAAGACAGTGGCCTGGAGACTAAGAGTGGACAGGGAAGTGTCTGGGGGTGTGGTGACTTGGAGAGGGGATGGGGTAAAAAGGCAGCTCTAGTCTCATGAGAAGGGACAGTGCACCCTGTTCCTCTGAAGTAAAACATGCTGTAGGCAGCACACCTGCAGGCACCCATTCTGCCTTGGGCCTGGCCAGGAGCCTTGGTCAAGCTCACTCTCCCTGTCTCCTTGATTTCCAGGTGGTCCTGCCAGTGTGGCTGTCCTCCACAAAGGTCTCCTCGCTCATCGAGAGGATCTCTGACCCCAAGGACTTGAAAAAACTTCTCAGGACCCGGAATAATGTATTAGTGCTTTACTCCAAATCTGGTGAGTGCCTAGCCTGGCCTTGGGAACATCTGTCGGGGGTAGGATAGGATAGGAAGGGAATGAGAGGGGGCAGAGGTGGGAAGCGAGACCTTAGGACCAAAAACCACTCAGGGAGGGTCTGAGGGCCACCAGGTTTGTCAGTGTTCCTCGGAAGATGGGACAGAGGCACAGAGGGGCCTTAGTCCTGCTGATTTTGGATCCCAGGGAGGTCATGTCAGTTCTCTTTTATAAGCATTTCTTAGAAAAAGCCTCGTTACCTCAGAAGGGAGACGGCATGTGTGTGAGGGAGGACAGAGGATGCCAGGGATGGCCATTCTGACTTCCTGGACAGGCATGCGTCTCTGGAGCTGGTGATGGGCAGATTGGGCCTGCCTGTTGTCAGCTGAAATGGTCCCTGGCTTGGGGCATGTGTGCAGGCTGGCAGCCCTGACCCTGCCTGGCCTCTTTCTGTCCCACTCTGGGATTGGAACGCAAGACCGAGTTTGGACTGGGCTGCAGCCTCAGGACGGCAGCTTCAGCGGGGGTGGGAGCAGCAGCTTGCCTCTTCTGATCTTGGGGCAGGCAAGGGCATAGTGGATGGAGAGAGGTTTGCTTGGCTTTTGGCCCTGACTTTGAACATCTGACTGTTGATATTGTTCCAGCAAGTTAAGTGTTTTTGCTGCCCTGATGAAGCCAAGTTTTCTGTGCCCCAGAGAAGCAATGGCCTGTGGCTGGGTGAGATCCTGGCACAGCTCTCCCTGCAGCTCATCCTTGACACTCATTGGCACTGGGGCTGATGGATATCCTGGGTGTGTGTGTCACTCCTGGAGCCTGCATCCTCCAAGTGCCTTGGCACATGCTGCTCCTTGCCCTCTTAAGGGCCTAGCAAATGATCTCTGAGGTTGTTAGAAGCCCAGCATGTGCCTACCATTTTTCTGCTGTCAGGAATAGGGGTAAACTGAGGCCAGGGAGAAGCAGAGTTGCCCCTGAGGCCTGAGATGTAGGGCCCTGCATAAGTGTGGCCCCTGGCCTGGGCGTTCCTGGCACTGGTAGTTGTCAGTGCAGGAACACACTCAGTTCCTTCTCTGGTAGGTCCCATCAGTAAGCATATCATCTTACAGGGACTCTGCAAGGACCTTCCGCAGTTCACTCTCGTTTGCTCCTCTGCCACTAGGGAGGCAGTGTAGGTTGTCCGATGACACCCAGGGTACAAGTGAGGAATCCGAAGCTGGGAGGGAATAGCTGACTTGTCTGAGGTCTCCCAGCTAGTAGGTGGTAGAGCTGGTACCCTACACCGCCCTGCCTTGCTTCTTCTGGAAGGTAGGAAGAAGTGTATTATTTCTGCAATGATGAGGGAGGGCTCTGCCACCAGGAAATGATTATGGTAAGTTAGAGAGTGGCAGGCTGGGTCTCCTGTTGGCTGCTTGTGGGGCGGGAGGCAGGGCCTGGAGGTCTTACTTTCTCTCCAGCCCCCACCCAGGAGTGGCCTCACTCATTGGCAGTGCAGTTCCCCGTGTTTCCCACGTGTCAGCTCCTCAGCAGTGGCCATGGGTGGTTATTTCACCTTCTTGCCTCCCGGCCCAGGCGGGCACCAGGCTTGAGACTGCGAGTAGGCTCACAGAGCAGCGCAGCAGCAGGGTTTTCTCCCTCCCCTCCTTCCAAACAGGGCCCCCGTTCTGCTGCTGGAAGGCAGGGTGAGGGGAGGGGCGCCTCATATTGCTCTACTTCAGTTTCCCACCTCTGCTTCCCAGAGCCCACCTGCGTGGTGGAGCAATGGCCTTTCCCACCTCTGCTGTGCCCTCCTCCTGTTGCCCTGGTGGGTTCCTGGCACTGTTCTAGAACGATGCTTTTTGTTCGCTTCCATGAAAGGCTTAGCACACTTTGTATTCATAAACAGCTACCATTATCTGCACCAGAGAAGGAGATCTGTGGAGGCAAATAATTCAGACATCATTTCAGCTTGGCTTTGGAACATACCACATGGTTTTTGGCAGGGCAGAGAGGAAGGCAGCAGACTGCTCTTCCGCCCAGTGTCTGCCTGGTGGGCCTTTCAAAGGAGCTCTCAGGTATGACAGAGGAAGGTGATACACTGGCCACAGCCACTCTGCAGTGGGACCTTGCAGGTTGGCAGCGTTGAAATCCTGGCCACAGAGGCCCGCCCCCAAGAACCTCGCCTCCTACAGTAGTTCCCAGGTGCTTTGCCTAGACTGCAAGGAATGGATACCCGAACCAGCCAGACATTCTTCCTTCCTTACGTTCTTGCCACCCTGCCCCGAGGCATGGTCCATGGTCCTTCAGCTGACTGCTGAGGTGCTGCCAGGGCCAGTTTTCCCCCTGTCACTTCAGGGAGGTGGGCTGTGAAATCTGCCTCGGGTTCACTTCGCATCGGTCCATCAGAGACTGGTGTCACATGTAAACTTCATCTAATCACCAGGTTGTCCTGAGCCCCTAGGTGAGTGTGTGACGGACAAATGAAGGAAGGTCTGGTCCCTGCCCCCATCGGCTCCCAGGTTGGGTGCCAGGACAGACGAGTGTGGGATTGGCAACCTCACTTCCTGCTTTAGTGACAGACTTGTAATTATTTGGTTATAGAATTTTCAAAATTTGTCTGAGAAAGTTAGCAAGTCAGAGATTCTCTTGGGAGTTGACTCTGGCCCAGAGATTCTTGGAAGAGTGAGGCTGAGGTATGGCTTCTGGGGGCGCAGGTGTGGGCCAGGGGTCTGTGTCTGTGAGGAAGGGCCGGGGGCATGGTGGCACAGAGGTTTCTGAGAAGACCTGGGCTGTGCTCGCAGAACTGTTGATCACAGGGCCCACCTTGTAACTGGCACTCGGGACCCCACCTGCTCTGGGACTGGTTTCCTTCCTTCCTGCCCCTGAGGGGACATGGTAGGGGTGGCCCTGCTGTGGTTGGGCACGGATGTTTATTATTATTTTTTCCTTTACAGAGGCTGCAGCTGAAAGTCATCTCAGGTTATTGTCTACTGTGGCCCAGGCAGTGAAAGGACAAGGCACCATCTGCTGGGTAGACTGTGGGTATGTCCTAGGGACAGGGGGCGCGGTGGCTGGAGGGCAGAGGGCTTGGGGGCTTTAGGGTGGGGTAGGGAATTTCCCTGGTTCACAGTCTGAGAGGGAGGGGATGAGGGAGAGACGCTGCGGAAAGACGTCCGTAGCAATCCCGGAGAGGGGCAGGTCCCAGCTCTCCCGCCTGTCCGGTCCAGCCCAGCCCAGCCCAGCCCTCTTCTTTCCTTCTTCCACAGTGCTTTTACTTTTTACTTTGTCCTGTGTCACTTGATTTTGTTGGTGGCAGAGGGGTCACTTGTTTTATAGGTGGGGCCTTGATGACCAGAGAGGCAAGGTGATTTTCAGGGCGACCCAGTGAGGAGGGGCGTTGGCAGCAAGAACCTGGGCTTCCCCTTGGCCCAGGCCAGTAACAGAGGTCTCCACCCCCTGCAGCCCAAAGGTGGCGGAATCCGCTGGCGGACCTGACTGGTGCCTTGGCTTCTGGGTGACTCGTTAGATGTGTACGTCCTGGATGGGTGGGTTAGTCCTCCAGCTCTCTCCACTGACTGTGTCCCCACCCCGCACCTGTCCCAGTGCCAGTGCCTTGAGCTCCTTTTCTTCCTTCTCCTTCCGGACTGCCCTCCTCCCAGAGACTTTCTTGTCAGAATCAAGTGCCAGCCCGCAGGAGGGAGTCCTTAGGAAGGAGGGCTACCTAGTGTGGGGAAGGGGCCTCTTGAAGGAATTCCTCTGAATCTTTTGAGTTTGGAAGCTGGAGTCCAGGGTCTGCTCCGCTTTCCTTTCTTTTCAATCATTAAGAATAATTTCCACATCTCTCTGTGTTTGGTGCTTTGCTGCTAGGATTTTATATACACATACCTCTTGCCATATTATTAGCTCCCAGTTCGGCATAGATTGGCAGAAACAGAAAAGACACACAGATAGTGAATGTATATAGGAAAAAAGATAGCTAAGACCAGGCTTGTCGTTTGTACATTTATTGAGTACTAGCTGTGTGCAAGGCACTGTACTGTACTGGGCGGATAACAGCACTTACACATCCTTCTGACTGAGGACAGGAAGTATTTCCAGAGCCACTGGACTTAGGGTTTATTGGAGCATGGTTTTGGGAAGGCGAGGGAGAGCGGGGAGAATTGCCCTCGAGAGAACTGCACTCTGTTAGGTGGGGAAGAGGTGGGGCTCTGCTGAGAAAAGTGGCAGCTCTTTTCCTGGATGGCCCACAAAGGTCTTTTAAACCTTGAATGTGGCTGACCTTGCCTGAGTCACAAGCCTTGTTACTACCCTGTGGGTTAAGTGAACTTTAATGGGCTCCACTCCAGTGCAGTCTTCTTTCTCTACAATCTGAGTTCTAAGGGCTGTTTTAGAAATGAACTTGATGGCCTCAGGCTTGTCCTGCCTGGGGCTGGAGAGAATTGAAGGCGATTCCTATTTCGACAAAGCTCTGGTAGA
The DNA here is from genome assembly GCA_004027475.1 of Anoura caudifer. Lineage (NCBI taxonomy): Eukaryota > Metazoa > Chordata > Mammalia > Chiroptera > Phyllostomidae > Anoura > Anoura caudifer. The sequence continues at coordinate 39,782 of PVKU01002475.1, forward strand.
GACCAGGAGAGGAAGCCTTGGCTGGCAGTGTTCGCTGTGGGCATGTGTGGGCACACGTGCATGCACATCTGGCCTCACATCTCCAGATTTATTTTAACACCAACTTAATGTTGGTGTTAAACATTAAGTTTAACACCAGAGTGTTAAAGTCCCTAGAGTCCCCAGCCCCTGGGCAAGGGACTGGTACCGCCCGTCGGGCCTGTTAGGAACTGGGCCACACAGCAGGAGATAAGCTTGAATGTAATGCGTTTGAATCATCCCAAAACCGCCCCTGCCTCCCGTTTGTGGAAAAATTGTCTTCCATGAAATCAGTCCTTGGTGCCAAAAAGGTGGTTGGGGACCGCTGCTCTAGACAGTTGGTGAGATGTAGCCGTTGGCGGGTTCTAGTTCATAGTTGGTCTGGCAGTGTTCTCATCTCCCAGGCATGTCTCGGTCTCCAGCAGTTTGCCAGAAGTGCACTATGTGATGGCACAGTGACAAAGCCTGTTAGAGAGGAGAGGGTGCCTTGGACTCTTCACAGCTGAGATGATGCCAGTTCCGCCTGATGGAGGCTTGTAAGTGGCAGAAGTGGGCATAAGAGCTTGGATGCAGCTACTCCATCTACCTGGGTCCACCCAGCGAGCATTCCCAAGCACTTCCTGTGTGCTTTGAGGTGCACAGAGGGGTAAAGTGTCCTCAAGGATAATGGTGTCTTCACTGTGCCAGGAGGAGGCAGACACCTAATCAGGAGAAAAGTCCAGGTGAAAAAGTGCTGTAAATGGAGGTTGTCTGTGTAGAGTGACTTCATTTGCCTGGAAAGGTTGAGAAAGCTTCATGAAGGAGGTAGAGTTCAAATCTCTGAGGGGCAAAGACCTCAGAATACCAGGTCTTAGCGTGCCCTGGCCTGCCAGTGGCTCCCTGCAGTGTGGGCCCTGAGCACTGCCTGGGGCCTGGCTGGCGGGCGTGGAGGCAGCAGTCTGCCCTGTTCCCTGAGCCAGGCGAGCCTCAAAGGGGCCGTGGGGAGCGTGCGAGGGCAGACGGAGACCATCAGAATGCAGGGCTCATTGGGAGGCAGCGCAGAAGTGCCAGCGGGAGAAATCATCCTGTGACTCTTGAAGTGTTGAAACGAAAACCGGAGGGGCGCCTTAGACCTTAAAAGAGGTGACCTGAGGACAAAAGGATGGACTGTTCATGTGGTTACCGCTCAGTTTGTCCCCATAAGAGGAAGTGTAAACTGAAGTATTAACTCGCTTTTACAGTAGTTTAGATAAGTGCATGGATTGAGGAGCTGTAATGGATTTGTTGGAAGCAGGAGTATCTGTGTTTGAAACCAGAGGCAGCCCAGGGGGCAGAACTCAGGGCTCCAGTCCATGTGGGCCACCCTGGGTGGCACTTCTCACAGGCCAGTGTCACATGAGACCCCCAAGGGTGAGATGTGGCTCTGCCCTCCTGCCTGGCCATCCTGCTCCTAGACTTTGAACTTGCACCCCGTAAGTGGTTAGGGCACCCTGCCAACTTAACCCCGGGGCCCTGTGATGACAGCTCTCGCTGTCGCCCTCAGTGCACTCAGCCTGTGTTTACGATTCTGAACGAGACACTCTGGGGACGGGCAGAAGCGCCCTCAGGAACGCTTTCTGTTGATGTCTGCACTGGGGAAAGGAGGTGGACCGGAGCCAGCATCTGCTTGCTTTTTATCTCAGCCGCTGTTAACTAGCAGGTGGGCAGCCAGGCGCGCCTCCCCAGCTCCCATCCTCTCCCTACCCGGCCTCCTCCCCTGCCAGCAAAGGGTTGGAGGCTGGAGCAGGGATGGCAGGACTTGGAGTGAGGTGCCGGAAAGGTCAAGAGTAAACAGCCCGCTCTGTTTTTCCCCCTTAAAGGGCAGGTGAAAAGAGCAGTAGTCCAGGGTGAGAGAATACAGCACTCTGATGCGAGGCATCTTTGGGCGTGGACATGAGAGGCATAATGGTGGAGACCTGGGTTGAAGTGTCAGCTTTGCTACTTGCCAGCCCTGGGACCTTAGATAGGACAGTCACACTGAGTCTGTTTCCTCATCTCTACAACGGACAATAATTCTCTCTTCCTCGCTGCATGATGAGGGTCAGGTAAACAAAAGTTCTTTTAGAATAGAACTTAAATGTGACATCCTATACCACCATTGTTATTTTTCATCTGGGCAAGATATTTCGGGCATTTCAAGAAGCTGGAGAGGAGAAATGGTATTTGCTCTTCAGTAGCTTCTTCTTGGGTAAGGAGCCCTCAGTAGTTGGGAGGCTGCCCCCGAAGAGTCTTGGGCGTGAGAGTCAGCCCAGCTCATGGGTGTTCTGCCCTGACTCTGAAGCAGTACAGGGTGCGGTGCAGTTTGAAGGACTGCCCATCAGGAGGCCAGGCCCTGAGTCCAGGTTCTGATGGCCAACAGCTCTGGGACCTTTGGCAACTTGCTGCCCCTCTCTGGGCTTCTATTTAATGCTTTATGAAATGTGGAGTTAAATCTTCCAAATTGCATGCATCCATAAATAGCCTAGTCAGAAAATCCCAGAAGGTGCCAGACTTGGTGCGCAGCATGTGTGTGTAGGTGTGTGGTAGGGGTGTGTCTTCCCGTCTTTTGGGGGCCTTTTTGTGTGTATCTCTCCCCGTTCTGGGTATTTGCTTTTGTATCTTTCTAGCTCTTCCTCTAAGTGTCTCTCTTGTCTACCTCTTTGTTCCCTGTCCCTTACTGGTTTTTATTATTTCTTCCCTTCTCTGCGCCCTGCTGCCCATTCTTTGGCTCTTTTTCCTCCTCTCTGTGGATATTTTTCCCTCTTTTTCTTGCTTTTCTGGCTCTTTCCTCCCTACCCTTGAATACATGCTCGCAGGCACATGTACCTGTCTGTGTTGGTCTTCTCCCAGGTCCCAGTAACTTGTGGCTGTGAGGTGTCTGTAGGGTGTCTGGCTTCTGTCCAAGGGTTTGTCAGCTCTCCCTGCACCTCACGCCACCTCCTGGCCCAGACCGCAGCACCCACACTCAGGTTGGCTGCTGGCAGTTGTCTGGCTGTTAAGTGGATTGTGTGCGCGGGAGTTGGTATTCCCCTCGTGCCCGGCAGCCTGGCTGGCACTAGAGCTCAGCCTGGCGTGGAGTGCTGCTGCCTGGGCGAGCCAGCAGGTGGGAGCTGCGCCCGGTGTGCTCGTTCCTGAGGCTGATTCTCACCATGTGGAGGCTGTCTGTACTCACTGCTTTCTTTTCCTGAGGGTTTAAGGTCATTACTTGACTGGATTTTCCATCTTTCCTGCTTTCTTTCTCCCATCTGCTTTATTTCCCCAGGAGCTGTGCTGCCCTCCCAAGTCCAAGATTTGGGGCCTGCCAGGGTAGGCATGACATATTTTGAAGTCCTGTGTTTTCTTCTAAAGAATATTTGAAGTTAGCATTTGCTCCTTTACATGTAAGCCTGTCCGGCATTACTGCCATGGGATAAAGGAGACTCCCAGGAGAAGCGCTGTGTCCATGCATCTTCTGATCCTTCCTGGCACACTTACATGCACTCACTGAGGAGAGCAGAGCCTTAGGGTTGCTGTGCTGGGCAGGCAGGGGGAGGAGGAGAAGGCACACTTCTCTCCCTCTATTCCCGTCACTTGTACTAACTATGCTGCATAATTTATACTTCATTCTGTGCCTTCTTGAGGTAGGTACCAAGGAGAACAGCCAGGCCTGGGAGGATCCCTGCTGTGTACAGCTGGTCCCTTCACCAGAGAGTGCTGCATGACCACCAAGGTCTGCCCAAGTTTAAGGTCCAGTTACTCCAGGACTGTTCTCTGTCTCCTGCCTTCTATCCTCCAGCTGCATTTGTTCACATTGTCCTTGGTATTTCGCACCTAGAAGTCACTCTGACAGTATTTCCTGCTCACTTGCTCTTTGTCTCCCATTTTCTTCATGTCTCTGAGGTGAGGGCACTTTCTACCTTTCCTCTCCTACCCGGCCTCAGGGGTAACAGGTCCATCGGTCCATCGACTCAGAATCCCTCTGTGTCAGACCTGGCTGATGCGAGAAAGAGGTTTACTCTTTCTTTGGTGGGAAAACAGAACCCAGGGAGGCTGTGTCAGCCAAGGGTACACAGTGGCCAGGACCGGCATGGGGCCTAGCCTCAGGTTCTTAGTGCAGGGTGCTCTCTCCCCTGCTGCAGGAGGCCGCTGTGGTTTGTGTGGACGTAGAATACCGAGTGGCTGAGTGCAGGTCTGGTCAGGGGGCTAGGAGAGAGATGATGTGGTTCAGATCTGTTTGAGCCTCTACCTTCTGACCTGGGTCTGGCTCTTGGTTCGCCCCTCAGGATGAAGGCAGCTTGCCTTGGTGCTTTAGTCATACTTGACCCTGCAGAGGAATCAAAAGCTCCATTCAGCTCACATGGACAACCCCTGCATTTTTCAGCTGGGTAATCCAAGGGCCCTGTTAGAGGTCATGGGCTGGTTAATGGCAGAGCCAGATCTAGAGGCCATCAGTCACTCCTGCTGGCAGTTGGGCCTTTCTGCAGGAGGGCCTGGTACCTAGGCTGCGACTCGGGAAATCCACATCCCTCCCTTCCCGAGCCTCCAGCACCTTGTTTCTTCCCTTTCTTCCTGTCTCCCCCACCTGTCCTCCTTCTCTAGGTCTAACTCCCAGGAGTGGGAGGTGCCGGTCTCATGGATGGTCAGCCCTGCCCCCAAAGAACTAGTAGACACAGTACCGCACACCTGCAGCAGCCACCCTGCAACAAATTCTAATGAGATGCCTGTGTGCATGTGCCTATCTGGGCTTGGGCTGGGAAGGGAAGTATGTACAGGCCTCTGAAATTTTTTCATCCACATTCTCTGCAGAGGAGAGCCAAGGGAGGCGGGATGGGATAGGATGTGGCAGGTTGTGGGTGAGTAACCAGGCAGAGGGGAGGCTGGGCTCCAGCATCCTGAGCAGACAGAGTGGCAAGCGAGGCCCTTTGCACAGCCAGCTACTCTCTTTGATTCACGGCAGTTTTCTGCCTTCCTCTCCATTCCAGCAAAGCATCTCATTTCCTTGCTTACTGCCTATGTTCTCCTCTCCCCTCTAGAGCCTCAGTCACTGGCTAGGGAAGGGAGGGAAAGAAGGAGGGAGCCAGTAGAACAATTGTACCTAATCTCTCAACCCAGATCCTTTAAAGTCCCTGAGCTCAGGCAGTTTCTCCTTCTTGAACTCTTACGACTTTTATTGTTTGTACTGCACAGTCAGTGCACACCGCCCGCCCCCCCCCCCGCCCCCACACACACTGAGAGATGGAATTGTCAGAGTGAGGGGAGCCAGTCTGAGTGAGCTCTGTCCAGAGACGTCACCTGGCAGAATTGCTGGAGCTCAGTAGACAGATCCCAGGGCCCAGAAAGCCAGCAGTACAGAGCCCCCTCCCTGCGACAGAGCGACAAGACAGCTGCAGTCATTGACTCATTCACTCAGCTGAGTGTAGAGTGCCTGCTCAGTGCCAGCTGCTGTTGTGACCCTGCGGAAGCAGCCATGAACAAAATGAAGCTCTTGCCATCATGGAGCAAACTTTTTGATGAGGGTGACAGTCGGTGGACACACCAACCAGATGTGGAAAGAACCAGCAGGGAAGGGAGTGCTGGAGGTGGGTGGCAGAGGTGCTCAGAGAACACAGGGAGCCGTGTCCCCCTTCACCCCTGAGGATGTATGTGTGTGCACGGGTGTGTGCACGTGCGTATGTGTGTAGGGGTAGAGGAGAGTCCTCGGTGAATGTTGTAGAACCTAAGGGGGGAGGAAGGTTGCATGGAGCCCTGTGGCAGAGGCAGAGCTGTGATTGGCTCATCTGGAGTGCGGGCCACAGGCTGCAGGTGAGGGTCCTCATTGAGAAGCAGGCCCCCCAGATCCACTCAGTCAAGTTGGCTGGTTTGGACCATTGCTCCTAAGCCTGGCCTGGGCTCACAGGGGATCCAAGGCTGCTGCAGACTTTCCCAGGGAGTGGTTTCCGGCTGAGCAGGCAGGAATTGGGGCTGGAGTAACTCTGAACCCTCTCACTGCTCTCTGCTTTGGAGAAGTCCCTGCCAGCCAGGCTTGATGGAAGAGATAGCCAGCATGAGGCAGCTCTTCTCCCTTCCAGTGGGCGCCTCACAGAGTCTGAGTTGCCACCACAGATGCAGCTGGATGCCAGGGCGGGGTGGAGGGAAGCCCGTGGTGGCTTGGTTCCTGTTCCAGGTGCTGTTGTTGCAGTTGAGTGGATGGAAGGTGGCCACGGAAACAGCTGAGCGCAGCAGAAGAAAGCTAGCCTAGGAAAGTGCCAGGGGAACAGTTGTAAGCATCCTTAGCTGAGCCCTCTCTTCCCGGGCATTAACTCAGGTAGAGGAGGGGTACCCCAGATGAGTTGTTCCCAGACAAGCCTGCTGCCTGTCAGCGTGGTTCCACCACAGCCCGCGGGGTGGGCAGACCCGGACTCTCAGCGCCTGTCGGTGGAGCTTCCACCGTGGGGCTCCAGAGGAAGAGTTTCCAGCGAGGATGCAGCGGGCTGGGATGCCTTTACAGCAGCCTTCTTTTTTCTTTTTTTATGGTTCAGTTTTTCATTGATATGATTGACATATAACCTGTGTTCCAGGCGTACAACATGATTCCATGTTTGAATGTGCTGTGGGATGATCACTGCAATGTCTGGTTATCATCTGTCACCGTATAGCTACAGTTTTTTTCTTGTGACAGAGAACTTTTAGGATCTACTTTCTCAGCAACTTTCTTTTTTTAAAAAAATATTTTATTAATTATGCTAATGCAATTGTCCCAGTTTTCCACCCTTTGCCCCTCTCTACCCAGTACCCCCATTCCCTTGGGCTATCCCCACGCCCCTTAGTTCACGTCCATGGGTCATGCATATAAGTTCTTTGGCTTCTCCATTTCCCATACTATTCTTCACCTCCCCCTGTCCATTTTGTACCTATTATGCTACCAGCTATCCTTCTTATTCCCTATACCTTTTCCATTCCCTTCCCCCTCCTTCCCCCTCCCAACTGATAACCCTCCAAATGAGCTCCATATCTGTGATTCTGTTCTGTTCTGCTTGTTTGCTTAATTTGATTTTTAGATCCAGTGATTGATAGTTGTGAATTTATTGCCATTTTATGTTCATAGTTTTGGTCTTTTTGTTTTTCTTAAATAAGTATTTTAACGTTTCATATAGTAATAGCTTGGTGATGATGAACTCCTTTAGCTTTACCTTGTGTGTGAAGCACTTTATCCTCCCTTCCATTCTAAATGAGAGCTTTGCTGGATAGAGCAATCTTGGATGTAGGTCCTTGCTTTTCATGACTTGGAATACTTCTTTCCAGCCCCTTATTGCCTGCAAAGTTTCTTTTGAGAAATCAGCTAATAGTCTTATGGGAACTCCTTTGTAGGTAACTCTCTGCTTTTCTCTTGCTGCTTTTAAAAGAGTCTCTCTTTATCTTTAATTTTTGGCATTTTAATTATGATGTGTCTTAGTGTGGTTTTCTTGGGTCCATCTTGTTTGGGATTCTCTGCTTCCTAGACTTGTATGTCGAATCCTTCACCAAATCTGGGAAGTTTTCTTTCATTTTTTTCCAAATAAGTTTTCAATTTCTTGCTCTTTCTCTTCTCCTTCTGGCACCCCTGTGATTCGAATGTTGGTACATTTGAAGATGTCCCAGAGGCTTCTTAGCCTATCATTGTTTGTTTTTAGATTTTGTTTTTCTTCTTGTTGTTCTAATTGAATGTGTTTTTCTTCCTTATGTTCCAAATCATTGATTTGAGTCTCAGCATCATCCACTCTACTCTTAGTTCCCTATAATTTTTTCTTTATTTCACTTAGTGTAACCTTCATTTCTGCCTGGGTCTTTTTTATGTTGTTGAAGTACCCAATGAGTTCCTTGAGCATCCTTATAACCAGTGTTTTGAACTCTGTATTTGATAGATTGCTTATCTTCATTTTATTTCGTTCTTTTTCAGGAGGTTTGTTCTATTCTTTCATTTGGGTCATGTTTGTTTGTCTCCTCATTTTGGCAGCCTCCCTGTGTTTGTTTCTGTGTAGTAGGTAGAGCTGCTTTGTGGTAGTCTTAGTAGTGTGGCATGTTGTGAAAACGCACACCAGTAAGTTGGGTGGGGCAGAGCCTTAGGTAATCACCAGGGCAGGGCAGCCCGAGTCCCCACTCTGCGGCTCTGTGTGTGGTAGGGCTCAGAGAGGGGACAGTGCCGCTGCAGAGTTTTGTCTGTGAGGAAGCTGTCTCCTAGCACTTGTGCGGTGCCAGACACTTCAGTTTTTTCCCATATGCCACTGGTGCCCTTCCAGCTGTTGCCCTTGTGCTGAATCCCAGAGGGAGTGAGCCTTCATGAATCCTGAGATTCCTGAGAATCCTGCAGTTTCTTCCACCACCCCAATCCCCACTGATTTTTACAGCCAGGAGTTATAGGGACTGATCTTCCTGGCTCTGGAACCCTGTGCTGTGTGGTCTGGTGTGAGGCTGGGATCCCTCACTCCCAAGGTAGCCCTCTCGGTTTTTATCCACCACGTGTGGGTGTGGTTCTGCCTCTCCACGCATCTCCGCCCTGCCTACCCATCTGGATGAATGTGGCTTTCTTAATTCTTTGGCTATTAGACTTCCATAAAGCTCCATTTCCTGATGATTCTGGATGATACTTGTTTTGTAGTCCGATTGTAATTTTTGCTGTGGTTGTGCGAGGAGGCAAGCCGTGTTCACGTTTGCCTCCATCTTGACCGGAACTGGCCTTTTGATGTATACCCTTGACCCTCTGGGTCTCCTTCCCACCCCTAGCTTATCCCTTTTTTTTCTGGATACCCTGTTTTAAAATGCCCTCACCACCTCGGTGGAGCAACCATTGCAATGTCATCAGCCTTTCCTTTTTGAATTCATCGTGCATTTTGGAGTCCCCAACATTTGCCAGGCCTGAGGCTGGAGCTGCAGGGTACAGTGGCACAGTGATGGTTGCTGCAGGCAAAGCTGAATAGGGCAGGAAAGGCCCGGGATGGGGCGGGGGCTGGGGGTGTCCCTGGGAGTGCCTGACTTGCCCTCGGACCCACTCACACCTCTCCAGGAAGTCATGGTTCTTGAACTGCAGATTGTGTATGTACTCTTAAAATGAGGTTCCATAGTTTTGCTTGTGCATTGATGAGCATTTCTTAGAATTGAGCTGAGTGGTTTAATTAATCCATCTGTTCTGGGGCTGGTGCACAGCTGTGTGAAGCTGATGGCTGTAGAAGGTGGTGAGATATGTGAACAGGTGTGAGATGAAAGGACTTCCCTCAGATGGCTGTCATACCTGGCAAAACAGTGTCTCATGCAGTGGAATCAGCAGAGACCAGTCCACTCAGGGCCCTGAGTGGGGAGAGGGCCCTGAAGCAAGGAGCAGGGCCTTGCATGGGTGGCGTGGCCGGCTGCCTTTGCTGGCTGTTGGGCACACTTGGCTGAGTGTGGTGAGGTCGTGGGGAATGTGTGAGAGCAGGTAAGGTCTCTGAGGGGGCTGATGTACGGCACAGGGAAGCCAAGCCTCTTGGAGGTGGGGGAGGAGAAGAAGAGCCAAGATGGTGCCATGCATCAGATTACTTGAAAGTTTCCTTAAAACACAATTGCTCCAGTGTCCACAAAGTTCTGATTCAGTAGGTCTGGGGTGCGGCTGTGAGTGTGTATTTCTAACAGACTCTGGGGTGATGCTGAGGCTGCTGGTCCAAGGCCCACACTCTGAGGTTCATTGGCCCAACAGGAAGGTGACCATGACTCGATGAAATCATGCATGAGCACTTTGCAAACAGTGAGTGGCACCTGACAGACATTTTTTATTAGAAGAATTGTGAGAGGGTGATTATTACAGACCCTAGTGCTTCACTGAAGCTTTCCCCATTCTCCTTTTGGCTTTTGTCGGTACCTGGTCAGATTTCATAATCCTTTCAATGTCGTAGAGCTTTCCTCCTGTCCTGTTTGGATGGTCCATAGCAGGTGGCATGTGTCACACATAAGAGCTTGAAAAACAAAAACTTGCTTGGGCCCCAGGCAGAGATGCTGAAGTAATGATCTGGGGATGGCCGGGAGAGCAGTAATTTTTGAACTTCCCTAGGTGACTCTAATGAGCACCTAGAGCTGGGAACCACTGATCTGTGCTGAGCTTATTTTTCTTCTTAGAATGGGCTGTCCACCCCCTAAGCTTTCAGGACACTTCCTTTGTCTGGATCTCTGTGTTGTCCCTGACATGTGGTGATACAGCCTCCCCATGTGCTGGTCCATCTTTCTTGATCAATCCATGTCCTGTTGGTTACTCTCCTTCCTCCAGTTCTCTGAGAACCCTCTGCAGTGAGGTCCTCACTTGCTGTTGAGAATTCCAATCTGCCTGGCTTACCCTTAGACCACCAGCAGATTTCATTCTGTCAAAACCTTTGTGAAAACCACAGGTAACAAATGGTTCTTGACATTTGTGTCTTTCAGTGACACAGAGAGTAGAAAATTGTGCAAGAAGATGAAAGTTGACCTGAGCCCAAAGGACAAAAAGGTCGAATTATTCCATTACCAGTAAGTACACGTGGTCATTTCCAATTTCCAAGTAAGCGCTGAAAGCTTGTATTGGTCTTCTCACTGAACAATGAGTTTCAGTTAGATCAATTTTATTTCTGAGTGATTTTTTTTCTGTGTTTACAATGATTTCTTTTAAAAATCATCTTGACTGTGTTCAATAGCTGAATCTTATTAAGATGCTACAGGAAACCAAAGGTATGTCTCTTCACAGCCATTCCTCAAGTTAACAGCCTTTTCTCCTTGTTTGACAGGGATGGTGCATTTCATACTGAGTATAACCGAGCTGTGACATTTAAGGTAAATTTACCTCCCTCGCTCTCGGCAGAGCGGGAGTCTGAATGGATGCCAGAAGTCTGGCAGCTTCTCTCTGAGAGAAGGAAGGGCGGAGTGCACAAATAGCTCTTCTGAAGGACCTGAGGGATTCTTATCTCTAGAGCACATGTCAGCAGAATATCTGGGAAAGTTTGTAACTGTTAACACAATAAGGATGACCAGACTCATGGTTCCTCTGTGGCTCTATTAGCAGTTAGGCATGTGACATCACAACTGTCCCTTCCAGAGGCCCGAGTCTGCCTTTGCTGTGGCTTCAAGCCCTCCCTCATCTCTGCAGCAGTGCCCACAGCAGCTGCCCAAAGGCTGGAGGGGGCTCGCCGTGCCCAGGTTAGCACACTATGTAGGACACCAGCCGGTTGGCACCTGCAGGCTAATGCAGCTTGTTCCAGATGAGATGCTGATGTCGCCAAGATTTTCCCTGCTGCAAATCCATTTTAGAAGTCGATGGAAAAACATCAGTGAACATGAGTGTGGAGATCTTGTGACCTGCAGGTGCTGTTGCATTATCACAAAGTCACTGTGCCACCTTGAGCCCTTCTCCTGCCCTTGGGTTCTGCTCCTTCACATACGCATTTGCTCCCAACCAGCCTTTTTCTGCCTCTAGTCCAGGCAGCAGTCCCCTCTCTTGGCTGGCGCCGTATATTTCTTCTGTTCCCAAATCTGCTGATCTCACTAGTTCTGACTTCCCTGCTTCCCAGACTGGGTTTGACCATGTACTCCTCTCTCTCTGTCTCTCCCATCTGTGTCTCCTTCCATTCCTTCCTATCTGTCCATCAGTTCCTGCTGCTGTCATTGCTCCAGTCCCCACCACCTCCCCCAGTCATCTCTGGTTTATCCTCTAACCCTGCTTCATTTTTCAGTTGCTGCAGTTTTCACCTGATAGAGACACAGCCTGATTACATATCACCTTGACACCCACTTAGGCACTTAGAGACAATTTTATCAACTAATGTTGCTTAACCCCTCTCATTCTGTGTTGAGATGTCAACTGAATAAGAGAACACATGCTCCCCAGGAACAAGATTTAGCTGGGTGGGGTGGGCAAGGTGCCTACGTAGTGATGGAAAGATGAGGGTTGGAGGGTGAGGCTTTTGTTTTATTTTTGGGAGTCACATTCAGTGTATATTTGGCCAGCTTTCTGAGAGCCTGTGCTGTGATTTTGGACTGGGGGATAGCAGCTGTTCAGAACCCTAGTTGCAGGAAAGGAGCGAGGAGCCCTGGTGGTTGGAGCTTGCCTGGGTGGGGTAGCTGAGTCCTGGCCTTTGTCCACTTCCTTACAAAGACTAGGTGTGTACAATTGCATTCTTCTGTGATTTTTACATCAATAAGCTGGAGATTTGGGCTGAGCATTATACCAGTGCAGAGTCTTGGTGAGAGAGGGCATCCTTGGTCCCAGGGTCCCCAAAGCCTGCAGGACCATCAGAGATGGGGTAGAGTCCCCAAAGGTCTCCAGGGCAGGGGGAAGCAATGTAGCGTTCCCATGACTGCTTGACAGCTTCTGCTTTTTTGCAGGAGCAGCTGGCACTAAGGCCCTCCTTGGTCATGGATTGGTTTTCCTTTCACAGTTTCTTCTGGGGCCTCTAGCTCCAGAGAGATGGAGGTGGGGCGCAGCCTCAGGCTCACGCTCTGACTGTTGTTGCATCCTCCTATACGGTTTAGCAGGGGCCTGGTTGCAGGGAATATACTAAGGCCCTTAAAGAGGCCAGAAGCCAGATAAGTAAGTGTAAAGAGCCAGAAGCTCAGAGGAAACTTCTTCTGTAAGTGGCCTTCTGCTGGTCAGCAGTCTGTCCAGCAGAATCCTTCTTCTGTATAAGTGGTGAAGACCAAAGGTGCCTAGAAACCGAAGTCCAGGTGGCTCCCTCATAACCACCTCCCAGGCTATTTAGCTGTAAGTGTGGTTTCCCAGCCATGAAGTCATCACCAAGGTGCAGCTGTTGGGCCATTTTCCTGGGATCAGAGCATCCAGAATAGGACGGCCAAGGGTGGGCTTCCAGATGCTGTTCCCTACAGACTTTTCCACCCAGGATCTTGTCAGTTAGAACACTTTGGAGAGAACCTATGAGTGGTATTTTTCAACTTCAGTTAAGGAAGAATAGTATCTACCTGAAAAGCAAAATACTGCTGATATGAATGTTTCAGTTGTTGTATTCAAATAGGCTATTCCCTCCCTGGCCAGGTGGCTCAGTTGATTGAAGTGTCATCCCACACCAAAAGTTTATAGGTTCATTGCCTGGTCCATGTGTGTCCAGGAGGCAACTGATCAATGTCTATTTCTCTCTCTCTCTCTCTTTCTCTTTCTCTTTCTTTCTCTCCTCTCCTCCTCCCTCCCTCCCTCCCTCCTTGTCTCCTTCTGTCTCTAAAATCAATAAACATATCCTCAGGTGAGGATTAAAACTAGTAATAATAATAGTAAAAATTTAAGAAGAGGCTATTTCTTTCCTTTTTTCATCTACATCCATCTTTTCTCCTTGATGCTGAGGTTCGGGTGGGAGGCATGGGGGGCTGCACTAACCCTTTGACAAGCTTGTGCTGGTATGAGACAGGAGCCCCCAGCGCAGTAGTTCCTACCTGGTTTGGGTTTCTCATCCTACTGACAGTCACCCTAAAGCCACAGACCCTCTCCCTGGAAACAGGGCACATGCATACATTGAAGTCAGTGATTTCATGTGGTTGGGTGTGGGGTTTCACAGGCTCTTGAAGTCCACTGTGCACCCTAGGTTGAGAGCCCCTGCACCAGGTTTTCTGTAACTGTGCAGACAGGCACTTACAAGCATCTTTCTCACGTGGCCCAGGGGCAGCTGCCCCTGAAGCTGTGGGTGAGTATGGGTCTTGGGAAGGCCCTGCCAGTTTTATTTCGACTTGTACTATCGAAGCGAAGCTTTGACAAGGGACTGAGAAAAGACAGATCTGCCTTTGCCATGGTGGAAATGGCCCTTCTCTTGCCAGGAGGTGTTTCAGAGCCTCATTTGGATGGACAGAAAGCATTACCTGAATGAAATCCTATGAAGTCTTGGCTGTTCCCCATTCTCCTGTAATAGCTCTTTCCAAATATAGCGGTTTCCAGAAATAATAAGCCTCACTGGTTCTCTGTGGTTCTCTGTGTGTAAGAGTGGATGGGCTGACTGCGCAGCCTCGCTAAGACAGTCTTCCCTTTTCTCACCCCAGACCTCCCTCCCTCCCCCAACATACTGACAGACACACCCAGTTCATCATGTGCTCATTGGAGCTTGATCCAAGTGGACAGAAGTAACAGAACCTTGCCTCAAATTGGGGGATACCGAGGGTTCCATCTGTTGGCATGAAGGCCAGCGACTCCCCTCCAGGGTGGAGGAGGAGGCTTGGCTGGTCTCTGGTACCCGTCCCTGGTTCTCACAGACTTTGAGCACTCTTTCCCAGAGTGGCCGAGAGGGAATGGAGTGCTATGTCTGCCCAGCCCAGTTAAGTGTGGCCAGAGGAGAGGGGAGTGGAGGGACATACCCCTGTCCCCTGCCCCATGTGTGGCTTTCCCAAGGGGAGCAGAGATGTGAATCAGTTGTCCACATGACACAGCCTCTCTCTTTCTCTCTCTCCCCTCTCCTCCTCAGCCCTCCCTCCCTCCGTCTCTAAAATCCACGAACATGTCCTTAATTAGCATTAAGCCCTTTATCTTGAAGCTCTTTGTCATATGTTCATCCTGGATCATTTAGAAAGGGGTCCAAGGAGAGAAGTACAGCAACCAGGTGGCCACAGAGATGAGCCCCCTGCCTTGGGGCTTCCCATTCAAGCCCCACAGAGGATGGTCAGGATTAATGTGCTGTCATACCAGTTTAGATCATGAAGTACCAAGCAGGCTACAAGTAGGTGTGATTACCTGCCTACGTGGCTGACGGTTTTTGTGACTGCATGAGAGCCCCTACTTTGGACAGGACTGGAATTGATCAGGGAGACTTCCTGGAGAAGGTGCGATTTAGCAGAAGCACAAGTATGTCTCTGGTTTGAATAAGCCAACTAATTGTTTTAAAGTTCCTTTTTTTGGTCCATGAAGAAGGATAGTAGGTATGGATCAGCTGACCAGAGTAAGGTGTTATGTGGCTGAAAAATCCTGGTGGGGGAGGGGGGCTGGGGTGTAGTTTTGGGCCCCCCAAATAGCAGTGATGTCAGTGTGCAATGGAATGGCACACTCGCAGGCATTTGCCCGTACGCCACATGCAGCTCCATTCCAGGCACTTGGGTCTCCAGGCAGGGAAATAGGCTGGTTCCCAATTCCCCCACCTCCCTCTTTTCCTGACTAAATTAAGTTTTGCCTTCTCTCTTCTTCAGTCCATAGTGGCCTTTCTGAAGGATCCCAAAGGGCCTCCACTGTGGGAGGAGGATCCTGGAGCCAAAGATGTTGTCCATGTTGACAGTGAAAAGGTAATACACTTCCCATCAATTCTAATGGATGCTGGAACTTCCCCTGAGCCAGTTTCCCAAGGACAAGTGCCCAAGGAACTGTTCCCTTGCCAGCTGTGCTGTCCTCCAGGGGAGCTGGGCCAGGGCCCTCGCATCTTGTCTGATGCTCCTTGCTGGCATCGTGACGGAACCAACAGATCACAGGCTGGCTGCCTGCGAGCTTCCTCCATTCTTTAGCTCTCATTTAATGTATTTTAACATTTTTAGCATTTTCTTATAGATATAATCTATTTAAATGTCCTCTCCTTGTTACATAATCTGGTTGTTGCTGGATTTGGCCTTGTGTTTTTTCCTTTTTTTTAAAAGAAGAATCTGTGAAGTTCGAAGTTCGGGTTCCATTTCCCAGAGGCTTGGGTCAGATCTCTAAGATTGGACAGGATGGGAGGCTGGCTGGAGGGGTGGAGGGGCGGTTCTGATTTGTTGTCTCCATATAGTCATGGGCCTCCTCTGGAAGCCTGCCCATCTGACCTTAATGTGCATCTGCCCCCCTGCACACCTGTAGGTGCATCATGTTCTTATCTGCTTGGCTGCACCTGCACGTAGGGATGGCAGGAACTTCTTGGTGACGTTTCAAAGGGTCTGTGGGGCAAGAAGTGCTTTTTTTATAGATGGAGGGAGAATGTTCTTTCTTCTCTTGGTAACATAAAATGTGCTTTTTATCTTCCTCTGCCTCTCCTCCACTTTTCACTTAAAATTATTGACTCTTAATGCTTATTACCCCAAAGAAAGTGATGCCATTTATACTTTGTGGAGGATGGGGTCGTGTGTAATCACCATGGACTAGCCGGGTGGGTCTGCGGTGATGGCAGTGAGGGTCCGACATCAGTGCTTCTCTGGGGTAGAAAGTGCCCGTATCAGCAGCTGATGATAAAGCCTTTTTTAAAAAAATTATTCTTTAATTTAAGTATAGTTGGTGTACAATTGCATGTTGGTTATGTTAGCTTCAGGTTACTATATAATGTTCAGCATTTTTATATCATGTGATCACCCCACTAAAACCTTTGTAAAAAGCATGTTGGGGTCCAGGAAAGAGGATCAGGCGCCAGGAGATGGTGGCACCGGTGTGTGTAGCTATGTAAAAATATGCGGCTTAAAAGGACCTATGCTCTGGGTAGGTGTTATGTTAATATGTGGTTTTAGCCCCGATCAGTGATAGCCTGGTGCCTCCTTCCCCCGAGATGGGCATGTCCTCAGACTCCTCAGATTGCTCCTCTGTGACTGGGAACATGCGCACACACAATGGAATATACTGTTCAACCATGAGATAAGGTGAAATACTGCCGATTCTGACAACATGGACGGATGGGTCGTGAGAATATCGTGCTAAGCGAAATAAGTCAAATGGGAAAACACTACATGATTTCACTCATGTCCTGTATAAAACAGAAAGCAACAAACAAGTGAAGGACAGACCTCATAGACACAGACAACAGTATGGTGGTTACCAAGGGAAAGGGGAGAGTTGGCGGTTAGTGAAGAGTAAAGGGGCAAGTATGTGGTGATGGAAGGAGACTGGACTTGGTGTGGTGCACACACAATGCACTATATGGATGATGTATTACAGGATTGTACCCCTGAAACTTTTATACTCTTACTAACCAATGTCACCCCAATAAATTAAATTTTTTAAAATGAGTGCCTTTATCCTATAGCTATATAAACATTTTCAGAATTTATTATAAAGTGTTTTAAATTTTCATAAAATTGCCCTGGCTGGTGTGGCTCAGTGGGTTGAGTACCTGTGAACCAAAGGGTCGCTGGTTCAATTCCCAGTCAGGGCACATGCCTGGGTTGCAGGCCAGGTCCTCCGGTGCAGGGTGTATGGGAGGCAACCACACATTGATGTTTCTCTCCCTCTCTTTCTCCCTCCCTTCCCCTCTGTCTAAAAATAAATAAATAACATCTTTTAAAAAATTCCTATAAAATATTTGTAATCCTCACATAGCTGAAAAATTGTAAGTAATACGTATTTTTATTGAAAATTTAGAAAATACAGCTTTAATGTAAAAGGAAGAAAAAAATCACCCATCCTTCCCTTTGAGAAGTGCCACCGCTGCTATTTTCTATAGCTTTTTAGGCTTTCAACGTAATGCAGTACATAAATATTAACAAAAGTGTCATTAGATGTTGTATGCTGTTTTGCCCCCCACTCTTAATATAACGCGCACATCTGATTGTGACATTAAATATTCCTCTTCGTGGCTTGTAACGATGCAGCAGTATTCCTCTGTGTGGGATGATGTGCTGTCATCTATTTACCTAATGTCTTGTTGCTGCCACAAAGCTGCATTTCGAAATTTCCTCTTATTTTCCTTCTTATTCAGAAGAGAAAAACTTTAATTTTCTTCTATGGAAACTGGTTAGAAGAACTGATTTTAATTGAAATACACTGTCATGGTGCTTCTTTGCAGTCCTTAACAGATTGGCTTTTTCCCGAACATCATCAGCTGTCTTTGGAAGAATGATCTCCCACTCTGCTTTACACAGAAGTCTCTCCATTAGCACTGTTATGATCTTTGTCTTTTTATATTTATTGTATTTATTTAATCGATAATTATATATTGCCTAATAATGTGCCAGGAACTGTTCTAAAGGTTTTACAAATAAATGATTGGTTTAGCTTGAAATGTCCTGGGGTGGGGGAACATGTCTCATCCTGTGCCCTCAGCGGACTCTGGGGGACGTGGATGGTGGCGGTAGGGCCTCGGGAAGAGATTAGCAGGTGTGGGCTCACCCTGTGTTCCAGATCCCCATCTGCCCAAGCCGGGCCTACATGGAGACAGCTGCCCACCACCACACCACTGCACCATAGAGCACACGAAGAGGGGCAGCCTGGTGGCCGCCTCATGCAGCATAAAAAGCTCTCTGCAGGCTTTTAATTGTTCAGGTGGCGCTGAAAGTAAAGCTGGTAGCCTGGGCCCGACTCCTTCATCCCCACAGGTGGCCTTGGGAAAGCCACTTGTCTGCTCAGGGCCTCAGTCTCCTCATCTGTAATATGTAAGAGTGATCTAGAATAGACCGTCCCTGGGGTCCTTTCAGCCCCTGATGTACATGACTCTGTAGTGCAGCCCACAGACCCACGTCAGACTGGGATTTCTGAAGTGCTCGCCTACTCCCCCGCCACTGTGAGCCGGAGGCGGGGGGGGGGGGGGGGGTGGTACCTCTGTCATTGTGTGGTGTGTGACCTGTGGTGTTCTCTATTTTTGCCCCAGGAATTCAGACGACTCCTGAAGAAGGAAGAGAAACCAGTCCTGATGATGTTTTATGCCCCCTGTGAGTGACCTTTCTCCTTTGGGCCATAGTTAGTTGTTCAAATTCTTGGCAGGGCAGCTGGGGATTGTGGGGGGAGACTGGGAACAGGCCCCAGTTCTCACACTTAGAGCGCTTAATCACGCTGCTCACCCCATCTCAACGTCTGCACCTCTTTTCCTTCATCTTGGCCTTTCATCTGGCTTTCCTCCCTCCTGCTTCCACATCAGTTTATCTTTCACTATCAGTGGCATCCTTCTGCCCTCTTTACCCTCAGGTCCATCCAGCAACAACACAGGTCTCCATTCAGGTACCCTACCTTCCCTCACCCCTCTGCCTCCTGGGGGCTTGAAGCCCCTTTCCTGTCAGCTCTGTGCTTTGGCGGAGCCGCCTCAATCTTGATGTGCTCTCCAAGGTGCTGCTGCTGCTGCTGCTCACCACCCAGAGCCTGGCTGGCCTCGGGGCAGCTCCTTCAGCCCTGTCTCCTGCACACTGGTGCGGGTGCCACCGGGAGGGGAGCGGGGATCAGGACTAGGAAGAAAGTGTGGCTCAGTATTTGTGTTCAGTTTCTGTATGAAGCCAGAGGCTATGGGAACAGCAAAGGATCATTGACATGACAACCAGAAGATCTGGGTTCTAATTCCAGGTATGCCATCAATGAGCTGGGTGACGTTGGTCAAGTCCTTCACCTCTCTGTTCCTTAGTTTACGTTTATGTAAGAAAAAGGATTGGATCAGAGCAGTGGACTTCAAACTTTTTGACTGCATTTCACACATTAAAATTTTTTTCATTGTAACCCAGTACTATAAGTACACATAAATTAAACAAGTTGAAACAAAAGTTTTCACAAAACCATGCTAACTACTTACTCTACCAGAAATAGTGCACACTGATAATTGTCTTTGGTATTCTGTTTTATTTAAAAGAAGTCATTGGTTTTTCCTACTACTTTATAATTGTCTGACAAAGGGTCAGCAAACTCTGGCTCCTAAGTTGGCTGCCTTATTTTGTAAATCAGTTTTTGTTGGAACACAGCCACGTCCATCCATTCATTTACGTGTTATCTGTGGCTGCTTTCAAGCTACAGCAGCAGAGTTGGGTAGTTGACCATAAGTCCTGCAAAGCCTCAGATGTCTCCTCTCTGGGCCAACCCTGTAGTCTAGCGGGTCCTGACCCGCAGGCAGAAAACTCTGGGTCAGAGCCTGTGTGAGGTTCTTGATTAGACCTGTGACTCTGTGAACTGTACATGCCCTTCAGGAAGCTTAAGGGCTAGAGAAAGGGGCTGTGGGTGGTGGGAGGTGAGTGTGTTTAGGCGCATTTGTGGCTCTGATGGGTATCTTGAGCTGTGGCACTGGAGTTCTGTTTATCCTTAAAAACCTTCCTCTAGTCTCCTCTCCTGAGAAGTTCTTTGAACAAAGGCCCTTCCCATTCTCGCCCCGGGAATCATGACCTCCCAGCTGATGCCCTTCTGTGGGGTCCTGGCGGTTGTGCCTGATGGGGGCCTGTGGCTTGTTCACCATGACAACAGCCTCTCAGCTCATGTTGACTGCTAGGTGGCCCCCACCTGACCTCCCTCCAGATACCTGCCTGTGGAAGGAGTTCCCGGTGTCCCACCTCCTGTGAGATCTGGCTCTGCCTGGAGTGGTCTGTACTTTAACCTGGGGTCATTTTCTTTGTTAATGTTTACAACTGAAGGCTCTCACCACCTTTGGATTCCTTCACCCCGAACACAATCAAAGGATCAGAGCACTAAAAGACATCCCAGTTAGAGAATTGCTGTGTGTCCCAGAACTAAGCTGAATTTTGAGGCCATGAAGGCTTGAGTGCATGGATATAATAAAAGCACAACTTTGTTTCATTAAAAACAACAACAGACCTCTGTCCAAGATGGAGGTATGGATAGGTGTTTTGCTTCCTTGCACAACCAAAATAAGGACAACAACCAATTTAAAACCAAAAAACACCCAAAACTGCCAGAAGAATCAAACTGTATGTAAGTCCAACAAAGAGTTAAAGAAGAAACATTCATCCAGACCAGTAGGAGGGGTGGAGATGGGCAGCTGGAGCAGAGAGGATGTGCGAAAAGGCAGTAGCTGGCAGACTGGGTGGTCCCACATTCGCATGCGGATAAACCAGGAAGAACAACTGGGAAGCAGGACACACCACACAACCCAGAATTCCAGCATGGGGAATAAAACCTCATGAGCTCTGGCTATAAAAAACCTGTGGGGGTTGAGGCGGTGGGAGAAACTGCCAGTCTCACAGGAGAGTCAGCTGGAGGGAACAGCGGGGTCCTAGAACATACACAAACCCACCAGAAGAGCCCAATTCACTTGTGGGTAGCAGGATAAGTGACTGAAAACTGGGAGAGAGCCAAGCAAGCAGCATTGTTCCCCCTCTGACCCCTCCCCCACATACAGCACCACAACATAGCAAAGTGGGTTGCCCTGCCCTAGTGAATAACTAAGGCTCTGACCTGCACAACATAACAGGTGTGCTGAAACAAAGAAATATGGCCCAAATGAACAGATCAAAACTTCGGAAAAAGAACTATCAAAGGATCAGAGCAATGAGGAGAGAGATGACGTGTCAGATGGCAGAGTTCAAAGCAACTGGTAGTCAGGATGCTCACAGAGATGATTGAGTATGGCCACAAAATAAAGGAAGAAGTGGAGCCTACATGAAGTGAAATAAAGAAAAATGTACAGGGAACCAACAGTGAAGGGAAGGAAACCGGGACTCAAATCAAAGATTTGGAACAGAAGAAAGAAATATACATTCAACCAGAACAGAATGAAGAAACAGGAATTCAAAAAAATGAGGAGAGGCTGAGGAACCTCTGGGACAACCTTAAACATTCCAACATCCAAATTATAGTGGTGCCAGAAGGAGAAGAGGAAGACCAAGAAATTGAAAACTTATTTGAACAAATAATAAAGGAGAACTTCCCCAATCTGGCAAAGGAAATAGACTTCCAGGAAGTCCAGGAAGCTCAGAGAGTCCCAAAGAAGTTGGACCCAAGGAAGAACACCAAGGCACCTCATAATTAAAATTACTCAAGATTAAAGATAAGGAGAGAATCTTAAAAGCAAGAGAAAAGAATATTTACCTACCAAGGAATTCCCATGAGACTATCAGCTAATTTCTCAAAAGAAACCTTGCAGGCAAGAAGGGGCTAGAAAGAAGTATTCAAAGTCATGAAAGGCAAGGACCTACACCCAAGATTACTTTATCCAGCAAAGCTGTCATTTAGAATGGAAGGGCAGATAAAGTGCTTCCCAGATAAGGTCAAGTTAAAGGAGTTCATCATCACCAAGCCCTTATTATGTGAAATGTTAAAGGGACTTATATAAGTAAAAGAAGATGATCAAAAATATATGAACAGAAAAATGACAACAAACTCATAACTATCAACAACTGAACCTAAAAACAAAAACAAACTAAGCAAACAAGCAGATCAGGAACAGAATCCCAGAACTGGAGATCACGTGGAGGGTTTTCTCATGTGGAGAACAGAGGGAAAAGGTACAGGGAATGAGAAGCATAAATGGTAGGTACAAGCTAGACAGGGGGAGGTAAGAATAGTGTGGGAAATGGAGAAACCAGAGAACTTATAGGTATGACCCATGGCCATGAATTAAGGGGAGAGATGTTGGTCGGAGGGGTGGTGCTGGTTGGAGAGAGATAAAGAGGAGAAAAAAAAATGGGACAACTGTGATAGCATAATCAATAAAATAGACTTAAAAATAAAATTAAAGGGGAAAAACTTAAACAAAACAAAACCCAGCAACAAAAGAATCCTGGGTTCATTGTTTGGTTTCACCTCGTTTTGTTTCTCCTTGAGGAAACTTCTTGAGGAATTGACCTGCCTACACAGCCTTTGAGGGTGGGCCTCCTTTGGTTTATGTCAAAACCCTCAGGACTCGGCGCATTGGTCAAGTGAGGCTGAAACAGTGTATGTCAGTACACAGTATGTGTCACAAGGCAGAATCCTGGTATAACCATGTGGGCTTCATACGATGACACCAGGTAATCACTTACAGAGTGGTTTACTCAGTTTGCACCGGAATGTGAGTCGTCTCCCCCGCCCACTCCCAGGCTGTTTGGTGGTGAGCCTGTCCTACTCATCACTGTGGGCGGAGATGGCGGCATGGTGGTTGTCTTCGAAGAACAGAAAGCTGGGTAGAAGTTAGGTTCCTTGTAGGTGTCACAGGGCAACTTTCAAGTTCAAATCTGGCGGAGAGGTTGAATTAGATGGCCCCAGGATTCTTTTGTTGTCGTTTTTAATGAAACGAAGTTGTACTTTTATTATACCCATGCGCTCAAGCCTTCATGGCCTCATGATTCAGCTTAGTTCAGGGACACACAGCAATTTAACTGGGAGGTCCTTGGACTGTGTTTGGCGTGAAGGAACCCAAAGGCACTGAGAGCCTTCAGTTGTGACAAGGAACCTGGGTCCCCACATCCTATTGTTTATTCAGTAAATGTTCATTGAATTAATGAGAAAATAATGGGCTGGCTGCTCTAACCTTTGGGTGTGAGAGGGCTAATTAGTCTTTTCTCTTCCTCTGCCTCCCAGTTGAATCAATTGAAAAATAAACTCAGACAGGGATCTCAGTACACCTCTGTTTTTGGTAAAGTTTGATTGGAAACTGGCATGGCCATTAGCTTCCTGTTACTCTTCAGTCACCACTTCCCCTAGTACTTTCCCCCAGTGCTGCTGGCCTCCACCCACGGGGACAGCTGCCCAACTCCCCCCTTCTTTGGGGGGCTTGGGGAATAATGTTGCTGCAGGCTGCAGACAGGTAGAGCTGGAAGAGACAGGCCACACCTGTGGGGACAGGTAATAAATTAGGCTCCTGACTGATAAATGTAGCGGAGTGGATGTCAGACTCCCCCGTCTCATCAAGTCACTGAGAAAGTGGGTGAAGGGCTGCAAATGTGCCCCTCACTCCCCCTCCTGGGGAGTGGAGTAACATCCTCTGTTCCCCGTGGAAATGTTTTTCTCATGGGTCAGAAGGCAAACTCTCAGGCCTTGTATTGGCTGAGCCTCCCCTGCTGGATGCCGGGCTCTGGTCACCCTCGCAGGTGTTGGCTCTGTCCCTCAGCCTGCAGGGCAGGTGCTGTTTCTACTTCATAGGTAGGGAAGCCGAGGCTCAGCCTATGTATGTCACTAGCCCAGGGTCATGTAGGCAGCAAATAGTCAAGGGGAGATGCTGACCTGGGTCTCCCTGCTAGGGCCAAGCGCCCTCCTCTGCCTTGTGGTCTCCCATCATCCCTTCTGTGTGGTGTCCACCTGGGAGAGCACAGGTGTCCAGTGAAGTTGGCGTTGTTGCTCCTGTTTCCATTCTCCCCTCTGAATCCCCACAGTGGGGGCTAAGTCCTGTGACAAGTGTCATATTTCTTCCTTCTCATGTGTGGGGATCACCCTGTGGGGGCAGCTACTGGGGAGAGCACATCTCATCTTCTGAGAGCAAATGCCTCGGCTCCACCTTGAGGACTGATCTCAAGACAGCTCCTGTTCTCCAGAGTCCCCTTGAGTCTGAGCCTGAACTCATGGCATGAACTGAAAGCCCAGGCTTAATATGCTGGTGTGTTTGTAGCCATCTGTCTGCCAGGCAGGAATGCCAAGGAGGGGGCCATGGGCATTTTGAGAGTCTTGTGTCAAAATATCCTGCATCACATCTTCTCCAGTAAATTTCATACTGGGAGGTGCAGGTGGTCCTGGGGGAGTTTGACCTGCTCACAGTTCCCCAGGGTCTTTGTCCGGCCCCATGGGTGTGAGCATCTCTCTGATCTCTATTACTCTGCCCATGGCCTGCCAAGACATTAGCTAAACATGGATTAGAACTTCTTAGCCTGCTGCTGTGTGGCCCTGCCTGCTCTGTTCTGTGTCAAGGAAAGAACCAGCCCAATGTGGGGTTCTAGGCAGCTTTGCTGTCTGCAGCCTTCAGGTGCCTCTCGAAGCAGTTTTGCAGCAGAGCGGCTGTCAGACAAAGAGAAACAGCCTTGTGTGCCAGAATCCCTCCCCTCTGAGGAAACGGTGCTCATGTCCTGCAGGATCCGTGCTGATACATGGCCGCCTCTGGCTGCAGGGAGGAGAAGGGTTTAAATCAAGGCCATGCTGAAGTAGCAGTGGATGTTTGGGGTCTGGCTGTCTTGGCCCTGAGCTCCACGAGCCTTGGGGGGCTTCAGCACCCCAGGGGAGGTGTGTGACTATGGTGGTCCACAGAACCCCAGAGAGGGTTGAGGCAAGGACGTCACAGAATCTTCTGACAACAGAACTCTCTGGTCCAACCCTGTTTATCTGCCAGAAGGAGCAGCAGCCCAGAGAAAGGAAGTGACCTGTCCAGGGCCATTGAGCAAGTGGAGGGAAGAAGAGAACTCAGCTTGTGATGTGACCTGCCGCTCTTCCCGTGGGGCCAAGAGCCAGCATTTGCATCTCAGGCCTGCCTCCAGTCATTGCATAATTATCCTTGTTAATGAAGGAAAAGAGGCACGAAAATCCCAAGAGTCACTGTATTTGTGGTTGCACATTTTTTTCCTAATGCTACTTGAATTGGGTTCATTTGCAGCCCCCAGCTGGCAGTGAAGAGAGGCTTTTAGCTGCGTGAAGCGGTGCTCTGGCACTGATTCTCGTTCCCTCGATTCCTCTTGAGCTCACTGTCATCTCCAAATCATTCATTGCTTTGCTCTTCTCCAGCTGTGTCATATTTGCTTAGTTGGTCCCATATGTATTAAGTCACTGTTGGCCTGTGTCCTGTTTCATGAATGTAAGCTGTTTGGGGGCCAGGGCCTCTGCCTCCAGTTCCTTATGTGTTCCTGGAGGCTGGGTAAATATTTATGGATAGAGGTCACCCTGATGGGGGGGGGGGGTGGAGCGCAGGGCCCAGCACCCACTGTAACTGAGTTTGGTTTTTCTCCTGCCCATGACTAGGGTGCAGCATGTGCAAGAGGATAATGCCGCATTTCCAGAAGGCTGCCACCCAGCTGCGAGGCCACATTGTAAGTGAGGCCCCACGGGCCAGGCAGGGCTGGCTGCTCCTTGGACTTCTCGGATGGCTGAGGAGCTGGGGTAGGGGGAGGCCTGGTTTTAAAATCATGGCGGGGACTTGTCCTCCTGCTGCTGACCATTCTGTCCTGGTATATAGTTCAGAGACCTGCCTTAAGGGAATGTTGAGATCTCCGCAGAGTTGCTGGGACCAAGAGAGTTTAGCTCCTGTCAAAGGCTGGTAATGAAATAGCCAAGAAAGCAGCAAGAAGCACAAGGGGTGTTGCCAGGAGGCCAGTGGCCAACGGCAAACCATCAGGGTCCAGGATTATTGGCGCTGGGCTCCGAAGTGGGCCAAGGCTCCCGATGATGGGGAATCCACTGGCAAAGAACAGGGCACAGTGACACCAGCAGTGGCCGGAAACACAAGCAGGTCCCGGAGGCAGTCTCCTGCCTAGGTTTGCTGGAGTTCCTCAGTTCCTGTGAGGCAGGAAAAGTGGCAGAAAGCAGGCAGTGCAGGTGGGGAGCCGGATCCCTGAGTGAGCAGGCAGTCTCTGAAGGAAGGAGTGTAGGCTGAGCAGGGGCAGAGCACATAGGACACAGGCTTGTCTTAGGGATGCCCCCCTTTAGGGAACATGAGGGGAAGAGGAGCCCCTGAGGAGAATGGCCTGCAGAGCAGTAGGAACAGCCAAGGATGGTCGCTGAGGGAGGAGGGGCGGCTGGGCGGTCAGGCCTCCCCTGGGGCTGAAGGTCAGTCAGTGATGGTCCTGCTACCCTGCCGGGCTTGTCCCTTCTGTGCTGTATGGCTGTCCGTTTTTGCATTTGCCCTGAGCCACAGAGGTTTTGTTTGTTAGGTTTTGTTTTGTGTGTGTGTGTGGGGGGGGGGGGGGGCTGGTTCTTGGTAGCAACAAAAAAACAACAGCTAGCTTCTCCAGGGAACGTGGAAAAATCCACACGCCTTTGATGAAAGGTCATCGGGAGGGGCCGGCCAGAGTCCCATTCTAAGTCTTAAAACTGCGTCATGATCTTTATGGATCAAATTAAGTTGGTGATGAGTTCAAAGTCAATTTGAAAAGTTTCAGTGGCAGCACCTGGGCATGGTGACAGCTCTGCTAGGCGGCTGCGAGATTGGGTTGCAGAGAACCAGTGCTTTCTCTTTTGACCTCATTCTGGGGGTACCCAGGTCCTGGTTATGTCTTACTAAATGAATTTTTAGCAACTTGCCTGAAGATGTTTGGCTGTGGGGCACACACACATCACTCTGGGGACGTTTCGCTTCACATTTGGGGGCCTCAATAGATATCATATTTTAAGATTATTTTGCCTGGAGAAAAGACTTAATTATCCACAGTGTTCTCCCTACCTGTACCCACTTACACTTTTAGAAAACTGCTCGGCTCAACTTCCAAACTCTGGCACAGTAGAAGGTAAGCAGCTCCAGCCCCAGTTAGATCACAGATGACCTGGCCAGCCCCTACAAAGCAGGCAAGGTCTTGGTGCCAGCCTCCTGCACCTTCTGGAAGATTCTCAGCTATTTCTGCATCTACCTGCTAAACTCAGTGTTCCTCCAGGCCCCTCCCGCACTGCCACAGAGCTTGTCCCTGCCACGCATGGCCAGGTCTGCCCACCTCTAATTTTGTTCTAGTGCACAGGGCTCTGTTTGATTCAGCATAGAGCACAGGCCTTCCCCCTTGGCTCTTGGTTCACACTAGTCTCTTTTGCAAGAGTAGCCCTGAAGATTACTTGCGTTAGAGTGCCCAGGCCCAGAAGTTGAAAGTGTGGCCCTTGCAATTCCCTGGACGTTACAGAAGAGTCAGTGGGATGGTCCGGACACCTGGAGAGCCAGGTGTTAGTTTCCTCGGCGGAGGCACCTGTGAACTCATCCATTTCCATGCTTCCATATTTTCTTGATCGTGGTTTATTTTGTTTTGTTTTCCCATTAGTTTCTTAGGAAAGCACCTTTGCTTTCTTTGGACAAGTTCTCATCTTTTCCCAGCTCCATAAAGCGGGAAGGGTCCTGACCACCAGGGGTACCTGCTGTAGGCGGCATCTGGAGTCCCTGGCACATGGCGCAGCCACAGCTCCCCAGAAGCAGCGTGACTGGAAGTGTTCCTTTGTGTCCTCACACACAGGGCAGCGATGGGCCCAGAGTCCCCTGAAATCAAAAGCTGTTCCCTCCCCACTGCTGAAATCTAGCTGGTTCAGTACCTCTTGTCTCCTCTTCATCTTTGTCACCTTTGAGCCCTTTCTGGCTGGCTATGTCTGTGTCAGGGGCCATAAATCTACCTCTTCTGCAGATATCTTGGGAGGTATCCAGCCTGATGATGTCATTAAGACAGAAGCCAGGCCAGGTCAGGGATGCGCAGCCTTTGCCATTTTCCAGACTCAGATCTGCTGCCTTTTCGCTGTCACTGATGTCTGGTGACTCATCCGTGTCTGTTCTGTCTACTGCTAATGGATGTCCTCGTCAGCAACCATCGCTGCTCCCTGGTCAGAGCAACCGTGAGAATGTCCCTGTCCGCCTTCTCTTCCCATTTGCCAGATTGATGTCCACACTGAGTCTCCTGTTAACCGTGGCCTGAGGGACCCTCTGGGTGTAAACACCATGAAGTGGGTCAGTCGTGGTGACAGATTTGTGCAAATCAGACTCTGGTGCTGGTTCTCACTAAACAGTTGGGAGATCTTAGGCGAAGAGCTGTGGCTCCTCCATTTTCCCATCTGTAAAATGGGGGTGATGATGGCCTCCGTCACTGGGGTGTTGTGGAGAGCAAATGGGCTGGAGTGCAGAGATGGCACTGTAACCCCCAGACACTTAACAGATACAGATGATTGGCACCCCACCGCTCCGTACTTACTGTTCCTCTCACTCATCAGATGGGGGTGCTCCACAGGTGCTGCTTTCCACCCTCTTTTCTTGCTTATTATCACATTGGAGCAAGGGCCCGGCACTGAGCTTTCCATGTCTCGTCATGGCCTGTCTGCCCCTCAGTGATTTTTATCTGCCTCCGTCGCTTCACAGTGTAGCCCCACAGAGCCGAGTCCCTGAGCCCCAGCACCTGCTTGACATCTCAGTCTGGGTTTTTCTCCCTGCATCCCAAAAGCAGGCTGTCTAAAGTAAAACTCAGTGTCTTTCTGTCTGGCAGACATCCAGCCTTTTCTTCGCGACTCTCCTGACTACCCTGGGTTCGTCTGCCAGCGCGCCACGGCGTCATCCTATCACTCTGCCCTCACAGCCTTTGTCCTCTCCCTGCCCGCCGTCCTGGCTCAGGCCCTGGTTAGCTCACACAGTTGCCAGATGACTTTCTCCTGCAGCCCAACCTCTGTACGTAAAAATATGCAGCTGGAAACCCTCCATAGCTCTCTAGCAACTCCTGAATAAAGTTCTGGTTTCTCAGGCGTGAGAGCCTTCCAAAGTGACCTCAGCGAAGCCATCCTGCCTCCTCTTAGATCCCACTGTGCATCCTGCAGTCCAGTTACACTGACATGTCCCTTTCCTTGGGCCTAGTCTTGTTTCGTCTTGCCTCCTTTTTCCTGGAATGTCTGTGGAAATCTCACCCTCCTTTGGGCACTGATTCACACGTCGCCTGCCCTGTGGAGCTTCCGTGATTGGTCCTGCCACCACATGGCTGAACAGGAGAATGGCTGAGTGTGTCGTGCCAACGGAATGGCCCCAGGCACGGCTGGCTCAGTGGCAGGTGCCGAGGCCTTAGCTTTCCTTAGATTGAGACCAGTTTCGCCTCGTTCACCTTCACATACTCCAAAGGTGTTTGTACGTGGTTCAAAAAGTACTTATCTCATTAACTAATAAACGTCCCCTATGTAGTACAAAAGTGCTACAAAATTCAGAGAATTAAGAGTTCGTTACAAGAAAAGGTGATTTGGAAAGGCTGCCGGGGAAGGTGGGATTTGATTTGCCTTAAGGATGAGCGTCTCTGGTGGGAGCCGAGAGGTGGAGCGTGGGCATCTGAAGCCAAGGGGTGGGGAGACACAGTTGGGACACAGCGTGTGCTCTGGAAATGAGACAGAGTTGCAGAGCCTCTCAGCAGTGGAAAGGAAAACATGTAGTGTATGTTGAGCATTGTAGATATTTGTACTGTTTCATTTAATCTTCACAGCAACCACAGGGGGCAACTGCAAACGAGGAAGCTGAGGCAGAGTTAGCAATGACTTGTTCAAGGGAATGGGTGTCTACTAGGTGGGGAGCTATCATTCACACCCCGTGTCCTGACCCTGCACCCACCTCCTAGCCACTGCGGTTCATTGCTTGTCGGCAAGGTGCTTTAGGCAGCACTTGGCCCACCTTCTTCCTCCCTGAGCAGAAATTTCAGACTGTCTCATCTGGGAGAGTGAAGAAAGTCTAGACCCTAGCAGGTGTTCAGTTAAGGGTTTTATAAGAAAGGGGAATGAAGAAATGAGGTAGAGGCCGTATGGCCTTCAAGTATAAAGTTCAACTTCAGCCTGTATTCAATGGACTTGAAAGGTTTTATGTAAGGAAGTGATTTAATGAAAGAGGAGGATGAAGAAGATTAATCTTGTGGTAAATGTGCACTGACAGTAGGGAGATCAATTGGACATAAAAAAGGAACTTTAGATACATTTTTACTGGAAAAGGCTGCTGAATCAGTCTGGCAAAATGCACAGGATGGCTTTTAGAAGGTTCCAGCGCTTTGAGTAAGTTCTATTTCAGGCTTATTTTTCCTGTATTCGTTGCAGCATCTCAAAATGGGCTAGGGAAGAACCCCAGTGATTGAGTATGCATTTGCCGTGCCCCAGGCATCATGCTAGGTACTTAAAGCAGTTGAAAAGACATGTTTGGATGCCTCTGGGTGGAGCGGTCAGAGGCGCAGGTGGCTGTCCTACTTGGAGGGTCTGGCAGGAAACGAAGAACTTTATTATTGAGCGCACGTCCTCTGCTAAAATCTCTGACGTGGATCATCTCATTCAGTCCTCTTAGGAGCCCTGTCGTGATAGTTTTATCTCCCACATCTTCCAAACAAGGAACCTCACTTGGAGGGTGAGCAACTTGTCCAAAGTCACATGACTCCCATGTGGAAGCAGTCTTCTGAGTCAAGTTCATTGTCTGGTGAAACTACTGTTTTCCTTTTTCTCCTCCTGTGCTTCCTTATGTATTTATTGTTCAGCAAATTTCAGCTTCCTGGGTTGCTCTTTTTAACTTCCTTTCCCCTCTCCTCTCTGCTACCTGGTTTTGTGGAACAGCCTTCCTGGATCTGGCTGTTCTGTCTACGTTCTCTGTGGGAACAAAGTCCTCTTTCTGGGCACCTGATCCCCTCCAGAGGGGAAGGTTTCTGCTCCAGGAAAGGAGTTTTAGGTTGTTCTTAGAACAGCCCTGTCGTCAGGAATACAGGGCGGTTGGATGCCCTGCAGCTGGAGCATGTTCCGACGTCAGAGGTATGGTCACAGACGGGTTGAGGAGGCCCAGCAGGGTCTGGAGGGAGGCGAGCTAGGCAGGCAGATCGGCATGAGCACCACACATTCTCCTTGGCCACACAGAGCTGTGAGATCTGATAATGTGCACATGAAGCCAAAGGGGACAGACTGAGGACAGGCTATGAGGGATCCAGGAAAGTGTCCGAGGACATTGTGGAGTGGCTGAACGGTGATTCTATAATAAGGGAGTAGAGTACAACCTTAGTTGACATAAGCAAAGGAAAAGCCATGCACATGGGTGACAGTGGCCCACTCTAGGATCTGTTTGAATTTGGCAGCAAGGCCAGGTGTCTTCCTCAAACCTCAGAACTTTGTTTTTGGTCTGGGATGGTCTTTCTACAGGGCGGGTGAAAGAGAACACCTGTGCAGAGGCACTCGGGGCCCAGGCCCCTCTCCCAGAGCTCTCACGGTCTTCATTCCCAGCTGGCGTAGCTCGCCTTGCTCCCTGCTGCCCCAGGCTGCGCATCAGCGTGTGGCACTTTTCATTACATCCCCATCATTTTTGGTGGACAGCTGGACAGGAGGCACGTGGACAAGGTGAGGTGTCTGCCAGGCAGAGGGTGGACAGGTGTTCTCACTTTGCTCCTAGGTGCTGGCCGGGATGAACATCTACCCTTCGGAATTTGAAAATATCAAGGAGGAGTACAATGTGCGCGGCTACCCCACCATCTGCTACTTCGAGTAAGTCACCTGCCTCCCTGCGACGCCTGCCGCCTCCATGACGGCATCCGCATCCCTGGTTGAGCCCACGTTGTCTCTGCACATTTTACAGGAAGGGACGGTTTCTGTTCCAGTATGACAACTATGGGTCCACCTCCGAGGACATTGTAGAGTGGCTGAAGAAGTAAGTGGGGCAGTCACCTGCAGGCAGGGGCATGGGGGCTGAGGGGCATCCGCCAGGCCCCAGGATGGGCTCTCACCCCGGGGCTCTGGCTGCAGTTTGGGGAAGAGGATTAGGAGGGAAAGGACCTGTGGCGCTGCCCGCACAGCTATTTTGGGGTTGCATCTACGTGAGGGTGGGGTATCTCCGAGTTTAGGATGCAGGCGCTGGGAGGATTTGTTGTCACTTTAGCTGTAATGACCGCATTTCAAATAGTGTTTTTCCTTATACTATCTGTCTCGTGGATAGATGAGTTTCTCACCCAGGATGTCAGGTTTGAGACCTGTCACTGTAGGTCTGTCTGAAAATAGAATTGTCAATGGAGTGCTTATTTCAAACATAACACGGCCTTAGGTGCTGTGCAGCTTCTAAGAAAGATTCTAATGACGTAAGTGTGCAGAGTGCTTTGCCATCCACCCTGCACACCCCACGGATGCTGCTGCTTAGTAGTCTTGTGATCCCTGTTTTAATGTGATTAGATTCTTGCAGCCTAAACTGTCCCCTTCCTGGAGCCCCCTGCATGCTCTGCG
Organism: Anoura caudifer; assembly: GCA_004027475.1. NCBI lineage: Eukaryota > Metazoa > Chordata > Mammalia > Chiroptera > Phyllostomidae > Anoura > Anoura caudifer. The sequence goes on from PVKU01002475.1 coordinate 72,126, forward strand.
TGGGACTTTGGCATGATGGTTGGACAGACCCTGACTGGTGTTGGATGGGGAGTCTGGGGCAGGGCCACCTCTCCTGGAATGCTCCCCGGCCAGCCAGCTGAGCACTCATCCTGCTTGTTCTGTGCTTGGCCTGGCATCAGTTTGGCGCTTACCAGTCACTGCTGACATGTGGTTACTTGTGCATAATACCAGCTAATGTTTGGAGGGCTTCACTTTGTGGCCGACACTGTCCCAAGCACTTTATGTGGATTCTCATACAGTCCTCAGAACAGCCCTGCGAGGAAAGTATTATCATTGCCCTCGCTTTATGAAGGGGTAACTGAGCACAGTGATGAGGTTGCTTGCAGCTTGCCCAAGCTCCTGCAGCTGACAAGTAGCAAGGCAGGGACCCTCCGGCAGCAGCTCCCCACCGCCCAGCCCCACTCCCCTGAGTGCTGGTCAGAACCCTTCCCCCGGTGGCTGGCAGATATTTATTTTGAATTTTTTAACTTTTTTAAAAGGTTTTATTTATTTATTTTTGGAGAGAGGGGAAAGGAGGGAGAAAGAGGAGGAGAGAAACATCAGTGTGTGGTTGCCTCTCACATGGACCCTAGTGGGGACCTGTCCCGCAACCCAGACATGTGCCCTGACTGGGAATCGAACCAGCGACCCTTTGGTTCACAGCCCATGCTCAATCCACTGAGCTACACCAGCCAGGGACATTTATTGAAATCATTACCTGAGGGGGTCAGGCTTAAACAATTAGTTATCCAAAAATATGAAAGTTGAAAAATGTGTATTTTCAGAATTGGAAGAGAGGATGAATTTTGAACCCACCGCCCTCTAAAAAAACCCCACAAGAAACCAACTGTTAGATTCTGAAAGTTGAAACTCTGTCTTCTCTCGGTTCCCAGGAGCCTGGGGGATAAAACACCATGATAATACCATGCTTGCATAGCATCCTTTATTTCTTGGGAGCATTTCAAATCACTTTCCCCATCTGTTACCTCATTCCCAGCCCCTGGCCAGGGAGGCAGCTGCCCATTATCACAGACTCGTCGTCCTAACCTGGGCCTTTGCTACCCCAGCCTTCATTTCTCACTGGACAGTAAGCATGTCCTTTCCTGCAGCCAGGCACATCTTGCTCTGCTTTGGGAGAAGGTTTCAACAAATAGCAATCTCATTTGTCACCAGAGCGTAAAATTCTGTCTGCTTCCCTCCCCTTCTCTAACCTTTTCTGATTTCAAAATAGGCTCATGTCTTTTTGGAAGGATAGGTTTGTATTTTTAAAAAAAGTGATGAGAGAATGCTCGCTCACCGTAGACAAGGGGAACACACCAGTGGGGTTTCTGAGATGGATTGTTGTCTCCTCTGTGGCTTGCCACTCTGTCCCCCACTCTGCTGTCTGCACGCTGCCACCCCAGCTCCTCACCTGGCTGTCTCTGGCCTGTACCCCAGGGCTGTCTCCTGATCTGTGCCCTAGGTTGGTGCCTCCCTACTTCCCACCTCTCCCCCCTCTCCGGAACCTTGTTAGCAGGTTCCGGTTCACTCTGGAGCTCCAGGTTGAGACCATTGGAGGGGTAACTCCAGGGAAGGGAAGACAGCATCTGGGTCTCCCCGGCAGCCCCTCCAGAGCTGCCCAGCCCCTGATCACTGTGTCGGGGACACACGCACGAGGGCAGCTCCTCCCAGAACATGGTGCAGCGTGCTCCCCCGGCATGGCCTCCTGCAGGGCCCCAGGGAGCTGCCTCATCTCTCACCTCAGGAAGAGCAATGACACTGTGCCACCAACTGGCTTAGTTTTTTAAAAATATTTTTAAAATTAGATTTTAAGGCTATTCAGGTGAGGAATGTTATTATGGAAAAACTTTAAAATATAGTTAAATGAAAAAAAAAGCTCCCCTTTGCCCCCCAACACACATACACAAGTTCTGAGCGCCAGTGTTTTAAGTCCTTACCAGATTTCCCCGAAATCCTGGTGGGTAGCAGTGACCTGCCTTTCCTTCTTCCCTGCCCTCCCTCCCTGGGCCTCTCCATTGCTCACAGGTGTGGCAGCCCAGTGTAGCCAGGATGAGGGTAGATCCAGCCTCACTGACTCTCTGAATGACTTTCAGAAGCTCAGGAGACAAGAGCCCAGATCCTGCCCTCTGACAATTGAAGAGTGGGCACGGTGGGGGGCTGAGCAGGGAGTCCCTGGTGTCCAGCATCCCAGGGCTGTGGGGCAGACGCACTGACCATAGGAGTGTGCCCTCTGTGCTCCTGACAGCTGTTTCTCAGGCCCCTCTGCAGATGGCGTGCTCTGAGTTGACTTTGGCAGATGGAGTATGCAGAAGTGGGTGATCCCTTTTCACCCAGCTGACCTTTTCTGCCTGTGTGTTTTTATACTGACCAGAAGCGAGCTGAAAACACACACAGAGTTTTCTTGTAAGGCCTAGAGTTGCATCTTCTCATCCATGGCACAGGCACCTGCCTCAGACAGGATCTGCTTTGAGCAAACCAGGGAACTCCGAGTCTCAGGGCTGGAAGGGAATGTCAGTGTCGGTGAGTCTGCCCCCAGCAGTCCCCTTCAACGTCTGCACCACCTCTAGGATAGATGTAGGTGCCTCGGCCCCAAAGGCACCTGAGAACAGGGCTGTGGTGCATTTTAGACTGTCCATTCTTGTTTGAGTGATTGTTATGATTTAGGTTATGAAAATCTAGGAACATTTGGGTAGTACTTCATAAGTACTGTCTCACATCCATTGTCTATCTAGTTGTATCTGAGGAGTAGATAAAGAAAGGCCCACATCTGTACTGGCTTGTAGATGTTTTGGGTCAAGTTGGTTGCCTGAGCCCCTAGAGCTGGTAAGTGGAGGAAATAGGATTTAATCCCAGGTCTTCTGACTCCCTGGTCAGCTCTCTTTCCTGCCTAGCCCATTGTACGTAGAAGGCTCCTACTTCTGTTTAGCTGAAATTCTTTCTCCGGAGCTTCCATTCGTTGGTGTTGGTTCTGCTTTGGGGGGCCATAGAAAATAAATCTTAATTTCTTTTCCTGATGCAGCCTGAAATATTCAAAGGTAGTTATTGTGTTCCATGGGTCTTTTCCAGGTCAAACATGTCCAGTTCCTTTCACCATCCTTCTCTCACTCCGTCATTTATTCAGAAAGTGTGTATTGGGTGTCTGCTGTGTGTTCGGTGCAGGAGGCACAGAGATGAGAGGGAGACAGACGGTAAAAAGCATGCTTCAGTAACAGTGTGCAGCTTTAGCCTGTGACCCAATCCTTGTCTTTCTACCACTGAGCCCAGCCCTGCAGTCCTCTCCAGAAAGTAGACTTCCTGTTGTCTCCCAGGTCAGGGGGGGAGTGTTCACCTGGTTCCTACAGTGAGGGACAGGGTCTGAGTGCCTGGCTGCTCAGGCTTGTCAACTGTGCCCCATTTCAGGCCCAGGCCGCAGCCTCACTGCTCAGGGGCAGCCTCGGGTCCCAGGGAGCCCCTGCCTTGCACATTGGTGCGCTTCTCAGGCCCTGTACCCTCTGCACCCAGCACCTCAGCATTGTGCCCTCTGTTTGGCCAAGTCATTTTCCTAACTTCTAAAATTGCACTGATCTTTTTACTCTCTTCATAGTTGTCTTTTTGCTCTTATGCATTCATATTTTAAAAAAGAAAAAATTAAAAAATGCCTGTACTGTTAGGGGTCTTGGAATGTGTTCTCCACCAAGTCTACCTGGAAGTTTCCCAGGTACTCGCACTTTATTGAGCCATGGCTCCTGCATGCAGTGTGTGCGTTCCTGCTGGATTTTAGAAGTTATTTTAATATTTGAATACATTCCATTCATATAATTAAAGTAACTTTTAAGTTATACTTAGGAATTATACATTGAAAAGTCCTGCTTCCACATCTCCTCCATCCTGCTCTCCCTCCTACCCCCTGGAGGTAACTTTGATTAGTTTCTTTATGCAGACACAAGCAACTGTGAATGAGCATTTTTAAGCTCTCTCCCAGATTTGTTAGCACAGTGTGGCCCGTTCTGTGTGTCTCAGCAGTCTGTCCACGTCGGCGCGTGGAGCTCCCTTGCTCTCTGCCGTGCTGAGTCCTCTGTGTGCAGACAGACAGATGGCAGTGGGCCTGACCATCTCCCACCAGTGGACTCTGGGTTATCCTCAGCCTTTGCTGTGATAAATCATCTGCAATGAATACCTTTTTTAAAAATTTTATTTTATTTTAATTGTTCTTGTACAGTTTTCTATCTTTTACTCCCATCCCAGCCCACCCCCCAGCCCTCCCCACCTCCTTCCCATTTCCACCCCCTCCCCCCTAGTTTTTGTCCATGTGTCCTTCATACTTGTTCCTGCAAACCCTTCCCCTTTTCCCCTGAAAATCCCTCCCCTCTGCCCTCTGGCCAGTGTCAACCTTGTTCTCTATTTCAGTGTCTTTGGTTATATTATGCTTGTTTGTTTGTTTTGTTGATTAGGTTCCTGTTACAGGTGAGATCATATGGTATTTGTCTTTCACCACCTGATTCACTTCACTTAGCATAATGCTCTCCAGTTCCATCCATGCTGTTGCAAAGGGTAGGAGCTCCTTCTTTCTTTCTGCTGCGTAGAATTCCATTGTGTAAATGTACCATAGTTTTTGGATCCATTCATTTACTGATGAGTACTTAGGTTGCTTCCAGCACTTGGCTATTGTAAATTGTGCTGCTATGAACATTGGGGTACATAGGTTCTTTCGGATTGGTGTTTCAGGTACAATGAATACCTTTTAATGCACATAATTTTGACATGTGCAGGCGTATTGTAAAGATAAATTCCCTGAAGTAGAATTGGTGGTGTTTTGAGGGGCTGGTATTCTGAGCCCAAGTATAGCAACCTAGGTTTGCTTGTGTTGATTGGAGACCATTGTATAGCTGATGACTCGTTCTGAGGTCCCATTTGTCATTGCATGTGCAGGGGCTCAGAGCGGTTTGCTATCTCCCTGCCACTTTCTATGACTCGGGACAGGGTGACCAAGGCTGCCAGTGGGGTCTAGTCCGAAGCACTAGAGGGCTCCTGAGGGTGAGGGTGGCGTCACAGCCAGGCCCTGCTGTGGGGTGGGGGTTGCGGTTCCGCTGTGTTCACCACATCGGTCTCATAAATTCTCAGCCCTGGCTGCTAGAACTTCACACGTTTCTACTTTAGGCTCTCAGAGGCAGGGACATTGGTTATCTTTTCACATTTGTCATCTTAAAGGGTTTTTTTCGAAGCAGCAGTTAAGGTGCTTGTGGCAGTGAAGCATCGGAGAATTTGTGTCAGCAGCAGTCTTCTCCTCAGCTTTGGAGCCATAGAGGGCCCCCGAGAGCCTCCGCACTCAGCCTGCTGGTGATGCAAGCAGCACACGGCTCTCCCGGCTCTCCCGGGCTGAGGCGCTCTCCCGGGCTGAGGCGCTCTCCCGGGCTGAGGCGGGCTCCAGGGAGGCTGGGCAGCTTCCTGAGGTTTTGCAGCCAGCGATGGTGGAGATGGGATTTGGACTGACCCCAAGTAGCACTTTCTGCTCCCACACTCTGCCTCAGGCAGAACTCGATAACCTCGTTCTGGTGTCTAGGAAGTGGTCGTGATGTAACGGAAACACTGTCATACTTAGGGTGTCCCCAGCCTTGTTCCCTTGGCCTCATGCTTCCTCATCGTGACTTCCTCCCAAGCTGGTCACCCTGTGGCAGCCTCCCTTTCCCTTCCTGGCCCAGATTTGGTCTTTCTGAGACACCTGGCCTCTCTCTTTTCTCCTCACCCCCACGTTTACACCCTCTCCCCTATAGGGTTCCCTCTCCCAGCCCCACCCTGCCTGCGGGGCACTACTAAACACAACAGTGAGCTTTCCGAAGGCCATGCTCTTTGCTGTTCTGATATTCTTGCCAGTTTGCTGAAAGTCTGAAAGAGCTTGAGGAATTTACAAACCTCCAGATTCCTGGGAACCTGCGAGATTTCCCGAGCTGCCTAGAAAGCTTTGGCTAAATGCCAATGTTTGTGATGGGATATCAGCTAAGCACTTCTGTGAGGCTTTGAGGGGACAGTGGAGGTGGGCAGGGCCAGACCACTCACCCTTCCATCCCTTCACTGGGGGGATATCTGGTGAGCCCCTGCAGCCAGCCATGCTCAGCTAGTGGGGGCTTTGTGCTGGGGGCTGGATTTTGTAAGGGCTGCTCAGGCCCCAGGGCTTGCTCTGAGCTCTGCCTGTTTTTGGTCTTCCAGTCCACAGCCGCCACAGCCCCAGGTCCCCGAGACTCCCTGGGCAGATGAGGGCGGCTCCGTTTATCACCTGACCGATGAAGACTTTGACCAGTTTGTGAAGGAGCACTCCTCTGTACTCGTCATGTTCCACGCCCCATGTGAGTGGAGCCTTGTTCCTCCCCACCACATCCTTCCCTACCTCAGTGTAGGACGGCGCTGCTCTGGGACGTGAGTCCAGTGAGCACTTGTGGGTGCCTCCTTGGTGCCAGGGATGCTCTGGTGCCCAGTGAGGGCCCTGCTTTCATGGTGCACACAGCCTGCCCTGCATCACCATTGGGAGAGCACACAAGTCCCACTCAGACTGCATGTTCCCTCAGCTCAACCTGGCAGGCCTGAGCGCTTCTCCGAGTCAGTGCAAATCAGGAAATGTGTGTGGATTTCCTAGAATTGGAGGAATTAGGACCAGAAGGACCCTTAGATGATACTGCCTGGAACAGTAGTCACCCCTCACCTTACAGGTGGGGAAACTGAAGCCCCAAGAGGGCCTGTATGTTGCCCAGCAGCTGGGAGGGCATAGGGAGCCCAGGGCTGGAGCCTCGATCCCCCAGCACCTACAGTACCTGCCTTCTGCTTCACTGGGGCTGGGCACTGCCTAAAATAGCCACAGTGGATGAAAGAGAGAAAATGGGTGAAGCTGTACAGTGTGTTTGCAATATGGCTGGAAGGCCTGTAGCTGAGGATTTTTCTAGGCCAGTGTCCTTCCCATTCCCATGGAGAATGGAAATCGATTGTAATTCATTTCCAAGAGAGAACGCTGCTCTTGTAAGGTGAGCAAGGGTGGTGCAAGAGAGCAAGGAAATGCCAGCTTGGGGCTCAGAGCTCCTGGGAGAGGGCAGGCCCATCCCGGTGGGTGAAGAAGGCTGGTCCTCGGCACCCTGGGACAGAGTATGCATGGCGGGGACAGGGGTGCTCTTATATAGCGTCTCGCCAGCCCTTTGGCCCAGGGATGCCAAGTAAGAGATTGTGGTAAAGGAAAAAGCAAAAAATAACTACAGATCAGGGTCACAACCATCCAGTCCATGGTGGCATATTCTGTGACAGTGTCACAGAGCTCACCAAATTGTAAGTGAGCAGACAGGGGCCTGTCCACATGGCACCTTGGTGAATGAGTCAACAATTAGTGCTGGAAGGAGCAGGTCTTTATTTCCAACATTCCAACATTCCATCCTTGGTGGGGCTCATTCCAGCCTTCATGGGGCCCAGAGCACCTCGGCTCAGAGCCCTCCGTTCCCATGAGACCCAGCACTTCCCATGCTCCCCACCAGGCTACTAGCCAAAAGCATCCCCAAAGTTTCCCGTGCCCTTATCTGTGTGGGATCAGGAATACATTGCTGTTGGCCTTGGTATTACAGTCCAGAAAGGGATGTGCCATCTTACTCTGGATCACGATGAAACTCAGGTAAGGCACAGCTCTTAACAATCCAGGTAAAATCCAGGTGCAGCAAGACAGGATCTTGCAAGGAAGTCCTCTGCAGCTCTGGAGTCAGCCAGAGCCTTTACTTCTCTCTTCTCACTGCTCTCCTTCGAACTGCATGGCAGAAATCCCTTACCACAGACAGCATGTCTCCTCCCTCACTGCCACTCCCAGCACGGCCGAGAGCACTGCTCCTTCCCAAGCCGCATGTTTGAGAGTGCTCCTCATGGCTGCTGCGTCCTGCTTTCCTTCTCCTTTCTAAGCCACATGTCAGAGAGAGAGAAAATGGCTCCCTCACCTAGGTAAATCCCAGCACCTCCTTCGTAACCCTGTTTCCGACTCCTCCCACAGTTGACTATGTCTGCCCATTGTCTGGCTGCCATTGGTAGTCGGACAGAGGTGTGAAGCAGAGGAACCCTGTGCAGCAAGCCCCTCTGGACAGCTATGTAACATAACTGTGCAGCTAGCCAAGTACCATAGTTATGCAAAGTCACTCTCAGTGGCTGTCCGAAGCTTCTCCCCTCCCAAGCCAGGTTTCCGTTGTTCCCATTACAACAATACATTACTGTCATCTCAGTTGTAGGGATCCTTGTGCTAACAGTTGTGCATCACCTAGAGTGATACAGTGGCTTCTCACAGGGTCGTGTCCTTTTATCGTACCCGCAGTGCCACAGAGCAGGTACGGTTAACTCCATTTTACAGACGTGGAGGCTGGCGCACAGAGAAGTGGCCCAGACTGTCCCCTGCTTTGTGAGTCCTGTAACTGACCTCTGGTCTGCCGCCTCTCCTTCCCCGAAGCATCGCCTGGGTGTGGGTCGGTGGGAATTGTTTGTAAACAGATTTCTACTGGGGATTTCTCCAAGGTGCCAGATTCTTAAGAGAATCCAAAAGAAAAGTATTCCCTTTGGCCTTTTTCCTTCTGGATTTCTAGAAAATTGACCAAACAAAAACCAAATTACAAAATACTTCCTGATTAAGGGCAATGGCAGAGCCTTAGGAGCAGGTCACCCCCTACCCTGCTACAGCCGCAGTGAGGGCGACCCTGAGGTTGGAGGTGCCTGGAGTGCAGCCCGCCAGGCGCCACTGCAGCAGGCGCCACTGCAGCGCTCGCACTAGCTGGGCTGGGCGCTCCCGGCCAGTCTGAGTTGCTGACTGCTGACGGAAGCAAGTCTTGCAGGAAGTTATGTTGAATCAGGAGCTGAAACCACCCTGCCTGCATCCTTACCCCTTCAGTAAAGGCAGATGCAGGCTGGCCGTTTTTAGATGCCCCCCCCCTGGGAACTTCACCTCTGTGTGTCCGCCTTTCTGGTGTGTATGAAGAAAGCCTACCTGACTCTGGGAAGAGTGCAGAGTGGTTTAAGCAGTGCTTTGTGGTTTATGCATCACAATGTGAAGAGTAGGTGTCCCTTCGATGAATCCTGTAAATTAGGGGGCCCCAACCCCCAGGCCAGGGACTGGTACCGGCAAGTGGCCTGTTAGGAAACCAGCTGCACAGCAGGAGGTGATCAGCAGGCTAACCAGCGAGAGCGAAGCTTCACCTGTATTTACAGCTGCTCCCCACCGCTCACATTACTGCCTGAGCTCCGCCTCCCATGAGATCAGGGCAGCACTAGATTCTCAGAGGAGCACCAACCCTACTGTGAACTGCGCACTCCAAGGATCTAGGTTGCAGGCTCCTTATGAGAATCTAGTGCCTGATGATCTGAGGCGGAGCTGAGGCAGTGATGCTAGTGCTGGGGAGCGGCTGCAGATATGGATTATCATTAGCAGAGAGGTGAGACTGCACAGAGACTGTAACAGATCAGTTGCTTGCAGACTCATTTCAAACCCTTATCAGTGAGTGGCCAGTGACAGTTAACCAGCACCTGGTGGCCAGCTATAAGGTCATCCCCCCCACATCCCTGGTCTGTGGAAAAATTGTCTTCTATGAAATCAGCCCTTAGTGCCAAAAAGGTTGGAGACCACTGCTGTAAATCCAAAAATATGCACCAGATAGATTGGAATGGTTTAAGAATCGTTTGTTAAGCACTTTCTTTTTAACAACCCTGGTTGCAAACTAAACATGTTTTGTCTGTTCTTTTTTGTAGTCTTAGGCTGTGAGCAGTCAGTCCATTGTAGTGGCTGATGCTTGTAGGGTGTTGGGGCCAGGAGCCTGACTTTAGGGTTCCTCCTTTCCACTTCTCCCCATAATGCATTCTCTTCCCTCCTCGGACCAAAAGGAGATCACTCATTACCCCTGCCCCCAGCCCAGCTCACCCATGGGCATAGAATAATGTAAGGGCTTAGCGATTGGGAAAATGAGCAAATGAAATTGTTCTAGAACTAAATTAGAAATCAGAGAATGAGAACTGGAAACCAGATGGCAGCTTTTGTTTTCCCCATTAGTCATTATTAGGGGGTATTATGAATAATACCCTGGTCTGTGTAGAGCTCTGCTGAGGGGCTCTGAGTTCCACCTTAGCAAATGGAGCTGTCAGAGGCTCCTCTTGGTGGGTGTCTGCCAGGCAGGGACCCTGCCTTCTTCGATGAGGAGCCTGCCGGCCCTGGCTCTGTGCGGGTGTGCGATGTGGGACTGGCAGAGTGAGAGGGCTTGGGCAAAGCGTGTGGTGAAGCTTCTTGATGAACCGCCTGTCAGAGTGGGGGTGGCTCTGTGGCAAACGAGCTCTCTGCACGTCCTTTTTCCTTATCTAGAAGCGCAGTTTGCCACCTGGAAAGGGATAAGTGCATGTGGTTTAGAGAGAATCCAGAGCCTGGGAGGGTGAATTGAAAGCAGAAAGCTCCTATCTGCCTAGCTATGTATCATGCGAGCTGCTCCAGAGAACCCACAGTGATCAGGAAACCACTTTTGGGGTGTTTGAGGGACCCAGAAGAAAGGACAGATGTCAGGAAGCTAGAGACTGGCAGTGCTGTGCAGGTTTTCAGAGTGTAGAAGAGGAGGATTCTGGAAATCACAATGTTACAGGGGTCAGCCCGAGACCAGGTAGGTAGTGGTTTAGAAACAGGCCATTTGGAGACTTGGGAAGACAGGTTGGGCTCTGTCAACGCAGAATACCGTAGATTCCACTACGGATTGCCAAAGCCCTTGGTGTTTTTTTAAAAATATTATTTATTTACTTATTTAGTTTTTAGAGAGAGGGGAAGAGAGAGAGAGAGAGAGAGAGAGAGAGAGAGAGAGAGAGAGAGAGAGAGAGAGAAACATCAATGTGAGAGAGAAAGATCAATCGATTGCCTCTTCTTGCACGCACCCTGACCAAGGCCCGAGCTCTCAACCCAGGCACTTGCCCTGGCTGGGGACCAAACTGAGTTCCTCTGGTCGGGGCCTTGGTTTGTTTCTTGGGGCAGGGTAACGAGGTTGATGAATTGGCATGTCTTTCTTTGATCAAAAGTGTGCTGCAGTTTTCTGGGATGGGGAGAACGCGGCAGCATGGGCCCCCAGGAGAGGGGACACCCCCTTGGTGCTCTCACAGTGAGTCTGGGCTGGTTCTATCTAGAGGACACTACTTGTTTTTTAATAGCAGTTTTGTCATAACTGTAAAAAGCAAGACATACTTTTAAACCTGGGAGGGTTAGAGTTGGAAACGGATAGCTAGAGGGAATACCGACCAGTTGCACCAACATTTGAAAGGATTCCAATGGACTAAAATAGTGGGACTGAAACCAAAAGGCTGTATTAATTTTTATGGTTTATCAATTTTTGCTACTTAAAAGGGAATGCATGTGTGTTTTATCGAGGGTTAATATAGGAAAGTATAGAGAAGAAGATTAACGTGGCTCCTGACACTGGCTCCCAGAAGAGCCATGGTCTCTCTTTGCAGGGTTATTTCTGTGCACAGAGTGCGTGCTTCGTGTTTGTTTCTTTCCTGGGCTGGCTCTGAAAGGCCAGAACTGATGGGACCTTCAGCCTTCCTCCTGACCTGCGGTGTGCCCAGTGGGTGCTCCCTGGCACCTGCCAGTTCCAGGGCAAGTTGCTGGGTCCTCTGCCTGGACCTTTGTGGATGCCTGCGGAGCCACATTCCTAGGTTCTCGGCAGGAAAGGCCACAGGCCCTGGCTGTTGTAATTATCAAACACCTCACTGACTTCCTGCTTCTTTATTCTCTTTCCCAGATTTCCTGCCACTGACTTCCACCCTCAGCCTCTCCCTGCACCTCCTCACCTGCTTTCTGTCCTCCCCCAGCTGGAGTTGTAGAAACCCACGCAGATGCTTCAGCAGCCTCTACATCTGACATCTGAGTTGGGGCTGAGCAAATAAGCATAGGCTCAGCCACAGCGCTGGGGCCCTGCGCATAGGTTAGCTCCAGTCCTGCCCCAGGTCACATGGGGGGGAGGCAAGGGGAGCTGAGATTTAAAGCAGGTTTCCCCCGTGGGCCCCACCCTCGTGGGGAGACAGTCCAAGTGTGGCAGTGGGCTCAGAGAGAGGCGTGGGCACTGAGCCTGGGCCCAAGCTTTGGCAGCAGCCTCTCCATCACTCAGCACTTTGTGCTTTTCCATCCATCTCGAGGGGTGCCTGGGTGGATGTGGGAGGCTGCAGCCCCAGGCCCAGCTCTCCTGTCCCACAGAGGACAGAGATGAGACTGGAAAGGGCATAGCAGCAAGACATTTACCGTCCCTCCTCAGTGCCTTTCACTCCTTTCTGCAGCCTTCTGAATGAGAAATCAGATTATTTGTTGTCACTCATCTCCTGCCCTCATCTGTTCTGCTGCAGTAGCATTCAGCTGCTCCTCCTGGTTCATGTAACTCCAGCCCTGAGTCGGGCCAGGGAAGGACTCGATGCCGTAACACTGATACTGGAGTGAGCGTCCCAGAGAGGGGATGGCAAAAGGAGCAAAATGGGAGTTCCCAGGAAGGGTGTCACTGAGGAGCAGGCAGGGAATCCAAAAAAGAAGCCCTGGAGAACCAGAGCCCCACTTGCTACCCTGAGAGCCCTGGGGCAAGCCTGCAGCCCTGCCCTTGTCCTCCCCCTTTCCTTGGAAACAGGCCCCAGGAGATGCTCTGTCTGCCACAACCCGCCACCAGCCGTCTGTGCCGTTTCTGTGGCCGCTGTGCCCCGCCCATGCTCCAGAGCTAGGCTGTCCATTGGGTGACGGGCCCTTGCCTGAGTCCAGACTTTCTGTATTTCAGTCTTATTCTCAAAGGAATGTGTGATCTTTGTAGAAAATCTAGAAAATGTAGAGAAAATAAATGGTAAGGAAAAAACAACCTGTGATCCTGTGATGCAGAGGGGACCACTTTTCACTTTTTGGCATCATTCTTACTAGTTTCCTTTTATTTCTCCCTTGTTTTTAACTTTTATTTATTATGTTAGCATCCAGTTAAACTGACTTTTCCGGACAGGTGTACAGATTTGTATAGCTTTCATGCCATGGAACACCTTCATGCAATTACTTCTATTTTTCAGTCACATACATAATTTAAGAATAATCCTAACATCTGTATTGTTGGCAGTGCAAGGTTCAAGGGGCACAGAAGAGCGCAGCGTCCCCCAGCCGAGCTCCTCCCCAGGGGCGACCGCTGTCCAGTTGGTGCCTCCTTCCCCTGTGCCTCCACCTGCATATAATAGGGGGGTTGTTTTTCATACAAACACAATCACTGCCTGTCCATTTTTCTGTGACATGCTTTTTTTCACTTGCCAGTAGGTTTCAAAGATGTTTTCATGTAAATGTAGGTGTCGGCATATAAATCTCCCTTGATCTTTTCAAACACTGAATGGTGTTTTATAATTTAGAGGTGCCATAAACTGTACAATAAATCACTCCCCTGACGATGGATGTTCGTCTCCAGTCTTTTGCTGTTCAAACATTGCAATGAGCTTGTGTAAATATACATATTTGGGACCATGTAAATATTTAAATATTTATGGCCAACTGTTTCTGAAAGTGAAGTTTCTGGGCCATGGGGTAAGTGTGCTCGAGCTTCGACAGATCTGCCACCTTGCCCTCCAGAAAGGTGGCACCACACCTGACCGTGTGTGGCAGAGCTGGCCTCTTTGCCAGTCATGGATACTCTCAGCCTTTTCTGTTCCTGCTCTCCTGGGCAAAGGGGTTATTGTCTGCAGCTCTCCGGCCCCCAAGGAAGTTGGGAGTCATTTCTTGTGATAATCAGCTGTCCTTATTCTGTGAGCTCTCTGTTCCTACTCTTTGCCCATTTTTCTACCAGGTAGTTTGGTTTTTTTTCTTGACTTAGAAGTCTGCAGTTATGGATATTCATCTTTATCTGTTAGCCATGCTCCAGATGTTCTCTGTTAACCTGTCACTTTAACTTGCTTTTTGGTGCCTTTCATTGTATAAACAATTCACAGTTTTAGTAGTTAAGTAAGAGCTAGAAGATTTTTTGAGCCCTCTGGATCAGGCATTGTTCTAAGCACTTTCCATGTGTTAACTCATTTAACATGCAGAACAAAACCTGTGAGGCATATATCAAGGTTATTCCCATTTTACAGCTTAGGAAGGGGAGGCACAAAGAGGTTGGGAAACCTGCCACAGACCACATGCCTGAAAGGGGAGCCAGGATTAAAACCCAGGCAGTTCCAGAGGCCACAGCCTCACCACCGAGCCTTCTGCAAGCCTGCCTTTTCCCATCCTGGCCACTGGGATTCATGGGTTACTTGGGACATCCAACCCTGGTACACTATATTTTGTTATGATATTTTTGGTTCTATATTTCATTCTTTAATTCATCTGGATTTTTCATTTGCTTATTGGACCAAGTGGAAGGAAGAGATTTAATCTTACTTCTTTAAGTCCCTTTTTCTGTGCATCTTTCTTCATTTAAAAAAAATTATCTTATGCGTATTTTCTTAATGTTATTAAAAATGCTTTCTCGCACGTGCTGTTTGAGGTCACACAATACTCCATTGTGTGATGGCGCCGTGAATTTCCGGCACCACAGTGTTGCAGGTTGGAGTTGTCCGTCCTGTTTCCCCGTTGTAAATCATGCTGCATGGCGCATTTCCATGCATGAATATTTGTCTGCGTGTCAGATTATTTCCTTAGGATAGAAGCCTGGAAGAAAAATTTGTAAAGCTTGTTATTCACATTTTACACTAACATAAAGGAAGAAAAAAATCCGAATCTTTCCTTGCACAAGAAAAGGGCTGTGTGACAGATGGAAGCATCCATCACTGTGAGTTTCTACAAGTCAGCTTTGGTGTGTATGTGAGGGGAGACCCCAAAAATCCAGAATTTATTTATAAAAAATTGTGCATTTATTCTTACATGTTTAAACTCCAGCCACTTTCAAAATACTCTCTATTTGATGCAATACACATATTGAGACATTTTCTGCATTGCTCAAAACAGTGTTTGAACTTGTCAATTTTGATTCCTTTTAGTGCTTCTGCAGTTTTTTGTTTCACCTCTTCCACATTGGCAAAACACTTCCCTTTGAGGACTTTTTTCATCTGGGGAAATAAAAAGAAAAAGTCACTCGGGGCGAGATGAGGTGAACAGGGAGGGGATGTCATTTCAGGAACACTCTGTGTGGTGTGGGCAGGTGCACTTGTAAGTCACCCGTCATGAAATGGGCAGACACGCTGAAAGAGTCTTCAAACAATACTCACTGAAGCCGAACGCAGCCTCTCACAACAATGCCAGCTGGTGCCATGATGCGGATGGGTTCCTAGAACACTCACCTAATGGGGAAGCCTGTACTACAAGGGACCTGACCTCCAGAAGATAATTCTGGTTTTTTGGGGTCCTCCCTTGTACACCTAGAAGCCTCAAAAAAGCTCTGAGGTGTCTGGGGAGGGGCCGTCATGGTGTTAAGACAGCAGTGTTTCTGCCAGCATCTGCGGGGGCCCCACCTCCTTGGCATGCCCCGAGCCAAGGTCCAGGCAAGGCAGCAGGAATGTGGATAGGAAAATCCAGGCTCCTCTGGAGTCTCGGGTGCCAGGGAGCTTTCCAAATTAATCTGGTCCCCTGGAAAATTCTGGTTCCAAGATCCACGAAAGTCTTCATAGCTGGTTTGTAATAAAATTATAAGTGTAATTGAAGATAATGGAGTCCAGAGGAATCTGAAGGCTTGGGGTTGATGGGAGGCCAACGTTCCTACAGCCAGAAAAGAGTGTGATCAAGTAATTGATGCATAGCCTTTGTGCCGGCTCATGAAAATCAGCGTAAGCACACTTACACAGATGATAAAAACCCAACAAGGAAGTTTGGCAATAAAACTTAATGGCCTATCAAATCACAATCAGGACACTAAAACGCAGTGTGCTGGAGCCTGCTCTCGCATGTAACCCTCCTCCCCTGGCTGTCCCGCAGCCAGCATATCCTGAGGGCCAGGCCCAGGAAGCTGGAGCTGGGGTCAAGGTCAGCACTCACCAGGACCATGGCTCCCAGAACAGGTGGACACCAGTGAAGGAGATATTTGCTTGGCCGGATCTTTCTCCTCCTCAGGGCCTGGCCAATCTCCTTATGGTAAACCCTGTTTACAGAAATTTGTTGCTTAGCCGTAGTATCTTGTTCAGGGGGCAGAGGGAATTGATGCTAGAAGTGAAAACCGTAAGTTTCAAGAGAACCCTAGCGTATGTATGGGAAACTTTAGACCAACATCCATGGGTGTTGGAGATTTCTAGAGGCTTTTTAGACCTAGTAAGGAGCAGGGGAATGTATGAATGATGGTGGGAGAAGTACATGCACAGAAGCTGCCTTCGCTGCCAGTTACATTAAATAGAGGTGGGCAGTCAAACGAAAGGCTGTTTTGGTGCAAGGCACAACTTGCTCCAAAAGAATTTAGTCCAGTTACATCTTATGATCACAGGTGTAAACCTGAACAATGTAACCGTGTGGTTTATTCATTCAGTGTGTGGAACACCATCCTTAATACCAGGGATGTCGTGGTGAGCTAGACAGACAGACAGCTAAGCCTGTCCAGAGCTTACGGTACAGTTAGGGGGATAGACAGAGAACAAGGAAGGTATTCCACCTGTTTTGAGTTCACTTGAGAAAATAAATAGGATATTGGAAGAGATCATGATGGAGTGAGGCTCTTTTAGATTCTCTGGCCAGGGAATTTCTCTGCAGAGGTGAAATTTGTAGTGAAGTGTGACTGATATAAAGGGGTGAGCCACGGAAGACTGTGTTCCAGGCAACAGTGTTAAGAGCCCTGAGGTAGAAATGAGCTTGGTGTGACAGAACTGGAAGAGGGCCGTGGGCTGCGGAGCAGAGAACAGGAGGGAGTCGAGATTGGAGGGGTCAGATGGTGTGGGGCTTGTTGCCAGGGCAAGGGGTTTGGATTTTGATGTATCCTGCCATATAGGAAAGACTTAACCAGGAATTTTTATCTGATTTATGTTTTAAAAGGATGCCCTGGCTGCTCCTAAATATGAGAAGACAGCTATATGACAGTCTCAAGGCAGTACGGAATTAAATGCCATAGGGATAGAAGAATGAGAAGTATTTTACGAGTAGAAGAGAAATAGGTCATTCAGTGGGGCTGGACCTTCCCCAGTGCATTAAGCTGAAGATTTCTTCGTCTGAGCTGGTGCTCATTCTTCTTTCCTGGGTACCCCCCTTGGGACTAGGACCAGCTGCTTTGTAGAAGCGGCGGCAGGAGAGAAGAGCCTCCACGCCATGGCAATGGTCTCTCTCGATTTTTCCCTCACAGGGTGTGGACACTGTAAGAAAATGAAGCCAGAGTTTGAGAGTGCAGCGGAAGTCCTCCACGGAGAAGCAGACGTAAGCATCCTTGCCTTAATCTTCCCCCACCATTCTTGTCTAAAGAATCAGTGACATGAATGACTTCCCTGCAGCTCCGCAGCAGCTCTCCCCGTCCCCGGAGGTCTGTAGGACCTTCATGTGCCCGAGTAGACGTGTCTTCGTCTTAGTCAGACGGGTGGGGCCCCTACCAGGGATGGAGGGGTGCAGAGAGACAGTGAGGTCACGTTCCCATTCCCATCCATGTAAGCTCTGTCAGGCCATGGCTCTGAGTATAAAGCCCCAAGATTCTCCCACTTTTCTCTGGAATCCAACTCTTGGGCACAGCCACAGTCCACCCAACCTGGTTGGTGGGGCAGATTGAAAAGCCTCATCTTTGCCCCCAAATGAGAAGTGGTGGCCGTGCCAGTGTTCACCATTCCCTGGGGTTTGTGAGCCCAGGGGCCAGCCACCCCCCAGAGAAGTTTTAGCAGGTCCAGGTGGGGCGGGGGCTGGCGTCTGGGCTCGTCCGTTCTGCCAGCACTGTGTCTGAGGCTGTCGTGCATGGTTGGCCTCTCCCCCATCCCAGAGCTCTGGTGTCCTTGCAGCTGTCGATGCCACTGTCAACAAGGCCCTGGCAGAAAGATTCCACATCTCCGAGTTCCCTACACTGAAGTACTTTAAGAACGGAGAGAAGTATGCAGTGCCTGTGCTCAGAACGAAGAAGAACTTTATTGAGTGGATGCAAAAGTAAGTTTGATGGTCTTGATAGTGCCTCTTGACTCCTGGCTGCCAGCTCCTGGAGGCAGCCTTGAGAAGGAGAATTAAACCCTAGGCACAGCTGTCCTTGGCTCGGGGCCACGGGAGCCCAGACAGATTGACTTCCCCAGTCCTGAAACCACCACTGGGGCTCTCACCACATGCCCCCCTGCAGCAGGCAGCCTGTCTGGATGCAACTTCATCAGTTCATAAGCCTTGTGTTTCTTTTTTTGGAGGACCCCTCCCCCCTTCCTGGTGTCTTGGCTCCAGGTTTTCTCATGTGCACTCTGTTCCATCCCTTTGAGTGAATGATGGGAACACTCAGCTCCTTACATTGAGCGCTGGGCTCATTTGGACCCCGGCTGGCTGGTGGTTCACTGGGCCTCCAGTGGTGCCCTCAGTGCTGCCTGTGGAGTTCTGGGGTGGAATAAAGAATTCAAAGAGCTCCCGCAGCCTGCTTATTAGTTTGCTGGGGCTGCCACAACAAGTAACACAGACCAGGTGCTTAACAGCAGAAGTTTATTTTCTCACAATTCTGGAGACCAGAAGTTTAAGACCCAATGTCTCTAGGGTTAGATCTTCTGAGACCTCTCTCCTTGGCCGTCTTCTTCCTGTGTCTTCCCTCTGTGTCTGTGTCCTCATCCCCTTTCTTGACACCAGTAAGGTAGGGTTAGGGCCCACCCAGTGACCTCATTCAAACTTGATTACCTCTCTACGGACCTTGTCTCCAAATACAGTCAGTCCTGAGGTCCTGGGGGTTAGGACTTCAACATGTGCATGGTGGGGGGTTGGGGGGGTGGACACAGTTCATCCCCTGACAGCCTGCAAGCCCGGAGAACCTGAGTCCCCTTGCAGTTATTGGCCCAAGGACCCTCCGGCTCACCCAGGGACCGAGGAACAGGCATCTGTCAGCTTTCCCCATCCTGGGTGGGGGCTGAGTGAGCTGTCAGCAGACGCCCTCAGAGAAGGGAGGGAGAAGTGTGGTTGTGGAGAATGGGCAAGGGCAACAAAGGCTCTTAAAAGACCCTGGAGAGCTGTCCTGCTGTGAGGCCGGATGGAGGGAACCAGCGCACAGAAGGAGAATGAACATTTATAGACACTTACTGAACGCCCATCATTTACTACAGCATATAGGCTCTTGGCAACTATTAGTTGCTCGGCTGACTAGGTAGGTGCTTTACGTACGCTCTCTGCTCCTTGTAAAGACCCCAGAAAGTAGGTGTCATTGTGCCCATGTAACAGCAACAACAACAAAAATGGAGCTCAGAGGACTTTAGTAATTTACCTAAGGTCACACAGTTGGTAAGTAATCTGGATTCGAACCCAGAATTCCCTACACCGCTTGGCCCATGCTCTCTCCACCAGAACAAAGGCTCAGGAACAGAAGACAGTGGGGGGCCCTTCAGGGTCTCAGAAGAAACAAGGGGGGGCCGGGAGAGGAGCCCTGCGGAGGAGCTTCTGTACCCGCAGGGAGGAGCTGACAGCCCACACCTGGAGAGCCTGCCCTGCCCTAACGTGGCCTCTTGTTCGGCTCTTCAGGGGGAATTATATCTTGCTGATGGTACAGATTTTTGTCATGTTTAAACTGAGGGTTTAAATTAAATTTTAGAAAGGATGCAAAGTGGTTTTTCTCTCTTGCTCCCCGCACGGTGGTGATGGAGGTGGGGGTGGAAGCACTTGCCTGTACATGAGCCTCTCATGATTGTGTCCCCTGCACCCCTGGCTTCTTGCAGTCCCGAGGCCCCGCCACCCCCAGAGCCCACGTGGGAAGAGCAGCAGACCAGCGTGTTGCACCTGATGGGGGACAACTTCCGGGAGACCCTGAAGAAGAAGAAACACACCTTGGTCATGTTCTATGCCCCGTGTAAGTGGCTGGGGTGCTCACAGAGGGGTGAGGTAGAGGGGTGGGTCGGACCGAACCGAGACCCGCTGGGACCGGGGCACCAGCAGGTGACTTTCAGCTCATCTCAGCTGTAAGTAAAACTCCCCAGTTTCATTCTAGGCTGAGGTCCTTCCAAATCCAGAGCCTGCTTCTATCAGTCAGCTCTGTCAGGTTCTCCCTCCTTCTGGGAAGCCACCTCACATCAGTCCTAAAGCCCTCTGCTTCTGTTTGTGGCAGGGACCTGCTGTAGAATTATTCGGTCTCGTCATGTTCCTGGAAGCTTCCAAGCTATCTGCCTCCCACCCAGCCACTTCCTTCCACCCCTTGGGTCCCTCCATCCTGGCTTCACCTTCAAACCTTAGAACTTGGCAACTTGGAATTAGCCTTCCCATGTGGTTTGAAGCCACTGGGTTCGAAGCTGCAGTAAAGCAGTCACGTTCCTTGTAATCAAAGCTTAAGATGAGGAAGTGGCACACCTGTTAACACTGGCATTTGTGACCTCAGGTTTTGTGTATGCCCATTTTGAAGTTAATTGATACCTAAAAGGAAAGGCTCTTGAATTTCCCACTCTTCTTTGGTTGCCCTTCTCTCTCCCCGCCCCAGGTTACAGCTCAGCTTAATGGAGTGGGGATAATAAAGCTGTGCTCTGCAGAGAAGCCAGGCAGCTCAAGCCCCTCATAAACCTGCTGGGTTGTAGCCAGCCCTCCTGTTTGCTCTCTTCCTGCCTCCACTTTTCAAGTGTCAGTGATCCATAGTGTCTCCCAGCGCTCGCCACATGGAAGGGGTGGCCTCCTGGCCTCACCATCCCCCAGCCTCAGACACTGCCCTCAGGAGGCTAGCGCATCTCTCTGAGTTGGGGCTTTCTCGGTTCCTTACAGAGCTTCTCACTGTCCTTGTCTGTCCTCAGAGTTTGCTTGAAAGACAGGGTATTTTAAGAGGTGAACAGCGTCCTCCTGGGCAGGGTGGGGGGGTGGGGGTGCAGGACTGAGACCCAGGAGATTCTCTTCAAAGCCAGTTAGTGACAGAGCTGTTCCTGCAGCCTGGTGCTCCTTTTCTTGGTCAGATTCAATTCAGAGGTTCAGGGCTTCCTCAGCAGCAAGTGACAATCTGGTTGTAGAAGTAGGAGCACTTGACCAGCTGCCGGGTGGACTTTAGAAAGCCCAACTGAATACCTTGCCCTGAAAGTGTCCCTCTTTCCCCCTGGCCCTGGGCTGGGGACTCCTACCCTGCTGAGGTGCTAAGGGCCTCCCTCAAGTACCAGCTGTGTGCAGGGTGGTGCCCGGACTCAGGACCCAAAGGAAGGAGGTGTGGTGGAGGTGGTCCCTGCTGGGCCTCAGGGCCTCACAGTGGGCCCTGGCAAGAGATAACTGTAAGTCACTGAGTGACTCAACTTCTGGCAAAGGGCTTGGTGGCCTAGAACCTCCCATCTCCCTCCCACACTTCCCTGTCTCTGAATGGTGCTGCCGACTCCAAAGACAGGTTAATCAGTGAGTTGAAGGTATTGCAGGGCTGGGGGGCAGGAACTATCCAAAGAAACAAATGTTCAAAGTTTTTTTAACAATATAAATAATATATACTTATTTATGTACAAAGACTCTAAATACTATAAAAAAGTCAATACCCAATAAGTTAGATATAAAATAAAAAGCAAAAACTGACCTCCTTATTCCCCCCCAGCTCACCTCCCCCACTCCCACCTCCCCAGTTCCCACACAGATCTTCCCCCTGCTATCTCGCTGTTCCCGCCCCCGTTCCGAGCCCCACTTTGCCCTGAGTGGCCTGGCCACGGTGGCTGCCCTTTGCTAGGCCAGTGTGGCTGCGTCTCTACAACTGAACTTCTGTCCTGTCCTCATTGTTTCTGCCTCCCCACTCGGGGGAGCTCCTTCGGTTTCCTGCTCTGCGGAGGTGGTGCCCTTCTTTTAGAGAGTCCAAATTTAAAAAAATCATGCCTCTCTGGCCCACCCAACGCCTCTTGGCAACTTGTTTATGCCCTTTTTTGCACAGCTTCCCTTCCAGTTAGTCATTCACTGCACTCTTTCTTTTGGATAATGAGAAAATTAGATGCAATGGGAGGCCATTAGTCCGAGACATAACACTTTAAAGTGATGCTAACAGGAGTTTGCACTAGGCTGACAGTTACTCTTATACTTTCAGTAGCAAAGGGGTTAGAAAGGAAAAAGTAGTGATGCCAGCTCTGGGGGAAGAGGGCAGCTTATCTCTGGCAGCCTGGTGCTCTCAGTGGGCATCTGTGCCACTCACAGGGGGCCTCCTGGCGACCTAGGGCAGGCTCCGGCGAGCCTTGTCAGCCAGCACGCACATCCCACTCATAGTGTTCAATTTTCTTGAATTTGAGCTCTTCCTTCTGCGAGGACATTAGTGAAGTGTTCTTGTAATTGCCACTGAGGCAATTACAAAACATGTATTAGTATCTGCTGTGAGTTAGGCTGTGCTAGGCGCATTTAGTTCTGACACAGCCCACAACCAGCCTAGCTCTCGTCTCTACTCCTAACTTAGACGGCGGAAATCCCTTTAAGCCCCCTCCCCATCACCGTCCACACTGTGCTCGGGCCGGCCAGCCGGTCTGCCAGCCAGGCCAGATGGGTGGTCCTGCCCATCTCAGGAGCCCATTCAACTGCTGACTTCAGATTAAAGTCATAGCTTAGTCTTAATTTGGTTTCACAAAACCCTTTGAAATGCCAATCATTATCTTATTTTTAAAGGAGAGAAAGCAGATGAGCAAAGCCATTCTGTTGCTGCCTTGGCTTCCCCAGGCTGAGGAGGGCTGGGGGGCCAGCCTGGCCATTTGTCAGGAAGCTGGCTGGAGCCAGGCCTCCCCACAGGGCATCCGGCCTCCCCCACCTGTGTTTTGATGAGAATTAATTACCACAGTCAGGTGAATCCTCCCTGAGAGCAGTTCTGTTCTCTTGGCAGTTGTGCTCAGTGTCTAGGGAACGATTGAGAGGGGAGGTGGGCTTGGGCTTTGATCTGCCGATGCCGAGGGAAGGGCTGAGAGAGTGGGTCTGGACCAAAGCAGCCTGTAGCTTCCCAGGCTCTGTCCTCAGTGGATGTCGCCCTGGGTTCGCTGGGATAGGAGGAAAAAGTGGCCCCACGTAAGTGCCAGCCCGTGCCTGAGATGCTGCCCTCAGAGCCCGAGGGGCTCAGGGTGGCACAGAGAGCAAAAGAGACAGGATGGCATGCACACCACAGTCCCTTCCAGGGCCTCTGGAGCCACAGGTCCTCATCTGCTCTGAAGGGCCTCTTCCTGGGTCTGGAACCTAGGCCCTGAGAAGCATCTTGCAGCTCAGGGGACTCCCTGCAGCCTGTCCCCCTCTCAGCCTGACCTTGGCTTTCTGGTGTCTGGATCCAAGGTTCAGGTTGATTGTAGCGCGAAGGGTCAAAGGACAGCATGAAGACTGGGGTCTGGTTTGGCTGCTCAGTCTGGGATGAGGGTCGAAGTTGCTGAGAATGTGGAAGTTGGCCCGGAGCCTGAGTGGCAGGGGCTCAAGCAGCGTGGTTGCTCCTGTGCCCCCTCACGCTGCCTCTCCCAGTCCTACTTTCCCAGTCATGAGATGCAGAGGTTTGCCATTGTCACTGGGGCGAGAGAACGGGACCTTGTAACAGCCTCAGAGAATCCTGAGCGCACATCCACCTCTTCTGAGTCCAAAGCTCCCTGTGCACCGGGCTCTTCCAGCCGTGAGGGCAGCCCTCTGGGGGAGATAACTGTCCACCTTAATCTGCAAGTAGGGTGGGAGGTGCCGGGCTGCAGTCGGCCTGCCGCTTGCACGGGGACACCTAGAAAGCCCTCATGCCAACAGCAAGTACACAGGACGGTGGTTTGAGGGGCAGGTTTGATGCACAGACCCTGACGTGGGCGTGTGCAGGCGGTGGGAGTCAGATGAACCCCCACAGTATGTTGGGTGGAGAGGGGCTCCTGACTCTGTAGCCTCCCCCTCACGTGCAGCATTCTCTCTCCCTCTCGTGCAGGGTGCCCACACTGTAAGAAGGTCATTCCACACTTCACTGCCACTGCTGACGTCTTCAAAGATGACCGAAAGGTAAGGATACCCCTCTTTATCGCTTGTCCTGCCTCCAGCTCTGCCCTGTCACCGATTCCCACCGCTTCCTCCTTTCCATTCAGCCCCTTCCCAAACAGAATCTGCCGAGATCGGGGGATTCCTGGAAACCAGGACTTTCTTTTTTGTAAGGCAGGGTAGAGCAGGCTGGATTTATGCTGCAAAATCAACCAAAGGGGAGACACTGAGCCGTAGCAGCCCTTCCTTGGAGGAGGGGGGTGGTAGAGGGGTCATCTGTTTATTTTGTTTAGAGCTTGAACCTTTTTACAGTAGGATTTGTAGTCATGCATTACTTGTATAATCAAAAATACAAATTTCAAAAATCCAACACAAGTCGACTGTCGGCAGCCAAGGTGGCAGAGAGCAGGCTATGTCTATGGCACTCCGTAAGTGAAAGGCTCCTGGAGCAGCCGACTGATGAAGCATAAAATTAACAAGCTAGACCTGCAGATTGGGTTAGAGTGCGTGGAGTGGGGGCCCCCAGGCACAGCAGCCAGGGCAGTGCAAGCTGCTGCCTGGGAGGGCTTGTGGGGCCAGAAGAAGAACGCAGAACTCAGGCTGGTATTGCTTCACTGCTGCTAACCTGTGTAACCTGGAAGGAGTCACATCAAGTCTCATCACATCAAGGGAAGTCACGTCAAGGGAAGGCCTTGCATTCCCTTCTCTGTAAAGTTGGAGGCTGGTCTGAAAGAACATAAAGGCCATTCCCAATCTGGGACAATGTCATAGGAACCTGTGCCCTGACAGGCCCCGGAAACGCACCTACACACACCAAACCCATAGTCATCTGCATCTCTGCTGTGGTGCCTTATTTTCCTGGATGGGGTCCTCAGGCGGAGCAGGAGTTGGCTGGACACAGGCAATACGGTCACCTGGAGTTAGCCAAGCAGGGGTGGCAACAATGGGATAGAGAGTGCTCACCGGGCAACAGGCAAGAGGGAGCCAGGCTGGGGCACAGGCTCATGTGTGGAGAGTGGGGACACACTGGGGACTCAGACCCCAGGACCCTGCCCTAGACTAGGGGAGTCCCGTCATCACCCAGAAACCCTGGCTGTGCCCTTGAAGGAACCCCTCACTCCTGCAGGAGGGAGTATAAGGACCAGAACCGAATTTTCCCTCCTCTTGCCACTTGGCCTGCATTGAGAGGGACATGGCCAGAAGGGGCTTCCCATCTTTAGTCTCTCCCACTACCCGCCCCACTCCTGCCACCAGGGCCTGCTCTGGGGGCTCCAGGGCAGTCCAGCATAGCCCGAATATCCATCCCTGCAGGGTCCCTTATACTGGGCGCTGGGTGGCGTGGGGAGGCCTTTATTCCCAGAGAACACTCTGTGCTCTGGACAAAACAGGGTTGTGGTAGAGGTGTAGGGTCTCCCTGCCCCCTGCCTGCTTAGGTCTCCATGCCTCTGGGGTCTGTGGAGGCATCACCTCAGTCCCAGTAAGGCCAGGCCAGCTGTGCCCACAGCAGGCAGCCGAGAGTCAGCTCTCCTCCTGGATGCGCAGCGAGATGAGCCTCCCCGCCCTCCCTCCGCTTGTCGCCCAGTGGTCCCCTGACCCCTTCCTGCATCCATCAACCTCCCACCTGGGATCCTTGTCCTCCACGGCCCCTTCCCTAACACCATTCTTTCCAACACTAACAGCGTGCCAGCCTTTCTCCACTTGGTGTGTCAACTGCCGAAGTCCCCCAGTAAGCTGCTGGGAGGGAGTGGAGGCTCTACTTACGCACAGAAGCCCCATTTTCACGGTGACCCTCTCCTTCTCTGAGACATTGCTGTACCTTTGCTTAATTGTCTTAACTTGGACCAGTAATGTTGCTGGCCTTTTCCTAGGGTCATTCCCTCTGTTTCTCCTTCCACCTTCCTTTATTCCAAGCCAGGGATAACCCTCGTTTTCAGAAGCACACTTAACCTTTCTGTCCCAGGCAGCCAGCAAGCCTGGCTCCCAGAAGCAGCTCTTGGTAACCTCCGGGCAGCATTCTGTCTCTGGCCTGGGGGACTAACATTACTGGGGCCACATTGCTGGGTGCCAGTCTAGGCTATCAAATCAGACTCTCTCTGGCATGGTTCCAGGAGCTGTTATTTGTAAGAGGCTGGTGTTTGGCAACCTCTGGCCTGTCCAGCTCTCTCCTTCTACTCGTGACTCCAGAGAGGAGCTGTGGAATGCCTGGTGGGTTATGGCAGCCAGAACTGGGTCTCCTGACATCCCACCTCTTAGCTGGAATTGCATTGTTTTCCATCCAGAAGCCAGTCCCAGTTCCTTCCCCAATCGATATGCAATTGGTTGTTCACTTCGTTTTCATAGCCAAAATCAATATTAGCTCCTGCAGAGATTTATTTTACTGAATCAATAAAGCCACATGAGGCAGTTCACATTTTAGCTACGGAGCCTCCACTCCCTCCCAGCAGCTTACTGGGGGACTTCAGCAGTTGACACACCAAGTGGAGAAAGGCTGGCACGCTGTTAGTGTTGGAATGAATGGCGTTAGGGAAGGGGCGGTGGAGGACAAGGATCCCAGGTGGGAGGTTGACGGACGCAGGCAGGGATCAGGGGACCACTGGGCAGCAAGCGGAGAGGGGGCAGGGTAGCTCGTCTCGCTGCCCATCCAGGTGTGCTCAGCCTGGTGGTGAGCATGGCCTGCAGTGCAGCCCTTGGCCAGGTGTGAAGGTCACCCCGGCAGGGTCCCTGAGGCAGCAGGAGCCCTTCCTCTGTGATTGGCCCAGAGGCTGCTGTAACGGGGGGGCCATGTCATTTATAGTCCCCAACATGTTTACAAAGCTGTCTGCCCATTAGGAGGGCAAGCTCCCTGAGGACGGGGACCTCTTTTTTCCTTGAATTTCCTGCAGTCTTTACTCCTGAGACCTCGTTGTTGGTTGAATGAAGGAACAATAACGTATTTCATATTTCTTGAGAGTCCCTCTCCCATCAGTACTTTAAAAGCATTATGTCATGTTATCCTCACAATAGCGTATGCAACTAGGTAGTACTGCTTTCCCAATCAAAGACTGAATCTTAGAGAGGTCGAACAACTAGCCCAGGGTTACCCAGCTGGGAAGGGGCAGCAGTAGAACGGCATCCACAGGTGTTGTCAGAGTTCTCCCAAAGCCAGTGGGGGCTGGGCCTTGACCACACGGGGTTTATCTGAGAGGGGATCGAGGAGGAGAGAGCAGACAGGAAGGGAAGCAGAGCAGGGGCATTAATGAGCAGATTGTTCACCGGCCTTGCTTCTAGCTCTCTGCCGCCTGGATGTGCAGGTGCCAGTGGCAAGTGCTGGGCCAAGGGAACCTAGCAGGGCCCTGACAGCAGGTACTGTGTGTGGAACAAATCTAGGACTTAGAGGTGTGCGTTTGGTGCTGCTGGTGAGTTCAGTACAAATCTTGAGCGGGCATGAAGGGGGCAGGCATTTACACGGCGAAACTGGGAGAGAGGAGAAATTGGGAGATCCTCTGCCTTCCTTCCGAAGAGTCCACGCCACTTCCTTGAGAGAAGGTCCGCACTTGTCTCTTCTCTTATGGAAACTGAGCGTGGAGGAGTCTTTGCAGCTGGAAGTAGCCCTCTGTGTGCGGCTGGCAGCTAGTTTAGGTGATTCAGAATAAGCGCACATTTTTAATTTAGTAGATTTATAAAATCATACACTACATTTCCCACAGCTCCAGGGCATGTATACAAATTAAGTTTATAATTTAAAGTGGATGCAGGGAGAACAGTGGCCTGGAGCAACACTCATCAAATACTTTCACAGCTTAGCAGGGGAGCATTGGATCCGGGGCCTGGGTCTCCAAGAGGCTGCCCACTGCAGGAGGTCTCCGCTGACCTGGGCCCCTCCCTGCCTGCCTCGGGAAACAACCCAGGGGACGGCCAGAGGAGCGTCTGACTGAGGTTTCTGAGTAATTGTAAAGGCGCTCTAGAGGGTGAACTAGGGTTCTCAGAGTCCACAGGGGCCGGCCCGCAGGTCTGGGGGATCAGGCTTCATATGGATGCCTGGGAACAAACAGCATTTGAACCTGCCCGGAGGAGACAGCTGCCCCGCAGCCTCCGCCAGGTGTGTTGCCTGTGGGAACAAAGGGCAAGTGCCATCAAACCTGGCTTTTGAAGAGAAGCTGTCGAGCCAAACTTTTATATGAAAATCTTCCGGCTCTTTGTCCAGGTTGGTAGCTAATTCAGATTTAAAAAAAAAATCCGTGTGGGCCAAATAGAACAGGACTGAGAGCCAGATACAGATTGTGTGCAGCGAGTGTGCAAACTCTGCTCTACAAAGTAGTGCTATGGAGCAGGTGGCCGCAGATCCTGCTGGTCTGCGGCCTGTTAGGAACTGGGCTGCACAGCAGGAGGTGAGCAGCCGGCCAGTGAAGGAAGCTTGGCTACATTACCGCCTGAGCTCCTGTCTCCTGGCTCCCCTCAAGCCAAAAAGGCTGGGGAGCGCTGCCATAGAGAACATCATAGCTGAAGAAGAGGTAGGAGGAAGGCGGGAGGGCAGGTGTGGCACACTGGTGCCCAGTGTGCAGGCCGTACCTCACTTTTCACTCTGACCGTCAGTTCTGCTGCTCACGGAATAGTAGCCCTGTTCACCTGTGCACACGGTGAGTGACCAGTCAGAGTGACTGCTGGTGGCCCACGGGGCCTCTCCTACCTGGAAAGGG
This sequence comes from Anoura caudifer, assembly GCA_004027475.1. Classification (NCBI taxonomy): domain Eukaryota; kingdom Metazoa; phylum Chordata; class Mammalia; order Chiroptera; family Phyllostomidae; genus Anoura; species Anoura caudifer. The sequence goes on from PVKU01002475.1 coordinate 100,743, forward strand.
GGCCTTTGTTCAAATGTAAATAACCAGCAGCCAAAGAACTCATGAATCATGGCTGTTCAACCATTGAAGCTGTGGGAATAGTTCGGTCTGACTTCCTTAACATGCTCAGCATTCAGAGACCCCATGGTCATTCCTCTCTCAGGCATGGGCGGGTCTCCTCGGGCGCTCATCACGCAGCTGGTGGTGCTCGTCACGAAGCTGGTTACGCTCATCACTCAGGGTTCGTATCAAATGTTACCTCCTCGGAAAGGCCTCCTTGGCCATCCTGAGGAAGGCAGCCCTTCTGGCTATTGTCTTGTTGAATCACCCTCTTAATTTCTTCAGAGCAGTCACTGAGCTCTAAAATGATCTCACTTATTACGTGTCTTTCAGCAGTAAGATAGCAGTCACTCCATAACTGGGCTGTGTCAAAGTCACCTTGTACCCTTAGCATCTAGAACATATGACAGGACTTTGGTAAATGCTGGCCTCTCATCAGAATCGGTCCTCCCCTCTCCTGTGATGCTTTTGTATTGCGTGTTGCTATTACTGGACCCTCTCCCCTCCTTCCTGGCTCTGTGACCCTGAACAGGGAAAAAATTCTGTGTGCCTGCTTTATACCCTCTTGTTTTGAAAGAACACTAAATAAAAACACCACCCAGCATGTGGAATTTGTAAGATGGGCAAGCAGAGGCCTACAGCCAATTTGGGAACCTCTTTCTGACCAAAAACTCTGTTTGCTTTGGTCATGCTGAACTCTTCTGGTTTCTGAAAAGTGCCCCCTGACTGGAACTTTCTTTGCTCCCGTTTCAGTCTTGGCTCAGCTGGCAGACTGTGCAGAGTGTCTTAGCTCCACTCTCCTAGGCTCTCTGGCACCCAGGACATCTCCGTCATACCACCTACCACGCTTTCAAATTGTCTCTATCTGCCGTCCTTTATCTGAACAGACACTGAGCACCTACTGGGGACAGAGCTTGTGTAAGGGGCTGGTAGGGATGACTGTAACAACAGTTGGGGCCTGACCTGGTAGCTTAGTTGGTGAAAGAGTCATTCCAGTATGCCAAGGTTGCAGGTTCAATCCCTGGCCAGGGCACATACAAGAATCAACCAATGAGTGCATGAATAAGTGGAACAACAAATTGATGTTTCATGCACTCTCTTTCTTCCTCTCTAAAAGTCACTAAGTTTACCAAAAAAACCTGACGTTTACTGACCACTAACCATGTGTCAGGGCCTGGTGCCTCTGGGAATTGAGGCACCAGTGGCATAGATAATTTTTCTGAGATCTTAATATGCAAGCAAGCCAACATTTGCACTGGGGAAACTTGCCTTCAAAGCTTTTGCTCTTAACCTTGGAACTAGACTGCCTCCCAAGCAGATGTTCAGGGAATATGAATTGGTTAATGAATGGATCCCACAGTGGCTTGCAGAAAGTATCACAAAACCTGTGCTGTTTACAGCTGCTTTTAAGTCGTAATTTCCGTTACAGTCATGATAGTCGTCCCTTGGTGCCCTTGGGGGATTGGTCTAGGACTGTCCACAGACAGTCCAAAATCTGAGGATGCCCAAGCCCCTTATATAAAATGTCTTCTATTTGCATATGACCTACTCTGGTATATAGGCAACAGCAGCTTGTGCCTGCACATCACTTCATTACACTGGATTCAGGATCACGCTTGGCACATGGCAAGGTCAAATTTTGCTTTTTGGAATTTCCTAGGATTTTTTTCATTTTTCAAAATTTTTTGATCTGCAGTTGGTTGACTCCATAGATGGGAAACCTGCAGGCACAGATGGGCTGCTGTACTCTTGATTTTAAAATGCAGTCTCAGGGCCCACCAAGCTGAGTGCTCAAATCTTACCCATCTGCCTTGGAAATAGAAAACAGGCACTGTCAGTCTCAAGGGAGTTCCAGGCTGGGGATGCTTTGGTTCAGCTCCTCCCTGCTGTTGGGGGAAGATCTGAGAAAGCACCTGGCGTGGGCCGGGTACAGCCTGTGTGCAGCATCCAGGCCTCAGCTCTCAGCCGGAGGCCCCCATGCTGACCCTCCTTCCGTCCCCTGTAGATCTCCTGCGCTGCTGTTGACTGTGTCAAAGATACGAACCAGGACCTGTGTCAACAGGAGGCCATCAAGGGCTACCCCACTTTCCACTACTACCACTACGGGAAGTTTGTAGAAAAATATGACAGTGATCGGACGGTGAGTTGGGGGGAGGAATCTGCCCTGAGCTCTTTCTGCTGATGGGCAGGGAAACAGCTGCTGAGGAGCAGCAAAGGGGGCCTCCAGAGGGCCTGTCAGAGCTGAGAAGGCAAGGGCCTGGGCCAGGCTGGAAGAGGGTCTCAAGAGGTTGTCACAGAAGTCCTGCCCCAGAGCCAGGGTGGCTTCCGGGGTGTGGGAGTTTCCTTGTCTGCTTCTCAGGGCTTCTCTGTGGAGCAGCCGGCCCTCCCGGCATCACCAGCTGCCCCCACTGGTTCAGCCATTTTCTGTACGTGGAGGGTCAGGAAAGGGGAGTAAGGGAGAGCATGCACATCTGTATCAGGGGTTAAAATTCCTTTTCTCTCTCCCTCCTTCTCTCCCTTTCCCTACAGGAATTGGGATTTACCAGTTTTATTCGAACCCTCCGAGAGGGAGACCACGAGAGACTAGGGAAGAAGAAAGAAGAGTTGTAATGTCTGCCTCAGAGAAAGCTTTTCCATTACACTGTGAATGATACCCTGTTTTATTGTTCTTTTCCGAATTTCCACGTGTCTGAAGACAGTTTTTTAGAGGCGCTTATGGCCATTTTGTACAATTTTGAAATAAAATTAAGCCAATTATTTGGTGGTGTGGGTTATTTCTGCAGAGCCTGTGCTAACAAAGGATGGGTGCTCGTGTTCTCCCTCATTCCGCATCGTCTTCGGGAGGCGAGCTGCAGTCCAGGGTCATCCACACAGATGACACTACCAAGGGCGGCATGGGGTGCCAGCCCCTATAGATCACTGAAGAGCAGAACCAGGAAATTGGGCCACAGTGTTGTAAGGAAAAATACATCCAGGTGATCAGGGAAAATGGGATGCTGAAACCAACGGTAACCAGGCATTAGCTTGTTCTGGGTCATCATGGTTTCAGTCTTGTGTGTTTTCCTGGAACTCATTTACATATTTTTCTTTCTCCCACAATTTGTCTTCTCTTCCTCCTTCCAGTCCCTTCATGCTCTCCCTTTGAATAGAAGTCTCCAAGCAGGGATGAGTGCAGTGGTCAAGCCCAGGCTCCAAGGGGCATCGGAAGGGAGTGGAGGAGGGGACTTTGAGGCTACTTGCCCTGCACACGGACTGGAAGGGGTGGTGGGGGGAACATGCAATGTGTTCTCAGTGTGCAGATGTTGGGTCTGTTAACCAGCCTGCTCCTGACCACAGTAACCTCCCAGCCCTCACAGCACCTTCTCCAAGGACAGTGCCACCCAGGTTCTCTGATGCCTCACTCTGCCTCCTGCCTGTGTCCCATCCTCCCAACCATTTTTCCACTAGCCCTGCTTTCTGCATCCCTGTGTGACCAACACCCCACCCTGTGCCCACCGGTGCTGCAGAGGCGAGGGCTCCCCATGCTGCGTCCACTCAGTATTTCTCCATGGGGTGTAGAACTGCCTCGCACCGGCTGCCTTGACTTCAGTTTAAGCAGTGGTCCTGGTACTTGGCAGCGCAGTTTGGTGGCCTTCTTGGGGAGCGGCTGTGTGGGAATGTTCAGCCCTGTTTCCGGGTCTGGCCCCCTCCCTCATAGCCTCCGTCCTTGCTGGTAGGTCCGTGGGGAGGAGGATTAGAGCCCCAGAGTTCCTCATGGTGTGTTGACGAGGTGCCGCTCCCAGAGCTCTTAAGTGAAACTAGAAGTTCTGAGGGCTCTTGTTTTGGCCAGTGGCCCAACTTCCCAATACCCCTGCCCACTCCTGTATCATCCGTTCAGTCTTTTATTCCCTTTACTTCTTTAGCAGTGCCCCCTCCAAAAAAAACCACACATGTAAAAAAGAGCATGCCCTAAATAGTTTAGCGGCCCAGTTTAGCAGGGCGGGCCTGAGTTTAACTCCAGGCAGCACTGCTTCCTGTGTGGCCAGGACTCAGAGTTTCCCTGGGTCCCCCCAGAGCGATGTGAAAGCTGACTGAGAGTCTGGCTGATTAGCTTCCTGGGGGGTCATCTCAGTGAGGTCACAGCTGGCCTCAGAGCTCCAGAGCAGCAGCAGGCATGAGGTGGTGACCAACCAGGGCTAGGGAAGGAAGGAGAGTGGCCAAGCCCCAGGCTTCAGTAGCAGGCAGTGACAGAGTGCCCCTCAACAGCCACCACATCAGGTGCGGCATTGACTAGCACGGGGAGCGAGGATCTGTAAGAGTTGGCGTGGATGTAAATCCTCCCTCGCTGTCACTGGGACAGAGTGAACTTTTGTCCACATCTGGTGTGGAAGGGAGGACAGGAGCTCTGAAAGATGACATTTACCTGGGAATCATCTGAGAATTCCCTAAAGGTAACCTTCAGTTTATTGGATTAGACTGTGGTCACCACGCGCACTGCACAATTGGGCACAGTGTAAACATAGAGCTCCTACATGCCTGAGAAAGTGTGGCACCCCGTCCTGAACACAAGAGTGCAGGTGAGGCTCGGCCAGCACAGGCTGGAGAGGACCACGGGTCCCTCGTTCCGGATCTTCTAAGATAGATCTTGGTTAATCAAGCCCAAGATTGCGGGCTCATTGTCAACAAAAACCATCAAAACTTTTTCACACTGCTCATGGGAAATATCAACCCTTGGTAATTAATTTTCATGCAGTATTTTTTTCCACCAGTGTTCAAGGTAATATATGTGGTATAAAACTTTGAAAAATGAAGAAGAAAACTTAAATCGCTCAAAACCCTGCTATCACCAGCTACTGTTGAATACAGTCCATTTTTCATCACAAATGAAATTGCTCAGTGTTTTATAACTTTAAAAAATTCTACAAAATATTTTAATGTTTTCCTATATCATTACCTATTCTGCCTCAACATAATTTTTAAAGACTGTATAGCAGAGTTTCTCTACACTGTTTTTGGCACTATGGACATTTTTGGGACAGGTAATTTTTTGTGGTGGGGGTGCTTTCCTATACATTGTACGATCTTTAGTGGTATCTCTGGCCTCTATCCATTAAAATGCCAGTATCACCTCCTCCCCCCAGGTTATGACAAGCAAAGGTGTCTCCAGACTTTGCCAAATGTTCCTGAGGGTGGGGGGAGGCAAAATCTCCCCCCTCTGAGAACCATTGCTGTATAGTACTTCATGGCATGTAAGTATAATCATTTACTTCTAAATCTATTATTAGATGTATATGTTATTAGCAGTTATTCCTAACCACGAATGATACCTCAATGAACATCTTTGGTTGGGTTATTTTATGCAATTTATACGTTTTCAGAAGTGGCTTTCTGGGTCAAAGAATATGCTTTCTCTTTAAGGCCTGTGATATGTATTGTCTATTTTCCTTCAGTGGCGTGCCTATTTATACTCTTACCAAGACTATATGAAATTACCTGGTTTTCTAAACTGCAAGCTCTTGGAATTATAATTTTTAAAGATATTTGCAAAGTTTTTATATAACTTTAAGACTATTTTTCTAGTTGCATTTTATCTTGAAAATTCATCTTTGTTTTAGCCTGCCAGGATACTTTAGAATCTATTTCTATCTCTTTCTGTCTTTAACTTTATGTCACTTGCAAATCTGATGAGAATTAAAATGTTGTTAAAGAATGTAGCCTAGAATCTTGCACAGCCCTTTACGGTTTGGAAGCATTTTTAGCCACATTCCATTCGATGCTCCTACAATCCCATGGTGTTGTATATGAGGAGGCTGAGGTTCTGGGAGATTAGGTCATTTGTCCGCGGTCACAGAGGTGGTTAAGTGGCAGAACTCAGAGGCCACACAGGGTTTCCTCTCTCCTGTGACCAACAAGACCTAGTTGGAGATTCTTCCTTCTAGAGATTGTTGCTTCCTTTTCAAGCCCCCACTAATCATTATTGTACTAAACAGCATGATGCCCACTTAATACATCTTCCCACTTCTGGTCAAGATGGAGGTGTATGTAAACATGGCTCACCTTCTTGCAAAACCACATCAAAATTACAACTAAACTACAGAACAACCATCACTAACTCATCAGAAGTCGAGTCTAATGGAAGTTTGACAACAACAGAACTAAAAAAAAACAAATCTGTCCAGACTGGTAGGAGATGTGGACACACAGAACAGGCTGGTCCCACACCCCATGTGTGGTGGATAAAAATTTGGGAAGAATATCTCGGGAACGAGGGACTCCAGCCTCACACCAGGCCTCCCAGCCCAGGGTTCTAGTTTCAGGAAGATAAGCCCCCATAACTCCTGGCTGCAAAAACCAGCGGGGTTTGAGTTGGTGACAGGAACTACTGGATTCACAAGCAATTCCTCTTAAAGGGCCTGCACACAGAATTACTCAAACTCTTTCTGAGTTCCAGCATGGGGGTAGTAGCTTGAAAGGCACCAGTGGCATAGAAGGAGGAATTGAAGTGTCTGGCATCAGGGTGAGCTGGGGGATAGTTTTCTCCCAGACAGAATGGTGGGCAGAGGTCATTGTTCCTCTTCTGAACCTCTCCCCACAGAGCCACAGAGCTAGCAGGTGGATACCATATCTGAGACTCCATCAACCTGGCTTACTCTGTTTGCCCCACCCCAGGGATTCCCTGATGCTCTGCTCCACCCAACTTAGGGCCCACCAAAGCTGTAATGGTAGCTTTACCATATGAATGGCTTATCTTGGCTAATGCTTCACATCTTTCCTCCCAAGCAAGCAACAGCTGGCCTTAGTGAGCCCCCATCCTCCTGTATTACTTGTTAATTGATCCCAGGCCAAGAAATAGCAGCAGCCAGCCTTGCGTCACAGCTTGGATTCACCTGGGAACCTCCAAGACCAGTACAAGTAGCAGCCATCTCAAATTGCTTTGTACGTAATGCTGGGTGCCCCCACGCAGAACACAGGTGGTGATTAACCCTGGCCTGAAACACCCAGAAACCCCAGAGCCTGCGCACCCAATAGACAGCTACAGACTATGTCAGAGCACCACCTTCCTGCCCCTTCACAGCTTATCCTCCACAGAGGGTGGAGGTTGGTGGCGAGTGGTCACAGCCAGTCATTGCAGCTGTCTCACTGGCCTAAGTAAATTCTTCCCATGACCTGCGAACAGCAACCAAGGCTCAACTACAAGAGAAGGGTGTACTCAGCCCACACAAAGAGCACACCTCAAGTACCCAGCTTGGGTGATAGGACAGGCTGTGCCACTGGAACCTTCAGGACACCTACTACATTAGGCCACACTACCAAGGTAGGGAGTCATAGCAGCTCTACCTAATAGATAGAAACAAATACAGGGAGGCTGCCAAAATGAGGAGACAAACATAGCCCAAATGAAATAACATCAACACTCCAGAGAAAGAACTAAACAAAATGGAGATAAGCAATCTATCAGATGTGGAATTCAAAATACTGGTTATAAGGATGCTCAAGGAACTTAGTGAGGACCTCAACAGCATAAAAAGGATCCAGGCGGAATGTAGGATACACTGATGGAAATGAACAATTTACTGGGAAACAACAGTAGAGTGGATGAAGCCAAGAATTAAATAAGTGATTTGGAACATAAGGAAGCAAAAACCAAACAGAACAACAAGAAGAAAAAAGAACCTGCCAAAACAAGGATAGTGTAAGGAGCCTCTGGGACAACTTCAAGTATACCAACATTCACATCATAGGAGTGCCAGAAGGAGAAGAGAAAGAGCAAGAAAATTGGAAGTCTAATTTAAATAATAATAAAAGAGAACTTCCTTAATTTGCTGAAGGAAATAGACATGCAAGTCCAGGAAGCACAGAGAGTCCCAAACAAGATGGATGCAAAGAGGCCCACACCAAGACACATCATAATTTAAATGCCCAAGGATAAAGATAAAGAGAGAATCTTAAAAGAAGCAACAGAAAAGCAGTTAGTTGCCTACAGGAGAGTTCCCATGAAACTGTCAGCTGATTTCTCAAAAGAAACTTTGCAGGCTAGAAAGGATTGTCAAGAAATATACAAAGTCATGAAAAGACTTTGGGGAACTACATCCCCTCAGGGAACTGCATCTGAGATTGCTCTACCCAGCAAAGCTATCATTTATAATCAAAGGGTAGATAAAGAGCTTCCCAGACAAGAAAAAAACTAAACGAGTTTATCATCACCGTACCATCCTTATATGAAATGTTAGAGGGATGTCTTTAAGGAAAAAATCAAAACTATAAACAATGAAATGGCAATTAACACATACCTATCAACAATTGAATATAAAAATCAAACTAACCAAACAAGAAGAACAGACAAAATCATGGAAACTGAAAGTTTTGATGGTTGCCAGATGGGAGGAGGTTTGGGCGAATGGGGGAAGAGGTGAGGATATTAAGAAGTATGAATTGGTAGTCACAGAATAGCCATGGGGATGTAAAGTACAGTAGAGGAAATGGAGAAGCCAAAGAACTTATATGCATGACCCATGGACACGAACAAAGGGGTGGGGATTGCCTGAGGGAGTGGGGAGTTCTGGGTGGGTGCAGTGAAGGGGGAGTAATTGGGACAACTATAACAGCATAATCAATAAGATATAATAAAAAATAAGTCTTCCTTTTCCTAGACTATGACTTAGGCAGTTCTCACATAATTCTGGACTCTGGGGGAAGATTTGTCTGGGCCAAAAAAAGAAAAAAACAACCTGCAATTATTTTAAATAAGTTTGTCCTTCAAACTCTTACCCAATATTGGTGTTTTAAAATTTATTTTTATTATATGTACCTTCTCTGTAAAAAATCAACAAATACCTAACTGATATCTACATATATAAAATATATATTTATATATAAAATATGTGTTTAGTTATTAACTTAGTGTGTGTGTGTGTGTACACACACACATATATATGGAGAGAGAAAGAGAAACTCAATTTTGCCCTCCAATTTCATGTCCCACAAATAACTACTGTCAAGTTTGGTGTGTATCCTTCCCAGCATGTTGGTTTTTGTCATTGTTCATAAACAAATATGTAGTATGCTTTTTATGTGTGTGTATGTATATGTATACATGTGTGTATGTGAATATATATATTTTTTATTCAGAAAACTCTTTTCCACTACAAGATCACATATAAATTTATTCCTGGCATTTTAAAATGCATCTCAAATTTATTTTGATTTAAGGAATGACAAAGACATCCACCTTTTTGTCTTTCAAAATGGTTAGTCACTAGTCCCAATACTATTTTTCTTTTCTCACTGAATATCACTTTTACCATATAGTGAATTTCAAAATTTGTTTGGATGTCATGCTTTCTTCCCTGTTCCACTAATCTATGTATTCTCATTTTATTTTATTTTCTTATTCTAATCTTAATTACTTTTTTAATTTTTAGAATCTTCCTAGCTTTTTTGCACATTTTTTTTTTCATTTAAACTTTTTGTCTTAGCTTTCAGGTCCTTCCAAGCAAAGACCACCCTGTTTGTTTCAGCGCAGTGCTCATTCTCTTGGATAGAGTAAACAAACAAAAGTGGTGGGGTTGTCACTTTCTTTTCTCATCCACCAACATTATGTTGTTGGCTCTGAGCCGTGAGCCCAAATCTCCTTCCTTGAACTTGTTATTCTGGACTTAATTGAAGCAGCTTTTTTTGTTGTCCGTAGCCTTTGTGTTGCAAGGCTCAATGAGCTGGGCTTTCCGGGTGGGTGCTCTCTTGCAAGGTCTTTCATATGTACCCTCCTTGCTCCTGTGCTTTATGATCTGAGCTCCCCTCCCAGTGCAACCCCCACTAGATTCTTTATGTGTATCCTTTTCTTTTCACTGAAGTCACTTCCAATTCTAAAGTCAAAAAACATGTTCTCAAGAACTTCCTCATGTTCTTGAGCCACATCTCCTACTCTGAGTATTTTAGCTTAAAGGGAGGGAGGGGCATTATTTCTAGGACAGCCACCTTCCCAACCTGAGGGGGAGTTGGGCCCCGCAGATCCCAGCTGCCCTCCTATCTCAAACTCGAAGTCCCTCGGGATGAGGAAAAGTCAGGAAGGCTGCCATCAGCCTCTTGTCATTGGAAACTCCAGGGGCTGGAGTTTCCCTACAACTGCCAGGATTTTCCACTACTTCACTCTCTGGAAAAAGGATAGATCAACATCTGTGCCCCTCTTTCCCCTGGTGCTGTTGTTCTCAGTTCTGATTGCATGGCTAATCACCTGTAAGAGTTTTAAAAACTACCAAGGTCAGTGCCCCATCCCCAAATAACTGAACCAGAATCTCTAGAAATGGGGCCCTGGTACTGACAAGTTTCAAGAGGTCTCCAGGTTGTTCTAATGTGCAGCTGGAGTCAGAACCAGCAGGTTCACTGGTGTGCAATGCTGAGCTTATACAATATATATGGAAGCAAGGCTAGAAAAAACTTGCAAAAATCAAGATAAAGAAGTTTTCCCAAAAAAAGTATTCTTCAAAACCTTGGAAATTTTTTCGTAGGATTAAGTAATTAAGTTGCATGTGATCTCTTGCTACCTTTAACTCTCCTGAAATTTTTTCTAAAGAAACATTTGGTAGGAAGCTGTATGTGGAAATCTACCCACATTATCACTGCAATCAGCAGGGTCCGTGCAGCAAAAATGCCTGGGCTCTAAGTCTCAAAGGCAGCAAAGTAAGTCACAGTAACAAACCTCTATATTTGTCCAGACCATAGAGTGAGCTGCACACACAGAACATGACGCTTCAAATGCTGCCACATCACAGGGTGTTCAGCCTGGCATCTAGGCTGGGAGTCTGCCAAGCAAATGTCTCCTCTAACAGGATGTTAAAGCCTCGGCAGGCTCAGACATTCATTCCTGTCATCACCTGACTGCTTTCACCCCTTCTGCTTTCTGCAGCATCGAAAAAAATTGGTCTGGGTTTCAAAATTATTCTATCGTGAAATAAACTAACATGCAAAAGCACACAGGAGCCTATCTGAATGCACGCAGACAGAGGGTTTTCTGAAGTTAAAAATATTGAAAAATAAAAGGTGTCTGAAGAAGGTAAATTGCTGACAGCAGTAGCTCAGAGAATATATTAAACCAACTCAAGCTTCATTGTCAGGATCAGGGGGAAGGTTCTTCAGGTGCCTGATGTGGCTGGCAGTGGAATCTGGGTATATAACTTGTTTTCATACGTGTATTCCATCTGTCCTCTTGTTTTCAGCCTCATTCAGATGGACTCGAGGCTTTCAAATCCTAACCTACCCAGAGTCCTGTGATATGAATCTGTTTCTGGGATTTTCCACAGCCAGGTGGGACTTCTGATATGCTGAGCCACTGACCTCCCACCAGCGTAACAGAGTTTAGGTAGGGACTGCCTCCCAACACTGTTCTTCCCTCAAGAGTTACAGCTCCCAGCCTCCCTCCCAGACATCCGCCAGCCACAGATCCCCAATTTGTGAGGACTGAAGCTCATGCAATTTAAGGCCCCTGGTAACGCAGCTGCTCCAAACCAGGGAGCTGCTCCAAACCAGGGAGCTGCTCTTGTATTCATGATACTCCAAAAAACAGCCTGGAGGATCAGCAGGTGTGGACATGCTGTTTATTACTCACTTTTCTGGGAAGTGCACTGATGGCAGGGGATCGGTGCAAGGGTGACTGCACCTTGCCTCCAGCCTGGGTGCTACTTACAGTGTTAGAGAAAGTAGCCCATGAAAATTCTACACTTCTGTGATAAACACAGGAGCATTGGGAGAGCTGGAACACCCAGACACAGACTGTTTCCTCATTCCTTATGACTGCCATCTGTTCTCTGAGGTGGTGGCGGGGCCCTATCCTGACTTCCCCCATAACCCCTTTAAGAAAAATAATACAAAATTAGGGACAAAAGCAAATATTTATTTACAATGAAGAGGAGAAATCACAAGTAAATACTTAAAAAGCTGACATTACCAGAAAAATAATACTGTATTTGTGGATGGTGTTGTTTTTTTTTTTCTTCAGGAGTCTGTTCAAATGTCATCTCCACAGGGAGATGAGCCCCCTACACAATGAAGTCAGTGCCCTTTTTCTCAGTCTTCATTCCTGTGCTCTGCATCCTTTGTTTGTCATCTTGTTTGTCATCTTTTCTGCTCAGTAGAATGTAAGATCTATGAGGGCAAAGACATTTTCTGTCTACTTCTCCATATTGCCCCAACACCGCAGTTATGGTAAGTGCTCAATGAATATTTGTTGTATAAATGTTAAATATTTTCATAGAGAGTTCAATATTTTACAGTTTTTGTAGATTATCATCCAGTTTTTATAATAATATGCATTGGTACATGCATAGGAAAAAAGACCAGAAGTACATAAGTCAAAATATTAAAATTGATTATATCTGATGATAACATTTTTCTTCATCCTGCTTTTCTAGATACTCTGATTTCTTTTCAATGATGTATTTAAGATTTTATATAAATTAGAAACATTTCACTTCTAATTTATATAAAAAAGGGTTAGGACTTCTGGCCAAGATGGAGGCATAGGTGGACACACTGTGCCTCCTCTCACAACCAAAATTAAGGACAACAAAAATTTAGAAACAAAAAAAAAACAACCAGAACAGATAGAAAATTGAAACGATTCACCCAGATTGGTTCACACAGATCGGTTCACCCAGAGGGGCAGAGTCGGTGGCTGGCGGAGAGGGATCGTGGCAGGAGAAAGCAGTGGCTAGTGGACCAGACATGCAGGAGGTGGTTGGCACACCCCAGGCACACAGGCAGCGGATGCCAGGTGCAGGGAGGCAAGGAGCAGACCCAACGAGGCACACAAGGTGGCTGACCAAGGTCACACATTTGCACGCAGATAAACCAGGTGAAAATGCAGCGAGACAGACTGTGCAACCCAAGGCCCCAGCACCAGGAAATAAAGCCTAAAAGCACCGATTGAAAACACTTGTGGGGGTTAAAGCACTGGGAGAGACTCCTAGCCTCACAGAGGGGACTGAAATCCGAGAGAGAGTGGAGCAAGCACCATTGTTCCCTCTCTGACCCCCCCTTCCCACATACAATGTCACAACTGAGTTGCCCTGCCCTGGTGAACACCTAAGGCTCTGTCCCTCATATGTAACAGGAACAACCAGTCCAAAAAAAAAAAAAGAAAGAAAGAAAAAAAAGACTCAAACAAAAGAATGAATCAAACCACCAGAGTCAATACTTTTAAGTGACCAAGAGATAGCCAACCTATCAGATGCATAGTTCAAAGCACTGGTGATCAGGATACTCACAGAATTGGTTGATTTTGGTCGCAAATTAGATGAACAAATGAAGGCTACAATAAGTGAAACAAAGGAAAATCACAGGGAACCAATAATGATAGAAAGAAAACTGGGACTCAAATCAACGGTGTGGACCAGAAGGAAGAAATAAACAAACAGAAAAGAAGGAAGAAACAAGAATTCAAAAAAATGAGGAGAGGCTTAGGAACCTCCAGGACATCTTGAAACATCCCAACATCCGAATTATAGGGGTACCAGAAGGGGAAGAGGAAGAGCAACAAGTGGAAAACTTATTTGAACAAATAATGAAGGAGAACTTCCCCAATCTGGCAAAGGAAATAGGCTTCCAGGAAATCCAGGAAGCTCAGAAAGTCCCAAAGAAGTTGAAGTTGGACCTGAGGAGGAACACACCAAGGCACATCATAATTACATTAGCCAAGATTAAAATGAAGGAGAGAATTCTAGAAGCAGCAAGGGATAAGGGGACAGTCAGTCACCTACAAAGGAGTACCCATCAGACTGTCAGCTAATTTCTCAGAAGAGACCTTACAGGCAGGAAGGGGCTGGATAGAAGTATTCCAAGTCATGAAAGGCAAGGACCTACATCCAAGGTTGCTCTATCCAGCAAAGCTATCATTTAGAATGGAAGGGATGATAAAGTGCTTCTCAGATAAGGTCAAGTTAAAGGAGTTCATCATCACCAAGCCCTTATTATATGAAATGTTAAAAGGACTTATCTAAGAAAAAGAAGATAAAAAATATAAACAGTAAAAAGACAGCAAACTCACAGTTATTAACAACCATGCCTAAAACAAAAACAAACTAAGCAAACAGCTAGAACAGGAACAGAACCACAGAAATGGAGAGCACAAGGAGGTTTAGCAACAGGGGAGTGGGAGGAGGGAAGAGGGGGAAAAGTTACAGAGAATAAGTAGCTAGATGGTAGAGAGAAAATAGATGAGGAAGGCAAGAATAGTGTGGGAAATGTAGAAGCTAAAGAACTTATGACACGTGGACATGAACTAAAGGGGGGGAATGTGGGTGGAAGGGGGTGTGCAGGGTGGGGGGGATGATGGGGAGAAATGGGACAACTGTAATAACATAATTAATAAAATATATTAAAAATTTTAAAAATGGTTAGATATAAAATGTACCTAATAAGATCCTGATTAGTTTTAGTTGTTTTTTTTGTTTGTTTGTTTGTTTGTTTTTTAATTAAAAAGACTTGAGCTCCGGCTCTTGTAGCTCAGTGGATTGAGCACAGGCTTGGGAACCAAAGGGTCTCCAGTTTGATTCCCAGTCAGGGCATATGCCTGGGTTATGGGCCAGTACTCTGGTAGGGGGCATGCCAGACGCTATCACACATTGATGTTTCTCTCCCTCTCCCCTTTTCAACCCGTCTCTCTAAAAATAAATAAATAAAATCTTTTTAAAAAAAGAAGGAAATTCAGCATAAATTAATAGTGGTTACCTCTGGAAATTAGAATAACAGGTGGTTTTTATTTCTTCCTATTTCATTGCATTATTACAGTTTTTAAATGAGTGTAAGTTACTTTCATAATGCATGAAAATCAATACACTAATATAAAGATAAAAAAGAACAGTAGTTTTAAAAAATGAGATCTCCATAATTAGACATGTGTAGGTATTTGGTGGTATTCAAAAGAAGGTCATGGGAAGACAAAAAAAATAGGGCACCTAGAAGGAGGGAATATGGCAGGAATGGAGGACATTGATGAGATTAAGATAAAATTGTTAATAGCATAAGAAAGAAGAAACCAGCCCCAGGGAGGGATGAATATAATAATGGAGAAGTGGAAAAGAGAAAGGCTCACAAATTTAGTAAGTTGACTTTCCCTTATTTTGATTCAAATAAGAGCCCACCTTCGGAGCTTCCTAAACAGTCTTATAATAATACATTAACAATAATGTGAATTTCCGGTCAAGATGGAGGTGTAGGTAGACATACTTTGACTCCTTTCACAACCATAGAAAGAATTACAACCAGATCCCAAAACAAATAACACCCAGAACCACCAGAAAATCAAGCTATATGGAAGTCCAACAACCAAGGATTTAAAGAAGTCACATTCATGAGGATAGGTAGGAGGGGCAGAGTTTCGGAGACAGAGAAGCGGTGTGGCATGGAAGAGGCAGTGGTGGCAGTGGAATGGATGGTCCCACATTCATGCATGGTGGATAAAAATCAAGAGGGAGCCCTGGTTGATATGGCTCAGTAGATTGAGCAATGACAGGCAAACCAAAGTGTCACCAGTTCCATTCCCAGTCAGGGCACATGCCTAGGTTGCAGGCCAGGTCCCCACTAGGGGGCACGTGAGAGACAACCACACACTGATGTTTCTCTCTTTCTCCCTCCCTTTCCCTCTGTCTAAAAATAAATAAATAAAATATTTTTTAAAAATCAGGAAGGGACTTCCAACCAAGATGCAGGCATAGGTCGACATGCTGTGCCTCCTCGCACAACCAAAAGAAGGACAACAAATTTAAAAACAAAAACCAATCGGGACTGACAGAAAATTGAACTGTCTGGAAGTCCAACAACCAAGGAGTTAAAGAAGAAACATTCATCCAGACTGGTAGGAGGGGCAGAGTCAGGCAGCAGGGGTGGAGAGGACTTGCAGCAAGGCAGCAAGCTGCTGGAGCAGGCGAGGTGGCAGCTGGCAGAGCAAGTAGTCCCACATTTGCATGTAGATAAACTCGGAGGGACACTGGGGAGCGAGAGAGTCACACAACCCAGCGTCCCAGTGTGGGAAAATAAAGCCTCAAAATCTCTAACTGAAGAAACCTGTGAGGGTTGTGGCATCAGGAGAAACTCCCAATCTCACAGGAGAGTTCGTTGGAGAGACCCACAGGGTCCTAGAATGTACATAAACCCACCCACCTGGGAATCAGCACCAGAAGGGCCCAATTTGCTTGTGGGTAGTGAGGGAAGTGACTAAAAGCCAACACAGAGCAGAGCAAGCAGCACTGTTCCCACTCAGACCCCTCCCCCACATACAGCATCACCACACAGCAACTTGGGTTGCCCCACCCTGATGAACACCTAAGGCTCTGCCCCTAACTACATAACAGGTGCACTGAGACAATAATAATAATAATAATAATAATCATCATCATGGTCCAAATGAAAAAATAAATCAAAGTGCCAGAAAAAATACAACTAAGCCACTAAGAGATAGCCAATCTATCAGATGGAGAGTTCAAAACACTGGTAATTAGTAAACTCACAGAATTGGTTGACTATGGCCACAAAGTAGAGAAAAATATGAAGGCTATGAAAAGTGAAATAAAGGAAAATGTACAGGGAACCAACAGTGACAGAAAGTAAACTGGGACTCAAATCAACAGTTTGGAGCAGAAGGAAGAAAGAAACATTCAACTAGAACCAAATGAAGAAACAAGAATTCAAAACAATGAGAAACTGAGGAACTTCCAGGACAACTTTAAATGTTCCAACATCTGAATCATAGGAGTGCTGGAGGAAAAGAGGAAGAGTAAGAAATTGAACACTTATTTGAAAACATAATGAAGGGGAACTTCCCCAATCTGGAAAAGGAAATGGACTTCCAGGAAGTCCAGGAAGCCCAGGAAACCCAAGGAAGCACACACCAAGGCACATCATAATTACATTACCTAAGATTAAAGATAAGGAGAGAATTTGAAAAGCAGCAAGAGGAAAGGAGACAGTTACCTACAAAGGAGTTCCCATTAGACTATCAGCTGATTTCTCAAAAGAAACCTTATAGGCAAGAAGGGGCTGGAAAGGTATATTGTAATTCATGAAAGGCAAGGACCTACATCCAAGATTACTCTGTCCAGCAAAGCTGTAATTTAGAAGGAAGGTCAGGTAAAGTGTTTCCCAGATAAGGTCAAGTTAAAGGAGTTCATCATCACCAAGCCATTATTATATGAAATGTTAAAGGGACTTATCTAAGAAATAGAAAAAGATAAAAAATATGAGCAGTAAGATGACAACAAACTCACAATTATTAACAACTGAACCTAAAAAAAAATGAGCTAAGTCTTGGCTGGTGTAGCTCAGTGGATTGAGTACGGGCTGCGAACCAAACGGTCGAGGTTTGATTCCCAGTCTGGCATATGCTTGGATTGCAGGCTGGGTCCCCAGTGGGGGCCATGTGAGAGGCAACCACACACTGATATTTCCCTCCCTCTCTTTCTCCTTCCCTTCCCCTCTCTCTAAAAATAAAGAAATAAAATATTTTTTTAAAAATGAGCTAAGCAAACAACTAGAAGAAGAACAGAATCACAGAAATAGAGATCACATGGAGGGTTATTGGTGGGGGAGTGGAAGGGGGATAGAGTGGGAGAGGTACAGGGAATAAGTAGCATAAATGGTAGGTAGAAAATAGACAGGGAGAGGTTAAGAATAGTGTTGGAAATATGAAGCCAAGGAACGTATATGTATGATCCATGGACATGAACTAAAGGAGGGGAGGGGAATGTAGGTGGGAGGATGTCTGCAGGGCAGAGGGGAATAAAGGGGGAGGAATGGGGCAAGTATAATAGCATAATCAATAAAACATATTTTTAAAAAATCAGAAGGAATATCTTGGGAGTGAGTGATCCCAGACAGCACCGCCTAGGGTTAGAGCACCATGAAGATAAATCTCCATTACCTCTGCAAGTAAAAGTCAGTGGGGGTTGGGGCAACAGAAAAAAACTGCCAGATTTTTGCTGCTTAGAGGTCCCATACTGACTTAGAATGTATGCAAACCCACCCACTCTGGATTTCATTATCAGGGCAGCAGGTAGAAGGGCACCAGTTGCATACAGTAAGTGGGTGAAGTGACTGGAGATGGGGCAAGTGCTGGGCAAACCTCCAGAAGCCAGGCAGCTGCACTGTCCCCTCTCTGAGCCCTCCCCCAACACAGATCCACACCAGTGAAGCAGGTTTCCTTGCCCTGGCATTTACCTAAGTCTCCACTCCACACAATTTATAGATGCCCTTTCTACAATGGGCCATGCTACTAAGATAGGGAGTCAAAGCAACTCTACCTAATACACAGAAACAAGCACAAAGAGGCGACCAAACTAAGAAGACAAAGAAATATGGCCTAAATGAAAGAACAGAACAACAACCCAGAAAAAGAATTAAAGGAAACAGAGATAGCCAATCTGCAAGATGCACATTAGGTGACCTGCTGGTGATCAGGATGCTCAGAGATCTCCTTGAGTATGGCAACAACACAAAGGAAGAAATGAAGGCTACACTAAGTGAAATAAAAGAAAAATCCACAGGGAAACAACAGTAAAAGGAAGGAAACCAGGATTCAAATCAATGATTTGGAACATAAGGAAGAAATAAACATTTAACAAGAACAGAAAGAAGAAACAAGAATTCCGAAAAATGAGGAAATTATAAGGAACCTCTGGGACATCTCCAAACATGCCAACATCCAAATCATAGAGATGCCAGGAGAAGAGGAAAAGCAAGTAATTAAAAACTTATTTGAAAAAATAATGAAAGAAAAATTTCCTAATTTGGTGAAGGAAATAGACATACAAGTCCAGGAAACACAGAGTCCCAAGCAGGTTGGACCCAAGGAGGACCACACCAAGATACATTATTATTAAAATGCCAAAGCTTAAAGATAAAGAAAGAATCTTAAAAGCAGCAAGCGAAAAGCAGAGAGTTACCTACAAAGAAGTTCCCATAAGACTGATTTCTCAAAAGAAACTTTGCAGGCTAGAAGGGACTGGTAAGAGGTAGTCAAAGGGATGAAAATCAAAGACCTACCACCTAGGTTACACTATCCAGCAAAGCTATTATTTAGAATTGAAGGACAGACAAAGTGTTTCCCAGACAAGGTAAATCTAAAGGAGTTCATCATTACCAAGCCACTATTATATGAAATGTTAAAGTGATTTATTTAAGAAAAACAAGAATATCAAAACTATGAACATCAAAAAGGCAGGTAATTCACAACTATCAACAACTGAATCTAAAAAAACAAACCAAGCAAACAACCAGAACAGAAACAGTATGATAGATATGGAGATCACTTGGAGGGTTATCAGTTTGAGGAAATGAAGGGAAAGAATGGGGGAAAATGTGCAGGGATTAAGAAGCTTAAATTGGTAAGTAAAAAATAGACAGGGTGATATTAATAATAGTAAAGGAGATGTGAAGTCAAATTACTTATATGCATGACCCATACACATGAACTAAGGGGTATGTTGGAGAGAATGGGGGGTACCAGATGGAGGGGGGCATGGGGGAAATTGGGACAACTATAATAGCATAATCGATAACATATATTTTAAAAAAGAAAAAATAATGTGAATGGGTGTATGGTGTAAGATGGTTGTCTAGTTTCATTTTTTTTTCTTGTACCAGCCCAGTTCTCACAACATCATTTATTGATAAGACTGTCTTTATTCTATTGTATGCTCTTGCCTCCTTTGTAAAATATTAATTGACCATAAAGTCATGGGTTTATTTCTGGGCTCTCTATCTGTTCCATTGACCTATGTCTGTTCTTATGAGATTGTTTTGATTGCAGTGGCCTTGTAGTATAGTTTGATATCAGGTATTGTGATCCCTCTAACTTTGTTCTTCTTTCTCAAGATTGCTGAAGCTATTCAGAATCCTTTTCTTAGTTCCACATAAATTTTTGGAATATTTATTCTAGATATGTGAAATATGCAATGGTATTTTAATAGGAATTGCATTGACTCTATAGATTGCTTTGGGTAGTATGGACATTTTAATTATGTCAGTTCTTCTAGTTCATGAACACAGTATATGTTTCCACTTATCTGTATCTTCCTCAATTTCCTTCTTTAGTGTCCCACAGTTTTCTGAATACAGGTCTTTTACATCTTTGATTAAATTTATTCCTAGATACTTTATTTTTGTTTTTGGTGCAACAGTAAATGGGATTGTTTTCATAGTTCCAGAATAAACTCAAAATGGATAAAATACTTAAATATAAGTATTTATATTTAATATGTCATGATACCACAAAAATCCTAGATAAAAACATAGGCAGGAAATTTTCCGATATCTCTCGTAGCAATATTTTTGCTGATATATCTCCTGGGGCAAAGGAAATAAAGGAAAAATTACACAATGGGACTACATCAAATCAACAAGATTATGCACAGCTAAAGAAACCATCATCAACATGAAAAGGAAACCAACTGTATGGGAGAACATATTTGCCAAAGATACATTGATAATCTCTAAAATACATAAAGAATTCACACAACTCAACACCAGGAAGACAAACAACCCAATTAAAAGATGGACAAAGGACCTGAATAGACACTTCTCCAAGGAGGACATACAGATAGCCCATAGACATATGAAAAAATGCTCAGCATCACTAGAGATGCAAATCAAAACCACAATGAGACATCACCTCACACTTGCCAAAATGGCTATCATCAATAAATCAACAAACAACAGGTGCTGACCAGGATGTGGAGAAAGGGGAACCCTTTTGCACTGTTGATGGGAATGCAGATTGGTGCAGCCATGTGGAAAGCAGTATGGAGTTACCTCAAAAAATTTAGAATGTAACTGCTTTTTGACCCAGCAATTCCACTTCTGGGAATTTACCCAAAGAAAACCAAAATACTAATTCAAAAGAATATAAGTACACTTATGTTCACTGCATCATTTTTTACAATAGCCAGTAGATGAGTGGATAAAATACTATGGTACATTTACACAATAGAATACTACTTGGCTGTAAAAAAGTAGAAAATTTTACCGTTTGTGGCTGCATGGATGGACCTGGAGAACATTATACTAAGTGAAATAAGCCAGTCAGAGAAAGATAAATACCATATGATTTCACTCATATGTGGAATCTAATGAACAAACCGAACTAGCAAGCAAAATAGAGTCAGACTCATAGATAGAGAGCAGGCTGAAAGCTTTGGCAGGGTTGGTTAGGGCTGTTGGACCAGCAAAAAATAAAAAGAACTCGTGAACATGGACAAAAGTGTGGTGAGGGAGAGGATGGTGCAAGGAGGTGGAAGAGGGTATAAGGGGGAGAAATGGTAATGGGAATAATAGAATAAAAATAAATTTACAAAATAAGGTTATAATTTTCATGTGCTCAGTAATATATTATCAGATTACTTTCCAAAACATTTGAATATTACTTCAAATTAATTAAAACTCCACTTTAAAATGCTATGGATGATGATTATAATGATGCTTTGGGTACTATCACTTAAAAACTACTTTGCTAATTTAAGTGGAATTTAAAGCCTTCTTGTTTTAGTTTGCATTTTTTTTTAACAGAGGGAGAAACATCAATTTGTTGTTCCACTTACTTATGCATGTATAGGTTGATTTTTGTATGTGCCCTAACTGGGGATCAAACCCATACTTTTGACATATAGGGATGATGCTCTAATCAACTGAACTACCTGGCCATGCCGGTTTGCATTTCGTGCTATTATTAATTTAAACATCTCTTCATAGGTGGGACTTTCCAGTTTTATTTCCTTTTAAATTAATTATTAATGTGAAAAACACAGTAAGACTTGGCATATATTAAGTATGTAGCTATCTCTATTTATAGGTATATGAGTATAAATTTGTATTTTAGGAATTGATGACATTCAAATTTTATTTTAATGATAATTTATATTTATAAATTTGTCATAGAGGAACAACTGCAGTAAATTTCTTCTGTACCTGCTGAATTAGGGTCTGTATATTCATGAGATTTTTCCCCACTAGGCAGAAGGGCAAATAGGATGAAAAGATGGTTTTAAAAAATTCATTTAGATAAAGTATTATCATGTCTTGATATTGCTCACGTTACAATTTTATTGCTAAGTTCTCTTCATTTTGTAGACATCTTTTAGTATGTAGTTATTTTAAATGTAGTAGCCTATTATTTTAATTATCTCTAATTAAAGCCTTTTCACATATTGATGTGTATTCTAGCACAAAGGAACTTTGAAAACTTTCCATTTTATAATGTAATCTTTATTTCTGTCTTTAAAGTAATTTTATATGTATGTAATAAGTCCCAGGGAGTCCCTTTAGCTAAGCTAGGAATTTTAAAACTAACCCACATTTTTATTTAATTGTGCTACAAAAGTAAATGTTAAAGGACCTTTCACTGTTTTTGTGCTTTCACTAAGTACTTTTGTTTTACCTGATTTTTCACATGCTGCTCTCAATGAATACTGACTACTTCTATTTGGCGTTCTGTTTCACAGTGAAAAGGTAGATTCACATGTCCTAATTATAATTATTATTTCATTACCCAGGTAATCCTCAATGACCACAAGAATGTATCCTGTTATTTGCAGTTATGGTCAATCATCACCAACTGGAATTAATGCACAATTGAGTCAAGTCATGAATATCCCAATTCAGACGCCTCTCTTTAAAAACTGGAGATATAAAGAATCTGGGGCATTATGGAATACATGTTTTCTTCATTGATTTTTAAGAGAGCCCATCAGAAGTTTACAAAATGATATTCATTTACTTACCACACAATTTTGGATTTTTCTTTTACACACTCATATCATTTTTAAAAAAATATTTTATTGTTTTGGTATTACAGTTGTCCCAAATTTGCCCCTTTGCCCCCCTCTACCAGCCTGCCGCCCACTCCCATAAACAATCTCCACATTGTTGTCCATGTTCATAGGTCATTCATATGTTTTCTTTGACTAAACCCTTCACCTTCTTTCAGACTGTCCTCACCTCCCACCTCCCCTCTTACAGCTGTCAGTCTGTTCTGTGATTCAATGCCTCTGGTTCTATTTTTTATTACATTCTTTTTATATGTGAGAGCATATGGTATTTGTCTTTCACCAACTGGCTTATTTCACTTAGCACAATAGTCTCCACTTCCATTCATGCTGTCCCAGAAGGTAAGAATTCCTGCTGTGTAGTATCACATTGTGTACATGTACCACCACTTTTTAATCCACTCATCTACTGATGGGCACTTAGGCTGCTCCCAGATCTTGGCTATTGTAAATAGAGCAGATATGAACATAGGGGTGCATATATTCTTTTGAATTGGTATTTCAAGATTCTTAGGGTATATTCCCAGAGGTGGAATTGCTGGGTCAAAAAGCAGTTACATTCTAAATTTTTTGAGGTAACTCCATACTGCTTTCCACATGGCTGTACCAATCTGCATTCCCATCAACAGTTCAAAAGGGTTCCCCTTTCTCCACATCCTGGCCAGCACCTGTTGTTTGTTGATGATAGCCATTTTGGCAAGTGTGAGGTGATGTCTCATTGTGGTTTTAATTTGCATCTCTCTGATTTGCATCTCTAGTGATGTTGAGCATTTTTTCATATGTCTATGGGCTATCTGCATGTCCTCCTTGGAGAAGTGTCTATTCAGGTCCTTTGCCCATTTTTTAATTGGGTTGTTTGTCTTCCTGGTGTTGAGTTGTGTGAATTCTTTATGTATTTTGGAGATTATCCTTTGTTCGATGTATCTTTGGCAAATATGTTCTCCCATACAGTTGGTTTCCTTTTCATGTTGATAATGGTTACTTCAGCTGTGCAGAATCTTTTGATTTAATGTAGTCCCATTTGTTTATTTTTTTCCTTGCCCTAGGAGATATAGTCACATAAATATTGCTTTGAGCAATGTCTGAGATTTTCCTACCTATGTTTTCCTGCAAGATTTTTCTGGTTTCAGGTCTAACATTTAAGTCTTTAATCCATTTTCAATTTATTCTTGTGTGTAGCATAAGAAGGTGGTCTGGTTTCATTTTTCTGCATGTATCTGTCCCATTTTCCTAATACCATTCATTGAACAGACTATCTTTAGTCCATCTTATGTGCTTGCTTCCTCTGTCATATGCAATATTAATTGATTATGAAGGCATGGGCTTATTTCTTGGGTCTCTATTCTCTTCCATTGATCTATGTGCCTGTTTTTATGCCAGTACTATGCTGTTTTGATTACTACGGCCTTACAGCATAGTTGATATTAGATAGTATGATTCTTCCAACTTTGTTCTTATTTATCAAGATAATTGTTGCTGTTCAGGGCCTTTAGTGGTTCCATATGAATTTTTGAAATAATTTGTTTTAGTTCTGTGAAATGTGTCATTGGTATCTTGATAGGAATTGTGTTGAATCTATAGATTGCTTTGGGTAGTATGGACATTTTAATGATATTAATTTTTCCTATCCGTGAACACAGTATGTACTTCCACTTATTTGTATCTTCTTCAATTTCTTTCTTCAGTGTCTTATAATTTTCCAAGGACAGGTCTTTCTTTTACATCCTTGGTTAGATTTATTCCTAGATATTTTATTCTCCTCAAAGGAAGTGTGAATGGGATAGCATTCTCACTTCTCCTTTCTGATAATTTGTTATTGGCATAAGAATGCAACAGATTTCTGTATGTTAATTTTATACCCTGCTACTCTACTGAATTCATGTATCAACTCTAGTAGTTTCTTGGTAGAATCTTTAGAGTTCTCTATGTACAGTATCATGTCATCTACAAATAATGAAAATTTTACTTCTTTCTTTCCAATTGGATGTCTTTTATTTCTTCTTCTTGTCTGATTGCTGTGGCTAGGACTACCAGTACAGTGTTGAATAAGAGAGGTGAAAATATACATCCCTGTTTTGTTCCTGGTTTTAAGGGGAATGCTTGTAGTTTTTGCCCATTGAGTATGATGGCAGTGGGTTTGTCATATATGGCCTTTATTATGCTTAGGCATGTTCCCTTTATTACCACTTTGCTAAGAGTTTTTATCATAAATGGGTGCTGGATTTTATCAAATGCTTTTTCTGCATCTATTGATAAAGTCATGTGGTTTTACCCTTCATTTTGTTTATGTGATGTATCACATTTATTGATTTGTGAATGTTGTACTAACTTTGCATCCCTGGAGTAAATCTCATTTGATCATGGTGTATGATCTTTTTGATGCATTGCAGTATTCAGTTGCTGATATTCTGTTGAGGATTTTAGCATCTTTATTCATCAGAGATATTGGTCTATAATTTTCTTTTGTCTGATTTTGGAAGTAGGATAATGCTGGCCTTGTAAAATGAGTTTTTGAGTCTTCCCTTCTCCTGATTTCTTTTTTTAATAGTTTCACAAGGAGAGGTGTTGGTTCTTCTCAGAATGTTTGGTAAAATTCACCTGTGAAGCCATGTGGTCCAGGGCTCTTATTTTTTTTTTTTTTTATTATTGCTTCAATTTCCTAGGTGTAGTCTGTCTATTCAGATGCTCTGATTCTTCCTGGTTTAGTGTGGAAGATTGTATGTTTCTAGGACTTAATCTATTTTGTCCATGTTGTCCAATTTGTTGGAATGTAGTTATTCATATTTTCTTATAATCCTTTGCATTTCTTTGGTGTCAGCTGTTATTTCCCCTTTTATTTCTGATTTTATTTATTTGGGTCCTCTCCCTTTTTTTCTTGATGAGTCTGGTTAAAGGTTTATCATACTTGTTTATCTTTTCAAATAACAAGTTCTTGGATTCACTGAACATGTGTATTGTTTTTTTAGACTCTATTTCATTTATTTCTGCTCTGATCTTTATTATTTCCTTTCTTCTCGCTTCAGGCTTTATTTGTTCTTTTTAAAGTTCCCTTAAGTGTAAAGTTTGATTGTTTATTTGATCTTTTTATTGTTTCTTGAGATAGGCCTGTAATGCTATGAATTCTCCTCTCAGGATTGCTTTCCCTGTGTCCCACAGATTTTTGGTTGTTGTGTTCTCATTTTTCATTTGTTTCAAGTTATCTTTTGATTTATCCTTTGATCTCATTGTTGACCCATTCATTGTTTAATAATGTGTTACATAGCTTCATTGTCTTCGTGTATTTTTCAATTTTTTTCTTGTGATTGATTTCTAGTTTCATAACATTATGATCAGAGAAGATGCTTGGTATGATTTCAATGTTCTTAAATGTGTTGAGACTTGTTTTGTGTCCTAACATGTGGTTCATCCTGGAAAACTTTCTATGTCCACTTGAAAAGAATGTATTTTCTGCACTTTGGGGTGAAACGCTCTGAGGATATTAGTTAAATCCATTTGATCTAGTGTGTCATTTAAGGCCACAGGCTCCTTGTCAATTTTCTGTCTGGAAGATCTATCCATTGAAGTCAATTCGATGTTAAAATCCGCTCTCAATCTCTGCCTTTTTGTCCATCAAAATTTGCTTTACATATTTAGATACTCCTATGTTGGGTACATAAATGTTTACTAGGTTTTTATCCTCTCATTGGATTGTACCCTTTATCATTAGGTAGGGTCCTTCTTTGCCTCTTATATAGTCTTGGTTTTAAAGTCTATTTTGTCAGATATAATTATTTTACCCCAGCTCTTTTTTCTTTCCATTTGCATAAAATATCTTTTTCCATCCCTTTACTTTTAGTCTGTGTGTATCTTTCATTCTGAAGTGAGTCTCTTGGAGACAGCATATACTGTACATGGGTCTGGTTTTCTTATCCATTTAGCTGCCCTGTGTCTTTTGACTGGAGCCTTTGAGCCATTTACATTTAAGGTTACTGATAGATACTTATTTATTCTTATTTTATTTTTTAACTATTTTCTCTGTTTCTTTCCTTTTCTTTTTCTTCTTTTTAGGGCAAGTACTTTAACATTTGTTGCAATACTGGTTTGATGTTAGCAAACTCCTTTATCTTTTCCTTGTGTGGGAAGCTTTTTATTTCATATCCTTCAATTTTAAATGATAGCCTTGCTGGATAAAGTAGCCTTGGTTATAGGTCCTTGCTATTCATCACCTTGAATATTTCATGCCAATCCCATTTGGATTTAAATGTTTCTGTTGAGAAGTCGGATGACATTCTAATGGGAGCTCCCTTGTAGTTAATTAACTGCTTTTCTCTTGTGGCGTTTAAGATTCTCTCCTTGTCTTTAGGCTTTGCCATCTCGAGTATGATGTGTCTTGATGTTGGCTTTTTTGGATTCATCATATTTGGAATTCTCTGTGCTTCCTGGACTTGTGTGTATTTTTCCTTCACCAGGTTAGGTAAGCTTGTGGTCATTATTTCTTCAAATAGGTTCTCGATCCTTTGTTCATTCTCTTCTCCTTAGTATCCCCATGAGGTGGATGTTGTCATACTTCATGTTGTCACAAAGGTTTTTTAAAACTCTCCTCATTTTTTAAATTATTTTTTTCTTTCTGCTGCTTTGCCTGGGTGTTTTTCCCCCTCTTGTCTTCCAAATCTCTGATTCAGTACTCTGCTTCTAGAACCTATTGTTTATTATTTCCATTGTGTTATTTATTTCAGATATTACATTCTTTATTTATGACTCATCCTTTTTTATGGTTTCTATGTATTTTTTTCATGCTGTTTAGGATCCTTATAATCTAAACTCTATGTCTGATAAATTGCTTGCCTCCATTTCATTTAGTTCTTCTCCTGAGAAATTCTCTTGTTCTTTCTTTTAGGGCTTGTTTCTTTGTCCTCACATTTAGCTGCTATTTTTTGTTTGTTTCTGTGTATTAGGTAGATCTTCACAGACTCTAGTGCGGTACTATGTCAGAACTGCCTGTGACTGGCCCTGTGCAACCTGTTTATATCTCTCAGTGATTCATAACTTGTGGCTCCCCCTGCTGGACCTGGGTGTGTGCAGAAAAAAACAAGCTGTGTGCCAAGGCTGGCTTTTTACCAGCACCAGCCCTGGGCAGGGTCAGCTAAAGTCTCAAAGCTCCCAGAGATCTGCCTTCATCTGAAGGCTTTCTGTTAGGCTTAATCAATGAAAATGCCCTCCAGCTGTACTCTTCAGCAGCCAGCTTAAGTTCCACAGGGTAGGACGAGAGATTCCTGTTAGTGGAACTATTGCTTCCCTGCAGGCTGATATCGCATGAAGAGGAATGCTGCACCCGAGAAAGGTGGCTTCTGTAATATGGGGGATGGATTCAGCATGGCGATCCTGGTGACTGGCTCTTCAGCTCTCTCCATAGAGCCACCAACTTCAGACTCTCCTCATGTAACTTTAGTCTGCTCTGCCCTCCCTCTGCTGGAGCCCATGGTCATTAGTTGCAAACAAAATTCTGTGTTTGGGCCTTTAAGAGGTTCTTCAGTTCTCTAGCTGGCTCTAGCTATCTCTACCTGGCAGACAGAAACCCTGCTGCTTTTCACAGCCATATGTTATTTGGATTTCTTTCCCAGTTCTGGTGATCTAGGCTGTGGAGCTCAGCTTGTGGTTTAGACTCCATACTTCTCAGGGGGAATTCCCAGCCACTGAAATACCCTTCTAGTACCTCAGCTATTGCTTGTTGGAGCACAGCCAGCCATCTCATGCTTCCACATTTCCTGCCAGTCTCTATGTGGTGACATGGTTTCTTCCGTTAAGTCCTCGGTTATAAGACTTCTCTCCAACTAGTGTTCAGTTGGTCATTTAAGATGATTTTTCTATAATTTAGTTGTAATTCTAGTCTGGACCTGGGAGGAGGTTAGTGTAGCTTCCACATATTCTGTCACCATCTTGGATCAACTTATCAAAAGATTATAACTTTAAATTTAGCAATGCCAATTCTAGGAATGTATCTGAAGGAAATAACCCTGGGCATGGAAACAGCTCTAAGCAAGAAAATATTTATCTATGCATTATTCATAACAGGAAAAAAATAAAAAAGAAGACAAGTGAGTTCCCTGAAAAATGCCAAATATCTAATAAAAATAGTTTTGTAAATCATAGTACATTTATTTGATATATTCTAAAGCTGGTAAAAATAATAGGCATAAAACTAGGGAGAAACATGGAAGAAATCTTATGGTATATTAAATTTTAACAGTGGAATGCAAATTTTATACACTGTATGAATATAATTCTTCAAAAACATGCTAAAAGGAATACCAGTAGAAACTACATTAGAATAATAATGATGGGGCTGTTAGAGTAATGAGAGTATGGGTACTTTTGTTTCTTTTCTCTATCTTCTATTTTTTTGTAATGTGATTACATATCTTTAAAAAGAACATGTATTAAATTTTTGAATAGGAATTTTGCAAGTTGGGGATTTTTTTTTCAATATCTTTCCAGCATCTTCTCCAATCCCACTATATAACTGATGGCTAGATAACTAGACAGCACAAACCTTAAAGTAAAATTTTGGGAAAAATTTTTAAGTAAATTACAGATGAAAATACTTGTGATGAAATATGATGTAAAATAATCTGGATACAAAATGCTTTATCTGTTATAATTCTGTTGAAACATGTTTATTAAAAATAAGACTTGAGCTTTATACATGTGACATCAAAAGCACAAGTAACAAAAATAGATAAGTTGGACTTCATCAAAATGAAAAACTTTTGTTCTGCAAAGAACACCATCAAGAAAGTGAAATAAGCCACACAATGAGGGAAAATATTTGCAAGTCAGATATCTGATAAGTGACTTGTTTCCAGAATTTATAAGGAACTCTTACACGTCAACAGTAAAAAGACAACCCAATTTTTAAAATGGACCCAGGAGTTAAATAGATTTTTCTCCAAAAACAAAGACATGTAAATGGCCAGCAAACACAAGAAAAGATGTTCAACATCATTAGTCATTAGGGAAATGCAAATAAAAACCATAGTGAGATATACCTCACACCCACTAGGTTGGCTATAATCAAAGACACACGACAACTAGTGTTAGTGAGGATGTGCAGCATTCCGAACCCTCATTCATTGCGGTGGAAGTGTTAAATGATGAACCTGCTTTGGAAAACAGTTTGGAAGTACCTCAAAAATTTAAACATAGAGTTTCCATATGAGTTAACAATTCCACTCCTAGGAGAAATGAAAACAAAAAATACATGAATGTTCAAAGCAGCATTATATATAATGGCCAACAAGTAGAAACAAATGAATTTTAAAAAAGTAGTATATACATAACTATGAAATATTGTTCAATAAGATGAAGTTCTGACACATGCTACAATGTGGATTAGGTTTGAAAACATTATATTAAGTGAAAGAAGCTTGTCACAAAAGACCACGTATTCTATGATTTTATTTACTGTATATTAAGTGTTCAAAATCAGGAAATCTATAGGGACAGAAAGTAGGTTAGTGATTGCCCTGAGCTGGGAGGTAGGGAAGTGGGGTAATGGATATGAGCCTTCTTTTTGGAGTAATGAAAGTATTCTAGAATTAGATGGTAGTGCAATTGCACAACTCTGTGCAGATATTAAAAGATGCTGAATCCATATGCTTTAAAGGGGTGAAATGTTACGTGAAGTATATTTCAATAAAGCAATTAACAAGAAAAACACCTGTATTTTGATCAAAGGGTATGAGAAATGGGCTTGAAGAAAACAGCAAAAAATTAATGATTACCTCTCAATACTAGAATGACAAGTGATTTTCATTTGCTTCCTATTTTTTATGTTAACCAGCATTCATAATGGACATTGTCTAATAAATGGTATCAATAATTACTGTGATATATCATATGAGGGCCAGTGAGACAGAGCTCCTAAGCACTTGAGAGCTCTGTTGGAGACAGACCTGCATCACTGTCCTTGCTGCAGGACACTATTAACTTGTGGTAAGTCACCTGACCTCTCTGAGTTTTAGTTTCCTATTCTGCACAAAAGTCCTCGCTACAAACTCACCATGTTGGGTTGTTTTGAGCATTGATTTAGAAAGTTTGTTGTGTAGAGTACAGTGGATGGTGCATGGCAAGCTCAATAAATACAAGTCAGTGATAGGAGCAACAATAACACTGGGATTAGTACTGGTGGCAGTAGCAGTAAGGAATCCTTAATGCAAAAAAAAAAAAAAAAGTCTGAGAACCATTATTCTTGATTGGAAGGCTCTCTCTTTGCAGGTTGGTCAGTTATAAGAGAGGAGGGTAAGGAGGGCACCTTCCCAACTCACAGCACTTTTGCAGAACATGTTTAGAGAAGTTATTTTTGTTTGCTTTTGCTTTTGTTTCCAGTTTCTAGGTATTCTGAATTCCTAACACTGTTTTATTTTTTTCCCTCTGAGCTTTGTGGAAGCCAGAGCAAAGCCAGGTAATGGTAGAGTATTTTTCCCAGTTTTGCTACTATATACAATCAGTTTGTGCCTTTTCTTTCTTCTTTTTAAAATTGACATGCAAAGAAATGATTGGATTTTGAATTTTTTCTGCTAAATGAAATTATGTTGGGTTGAAACATTACATTTTCAGAGATGAGGAGTAATGGACCTTAATGGAATATGAGGTTGATCCATCACTATTAGATCTATCCCATCAGGAGAATCATAAATTCTACAAACCATGTTACTGAGCTTTTGCCCAATAAAGGAAAAATTAGGCTGGACTTTTGATTTTTTACATTTAGATTTTCTGTCAAAATCAATCTGAAGATCAGGATTATTTATTTTATCAATTTGCATTTTGTGTCTATAAATCTCCTAGTATTGTTTATTGTCACAGCTTGAAAAGGTAGCAATTTTTTAAACATTTTTATTGTTAATCTATTACAGTTGTCACAATTTTTCCTCTTTGTTCTCCTCTACCCATCTCACCCTCTGCTTCCAGTCAATTCCCACGCTGTAGTCCAGTCCATGGGTCATTCTTACACATTCCTTAACTAGTCTTTTCCCCTTATTTTCACCATTATCCTCCTCTCCCTCCCCTCTGATCACTGTCAGCCTGTTCCATGTTTCCATGCCTGTGATTCTGTTCTGTTCACTGAAATCCTTTTATAGGTGAGATCATATGGTATTTGTCTTTCACAGACTGACTTATTTCACTTAGCATAATATTCTCCAGTTCCATCCTTGCTGTTGCAAAAGGTAGAAATTCCTTCTTTCTTTTTGCTGTGTAGTATTCCATGGTGTAAAGTACCACAGTTTTTTGATCCACTCATTTACTGATGGGTACACATTTGTCTATTGTAAATAGCACTGCTATGAACATAGGGGTGCCTAAACTCTTTTGAATTGGTGAATCTAGATTCTTAGGGTATATTCCCAAAAGCGGAATTGCTGGATGAAAAGGCAGTTCCATTTTTAGTTAGTTTTGTTTTGTTTTGTTTTGTTTTGTTTTGTTTTGAGGAAATTCCATACTGTTTTCCACAGTGGCTGCACCAATCTGCATTCCCACCAACAGTGCACTATAGTTCCCTTTTCTCCACATCTTTGTCAGCACTTGTTTGTTGATTTATTAATGATGGCCATTCTGGCAGGTGTGAGGTGATATCTCATTGTGGTTTTAATTTGCATCTCTCTGAAGCTAATGATGTTGAGCATTTTTTCATATGTCTATGAGCCAACTGTATGCCCACCTTTGAGAAGTGTCTATTCAGGTTCTTTACCCATTTTTTAATTGGATTGTTTGTCTTCCTGGTGTTGAGTCATATGAGTTCCTTATGTATTTTGGAGATCAAACTATTGTCTGATGTATCATCAGCAAATATATTCTCCCATACCATTGATTCTCTTTTCATTTTGATGATGGATTCTTTAGCCATGCAGAAGCTTTTTAATTTGATGTAGTCCCAATTGTTTATTTTCTCCTTTATTTCCCTTGTCCTAGGAGTTATATCAGCAAAAAATATTGCTATGTGGGATATCTGAAATTTTTCTGTCCATGTTTTCCTCTAGGACTTTTATGGTATCACAAATTTTATTTAAGTCTTTGATCCATTCTGAGTTTATTCTGATATATAGTGTAAGTTGGTGGCCTAGTTTCACTTTTTTGCATGTACCAGTCTAGTTCTTACAACATCATTTATTGAAGGGGTTATTTTTACTCCATTGTATGCTTATGTTCCCTTTGTCAAGTATTAATTGGCCATAGAGACTTGGGTTTATTTCTGGGTTCTCTATTCTGTTCCATTGATCTATGTGTCTGTTTTCATGCCAATAGTAGACTGTTTTGGTTACAGTGGCCTTGTAGTATAATTTGATGTCAGGTATTGTGATCCCTCCTACTTTGTTCTTCTTTCTCAAGATTGCTGGGGCTATTCAAGATCTTTTTTTGGTTCTATATACATTTTTCAAATATTTGTTCTAGATATGTGAAATATGCCATTGGTGTTTTAATAGGAATTGCATTGAGTGTATAGATTGCTTTGGGTAGTATGGACATTTTATTTTTTTTTAAATTTTTTTAAAAGATTTTATTTATTTGTAGAGCGAAGGGAAGGGATGGAAAGAGAAGGAAGGAAACATCAATGTGTAGTTACCTCTCATGCGTCCCCTACTGGGGACCTGGCCTGCAACCCAGGCATGTGCCTTGACTGGGAATCAAACCAGCAACCCTTTGGTTTACAGGCCTGCGCTCAATCCACTAAGCCACACCAGCCAGGGCTAGTATGGACATTTTAATGGTGTTAATTAATTCTTCCAGTTCAGGAACATGGTATATGCTTCTATTTATTTGTATCTTCCTTAATTTCTTTATTCAGTGCTCTATAGTTTTCTGAGTACAGGTCATTTACCTCCTTGGTTAAATTTATTCCTAGGTACTTTACTTTTCTTGTTGCTATAGTAAATGGAATTTTTTTCTTAGTTTCTCTTTCTGATATTTTATTGTTGGTGTATAAAAATGCTTTCAATTTCTGAACATTGACTTTGTATCCTGCTATTTTGCCAAATTGAATTGAGTAGTTTTTTAGGTTGAGACTATAGGCTTTTCTACGTACACTATCATGTCATCTGCAAATAATGGAAGTTTTACTTCCTTCTTTCCAATTTGGATGTCTTTTATTTCTTTTTCTTGTCTGATTGCTGTGGCTAGAACTTCCAGTTCTATGCTGAATAAGAGTGTTGAAAGTGGACACCCTTGTCTTATTCCTGAGCTTAAGGGGAAAGCTCTTATCTTTTGCCCTTTGAGTATAATGTTGGTTGTAGGTTTCTCATATATGGTTTTTATTTTGTTGAGGTATGCTCCCTCTATTCCCACTTTGCTGAGTGTTTTTATCATAAATGGGTGCTGGATTTTATCAAATACTTTTTCTGCATCTATTGATATGATCATGTGATTTTAGTCCTTCACTTTGTTTATGTGGTGTATTAAGTTTATTGATTTGTGAATATTGAACCATCCTTGCATCTCTGGGGTGAATCCCACTTGATCATGGTGTATGATCTTTTTAATGTATTGCTGAATCTGGATTACCAATATTTTGTTGAGGATTTTAACATCTATGTTCATCAGAGTTATTTGATGTGGACATCAGCCAGCAGTGTCCACGGCATTGTGGATGAGACAAGACAAATTCATATGGACTACTGAGTCCTGTGGAGGAAAAGGGACGGCACGGCCACTCTCTCAAGGGGAGAGCTCCTTGGAGCACCTTGGCCACTCTCTCAAGAGGAGAGCATGCTGACCCTTACTTTTACAAGCTTTTACTGCTTTTCTGGGCACATTACATTGAGGATGGTCCTCATTTACTATGCACAGGTTTGCTTTAGGTGGTTACCTTTTACAGAAAACAAATAAGAGGATGTTGCTGATTACATTACAGAAGAAGGATATTTGCAAATGTAAAAGGAAAAGTGGTCGAACTGGTTACACTTGTCCTTGGAGTGTTTAGCATAGATTTTAGGAAGTTACTTTAAAGATATGCAGCAAATGATTGCTGCTTCAATTCAGGGTGAGGGAGTTTTTAGCAAAAAGCAAGTCTCGAAGCAGCATAGGTACAATGCAGGTCTGATTCCCCATGAGAGTACCTATCTGTTGGTGTGGGTCCTGTGTACCAGACCTGGCTTTCCACTGGCCTTTCCGAGTGGGAGCTGGGCCCATGCCATGCAGAATGGTTTTTTATAGTTATTGGTTTATAGTTTTCTTTTTTTGTTGTGTCCTTACCTGGTTTTGGAATTAGGATGATACAGACGTTGTAAAAATAGTTTCAGAGTCTTACCTCTTCTTGAATTTTTTAGAATAGTCTGGCAAGGGTAGGGGTTAGTTCTTCCTTAAGTGTTTGGTGAAATTCACCTGTGATGCCATCCTGTCCAGAGCTTTTGTGTGCTGGGAGTTTTTTTATTACTGCTTCAGTTTCACTGGTTGTTATTGGTCTATTCAGGCTTTCTGCTTCTTCTTGACTCAGTTTTGGAAGATTGTATGTCTCTAGAAATTTGTCCATTTTGTCCAGGTTGTCCAATTTCTTGGAATATAGCTGTTCATAGTAACTTTTTATAATCCTTTGTATTTCTGTGGTATCAGTTGTCATGTCTCCTATTTCTGATTTTATTTATTTGGGTCCTCTCCCTTTTTTTCTTGATGAGTCTGATTAAGGCTTGTTGATTTTGTTTATCCATTCAAAGAACCAGCTCCTGGATTTATATCCTTTGATTGTTCTTTTAGTCTCCATGTCACTTAATTCTGCTCTGATCTTGATTATTTCTTCCCTTCCACTTGCTCTGGGCCTTGTTTGTTATTGTTCCTCTAGTTCTTGCAGATGTAGGATTAGGTTGTTTATCTGAGATTTTTCTATCTTCTTTAGGTAGGCATGTATTGCTATGAATATCCCTTTCAGTACTGCCTTTGCTGTGTCCCATAGGTTTTGGGTTGTCGTGTGTTCATTTTCTTTTGTTTCTTGATATTTTTTTGCTTTCTTCCTTGATCTCACTATTGACCCATTCATTAATTAATAACATGCTATTCAGTCACCATGTATTTGAATATTGAGTTTCTTCCTTGAGTTTGGTTTCTAGTTTCAGTCCATTGTGATCTGAGCACATCCTGATATAATTTCAATTTCCTTGAATTTGTTGAGGCTTGTTTGTGTCCTATCATGTGGTCTATCTTTGAAAATGTTCCACATGCATTTGAAAAGGGTGTATGTATATTCTACTTCTTTGGTGTGAAAGGTTTGTATATAACAATTAAGTCTATTTAATTTAGAGTATAATTCAGAGCCACAACATCCTTGTTGATTCTTTGTTTGGAAGATCTATTCATTGTTGATAGTGTGGTGTTAAAATTCCCTATGATTGTGTTGTTGTCAATATCTTTCTTGAATTTCTCCAAGATTTTCTTTATACATTTAGGTGCTCCTATGTTGGGCACATACATGTTTACAAGGTTTATATCCTCCTTTTGGAGTACTACTCCCTTAAGTATTATGTAGTGACCTTTGTCCCTTTTTATGGCCTCTGTTTTGAAGTCTATTTTGTCTGATATAAGTGTTGCTACCCCAGCTTTCTTTTTATGTTGTTTGCTTGGAATTTTTTATTTCATTCCTTCACTTTCAACCTGCATAAATCTTTAGTTCTGAGGTGTGTCTCTTACAGTCAGCATATATGCAGGTTGTATTTTCTTATCATTTCAGCTACCCTGTGTCTTTTGATAGGAACATTTAATCCATTTATGTTTAAAGTCATTATTGGTAAGTACTTAGTCCTTGGCATTTTTTCCATACCTATGTTCCTTCCCCCCACCCCTCCTTTTTATAGCAGTCCATTTAGCATGTCTTTCAGTGCTGGCTTGGTGGAGATGTACTCTTTTAGCCTTCTTTTGTCTGGAAAGCTCTTTATTTCATCTTCCATTTTAAATGAGAGTCTTGCTGGATAGAGTAGTCTTGACTGTAGGTCCTTGTTTTTCATTATCTGGAATATTTTGTGCCAATCCCTTCTGGCTTGTAGTGTTTCTGTCGAGAAATCAGCTAAAAGTCTTATTGGAGCTCTCTTATATGTTACTAGCTGTTTCTCCCTTGCTGCCTTTAAGATTCTCTTTTTGTCTTTAAATTTTGCCATTTTAATTATGATGTATCTTAGAGTAGACCTCTTTGGGTTCATCTTGATTGGAACTCTCTGTGCTTCCTGAAATTGCATGACTTTTCCCCTCACCAACTTAAGGAAATTTTCTGTTGGTATTTCTTCAAGCAGGTTTTCTAGCCCTTGCTTCTTTTCTTCTCCTTCTGATATTGCTATGATGTGAATGTTGTTATGTTCCATGTTGTCCTGAAACTCCCTTAAACAATCCTTGCTTTTTTTTGGTCTTTTTTCATTTTGTTGCTCTGCCTGGGTATTTCTTTCTACATTGTTTTCCAGCTTACCGATTTAGTGCTCTGCTTCACTTAGCTGCTTCTAATTCCTTTTACTACGATTTTCATTTCAGATATTGTTTTCTTCATTTCTTTCTGGTTCTTATTCATAGTTTGTATGTCCTTTTTCATGCTGCTTTAGTTCCCCCTAAGCTCCTTGTAGCTCCCATAAAGTTCTTTGTAGTTCTCACTTGAGCATCCTTATACCGATTATCTTGAATTCTATGTCTGATAGATTGCTTGTCTCAATTTCATTTAGCTCTTTTTCAGGGGATTCCTCCTTTCCTCTTGACTGGGATTTATTTCTTTGTCTCCCCATTTTAGGTGACTCATTATTTTTGTATATTAAATTGGTCTACTTTGACTCCCTGTCTTCGTGTGGGGGACTTCTGTGGTAGGACTTTTGTGGGACTCAGTGGTGCAGTCTCTTCAATATCTTGATCTGGATGTTCTAGGGTTTATGTGGGCTCTTTTGTCCTTGGGCTTTGATTATTTTGGGCTCATTCTTGGTGGGTTCTCCCCTCTAGCTGACTGACTGGGAATCACAACCCCACCACGTCTTTTATGCACACATTGTGAAGTACTCTTTGGCTTCCAAACTTCATATTAGCTAAGATTTCATTGAATGTTCAGTCTATTTGTTGGAAGATCAACCAAGTATCCAAGATGGGGGCAAGAGCAAGTACACTCAGCTTCTACCTAGTTGGTGGCCATCTTCTGGTAGAGGGCCAAATGGTAGCAATTTTTTATTTCTTTAATAATTTTCCTAATGCCAATTGTTTGATGTGTTCCTCACTTTGTTTGCTCTTCTTCTTCTTGGAAAGACTGCAATTCCAAGCCTCCTTGCTATTAATCTTGTGGGCTCCATGGCTAGCTTCTACCCATTGAAATGTTGGGGAGCCAGGTAAGCCACCTTCAGTTTGGCTTTTAAAACATCCTGTATGATTCTCCAGCTCCCTCTTTCCTTGGATGCTTTGCATTGTAGAGGAAGGAACCAAGATCCCTGAGTCCTCTCTGGAGAGAAGCTACTGAAGAAATGTCCAAGGCACCAGACTGTGACAGGAGTGATAAGTAAACCTTTAATGGATCAAGCCTGTCTTGTCTTTTTTAAACAACTGTATTTTATAAGAAATCCCCAAATTCCTTTGTAAGAAAGTTGATGTCACATCATTTAACTGTGAATAATTCAGATGTTTTTGCAGCCTGTGTCCTTATGTGTCACATGTAGCATCACTTGGATTTTTGCTTCGAATATTTTTTTCATTTCAACATGAAAGGGGGCTCCTGTCTACCCAGGCTTCTCTGCAAACTGCATACTTTGGTTTTTTATTTGTAGCCATATGCAATAGTTCAAAAGAGCTGAATGCATGAAAAATGATACTTCCAATGAACATGTTATAATATTCTTTTTCCCCTTTTAGATAAAAATTGTTTAGTAATCAAATTACTAGTGCATTAAGACAAATAAACTCATGAGTTGAGAAATTATCACACTGTATCTTTTGCCAGGATTCCAGAAGTTCCTAACACATTATAAGCTATCACATTTATATTACAAAATCCTTTTCCCCCTCTAATTTAAAAGAACTTCAAAGACAAGGGACCACATTTTTGTTGCTGTTATTGTTTAATATCAAGTGTTGAGAGTTGTGTTAATCTTACTCCTTGATTATTGTAAATTCTCATTATTGGTCCATGTTAGGCCCCTTTCTTGTTTTACATCATTTTTATTTTATTTCTATCTATTCATCTTTACTCTCCCAGATAAGTCATCCACTGATGTTTTTTATATATATTGTTAAATATGCATGTATCCTTATGAAATATATGTTATGCTGGAGTATGTGTGTGTACATGTACATAAAATCTTTGCTTCTTCATGGGCATTAAATGACATTGTACAGAGTCTGATGCAAAAGTCTAGGCTAGTTTCTGGAATGTTAAATAGAGCACTTCCTCCACAGACTTTTCAGATAACATGCCGATGATTAGACTATGCAACTTTATTACATTTATATGGTTTTCAATGCCCTTTGAAATGTGATTAATTCTTTTAAGAATCGTGGACCCTTATGACACTTGGCTCATAAATAATTAAATCCATTTAATACTGCAGACCAAACCAAACCTATTAGAACTCAGGTTCTCAGAGGAGTGGGCTGTGGTTCACTAATTTTGAAATACTATCACTGCTTTATGCTATCTTCACTTCAATTCATTTGAATAATGCAATACAGGGGACAAAAGATGGGAGGTAATGCATGTAGAGTTATTAAAATATGCAATTTTATTAATTTGAAAGAACTTCAAAATCCAGAAAAATAGAACAATACAATAAACTCATGCCTCCAAATTTCTTCTTTTATTTTTAATTTTTGGAAATTTAGACATTTAATGATATTAAGAAATTATTGGCTTTTTCCAGGTATGGAAAGTTTTGTGATTATATTTTCAGCACCCTTATCTTGGAGAGATGCATTCTTAAATATTTACAGAAGAAATAACTAGATGACTGAGATTTGCTTCAAAAAAACACAGAAAGGGGCAGGACTGGTTGTGGGTAGTTAGTGGTCAGAAATGGGTAGGTACTCGAGGTTCATTGTACTATTCCATGGATTGTGCTGTATGTTGGAAATCCTTCCTAAAAGTGTAAAAATGGTACTAGGCAAGGTCTGACTTCCTACTCCCCCTTCCAGTCCAACCCCAGACTTCTGCCACTGGGCCAATCCCACAATTGGAGGAGAACTCATGTTTGAGTCATCCAAACTCCCCACAAAAACATCTGCAGCCAGGGAAATGCTTAAATGATGGTGGTGGTGGCTCCCATTAGCAATGTCGTGCTCAATGGCTCAGTGTTTTGCAGCTCTTGAGCATGTGGTGAAGGATTACCTGGACACTGGCTGGCATGCCCAAGTGCTTGATCCAGCCTCACTTGTGCGTTTGTCTGATATTGCTTGGCTGGTACTCATTTCTGAGCACCTTGCCTCTGCTTGGCTGCATGGCAGGGAGTCCTAGGCATGGGGTAGCCCCAACAAGGCCTGGCGCTGGAGCCACCTGACATCCTGTATTGCCA
The DNA here is from genome assembly GCA_004027475.1 of Anoura caudifer. NCBI lineage: Eukaryota > Metazoa > Chordata > Mammalia > Chiroptera > Phyllostomidae > Anoura > Anoura caudifer. The sequence goes on from PVKU01002475.1 coordinate 141,043, forward strand.
CCAACCTACTGATCAGACACCAAAGGCAACTTGGGGATAGGCCCAAGAGAGCCACCAATCACGCTGTCACCCATGCCAGTTATTCCAAAACCCATCCAGATTTCTTCTTCTTTTTTTAAAAGATTTTATTTATTTATTTTTAGAGAGAGGGAGAGGGAAGGAGAAATAGAAGGAGAGAAACATCAATGTGTGGTTGCCTCTTGTGCACCCCCCACCAGGGACCTGGCCTGCAACCCAGGCATGTGTCCTGGCTGGGAATCAAACCAGCAACCTTTTGGTTTGCACGCCCACACTCAATCCACTGAGCTACACAAGCCAGGGCCAAATTTCTTCTTTAAAAAATAATTTATTTCAGATATTTAAAAAGCATTAAAATAATATAAAGAGCATTACTCTGTCCATTCCTCAGTTTAAGACCTTATGCAGTTGAAAGCACCTGCCTGGCTTCATTCCCCTCCATTCTTTCACCCCTAAGTCACCATTACCCTGAATTTTGTGTTTATCGTTTTAATGTTAGCCTATGCGTTTACTACTCATGTATGCATCTGAAACAACAGTTTGCTTTGCAGATTACCAGCTTTACATAAAAGACATCATACTCTTAGTATCCTTTTATAACTTACTTTTTTATTTAATTTTTTTTTGAAATTTCCTTTTGCGTGACTGTGTGTGGTGCTAATTCATTCACATTGCCCTGCTGATCATCCTGAGGAGGACAGCCATGTCACAATCTGTGCTTGAATGTGACGCTGAGTGTGAAAGGATGCTCCCTCTGGTTCCCACTGACTCCACTGTTTCTCTGATGTGCTCTGTCTGCTCTGGAACCCAGGTTCTCACCACACCCTCTGGACAAACAGTGTGTGTACCCTGTGTGTCAGTCCTCTGGAACACTGGCCTATATGAGCATCTGGGCGTTGCACCCATCTCAGCGCTGGTCTCTTCACACCCACTGTCTCTCTTCTCTCCCTGCACCCTAACTTCACTCTCCATTCACTCCCTTCACCTGCCCCACCTTCTCACTGACACCGCTCTACCATTGCTCCTCTACCCTCACTTACCTTTTTCCACCCCTACCAATGTCCTTATTTCCTCTGCCTCAAAAGTCTCCTTGCCACAGGGCTCATTTTCTTTTCCATTTATACTTTTTTAACCTCCATCTCCAGCTTTTTCATCTTTGTCACCAGGATCTTCTCTATAGCTAGACCTACCTCCCCCAACTTTCTTTTTTTCTCCCACTCAATACAGGCCTCTCTCTGTCACCATAGCCCCTTTTGCCACCAATCCCAACCACCCTCTTCCTTTCCCTTGTTTTACCTCATCATTGGCCACTTCCCTGCCACCAAATCACTTTATTCTGTTGGATCCCCCATTCCTAATGGACACTCTTAATGACCTTTGCTCATTAATTTACCATTAATTTGCCTTTTCCTCCCTGCCCTTGGAGCACACTCATATCCTAAATCTTCTTCACCAATTTGATCTCATTTTCTGTCACTGGACCCTTCCCTGTCATCTGACCCCCAATGTACATTACCTTAACTATGACTGGAACTCAGTTCCAGTCCCACTGAATACTGTCCCATGGAGCTCATTTCCATAGAACCCCTGTTGGTTGTTCTCTTCTGTCCTCACAATCCCAGGCATTGCTCCCCCAAGCCTGACTAAGAAGGTAGCTCCTCTATGCCGAGTTTCCATGTGAGGAAAAGGCTATGAGAGATGAATTGAGCAATACCTCCAGGGGTCAAAGAGTCCAGGGAAATAATCAAGGCCAAGCTCCTCAGCTACAGTCAAAAGATGTTCCTAGAGCCAGTGAAGTGGGAACACCTCAGAGTAAAATGGATATCTATGCAATGACCCAGGAATGCCCCCCACCACAAGGAATGTTGGTTGCCATGCCTTACAGAGCAGCTTGCTAGCAGTTTGAAGATCAAATCTGAAATAAAGGCACAGAACCAGTCGTGGGTTTGCCCCTTGCTCAGATACTTCTCAGGTCCCACTGGCCTGTGTCTCAAGTGTGCTCACTGGGACTTGGCAGCTTCCCAGGTGTGGGGTGTCCATATGGAGGCAAGAGAGAGCTGCCTGGGGCAGTGGGAACACTGTCTCTGAGATGCTAGCCCCAATAAAGAGGCAGGATGAGTATTTAACCCCAGTGAAAGAGAGACAGGACTCTGAGAGCTCTGTTACAGTGGGCAAAGAGGAGGGCAGGCAGAACTGGGGACCTCTCAAGCCAGAAGGAAGATCCAGCCTGCCCAGGTCAGGGCAGAGGCTCTTGTAAGCAAGACCCCACAAATTCCTGACACAGAATGAGCAGGTTCCTACACAACGAAAATTGAGAAATAGGATGGGACACTTTTTACAGTCATTTCCTGCCAGGAAAAAAGGCAATGAGCAAGAAGGTGCCTTTCAAAAATCCAAGTCTGTGTAGGCTCTGACAGAGCCAGGCTCCAAGCTCAGGTGAAGGGAAAGATGTCTTCATTAGCAGTGGGGATGCTGAAGTTCAGGGGTGCATCACAGTCATGGACCTGATCCTAAGAAGAAATTGGAGCTTGGGCATGGACTTCACATGTGATAGGAAGGTTAGGACAAGGAGGAACTCCGGTCCTGGCAGAGCCTGGATGTGGGTGTTCCTGCAATCCCAAGGTTCCCTTCTTCCCAGAACAAAGGAAAGTGATGAGTGCCACATCTTGTAGCCATCAAGCAGGCTTTAAGGGTCAGGGCTGTCCCAGCAGAAATAAGCAATAAGTCGCCAAGAATAAGACATATTGACATCTCATACCCCTCAATGCATGGAAGTACACAACATGACTTCTGGAATATTATTGCCAAAAATGCATAAGCTCACCCTAATCAAGAAAATGCCAGTCACACCCTAATTGAGGGACATTTTACAAAATAACAGTACTTTTCAAAAGCATCAAGGTCATGAACACAAGAAAAGAATGAGGGAACGCCATAGATGGAAGAGGCTAAGCAGATGTAATAACTGTGATGTGGGATCCTGGGTTGAGTCCCAAAATAGAAACCATTTGTGGAAAAACTAGTGAAATTCATTAAGTCTGTAGTGTTTTACTTATTGCACCAATGTTAACTTCTGGGTTTTGATTATTGTACTGTAGTGATATAAATTAACATTAGGGGAAGCTGGGTGAAGTTTATACAGGAATTCTGTACTACTTTTGCAACTTCTCTGTAAAAAATCCAAGATTATGTCAAAAATAAAAAGTTTTTTAAAAATCCAGATTTGATGCCTTTTTTGGTGTTAATTTTTGATCATTGATTCAATTTCTTCATTAGTTATTGGTTTTCTATTCCTTATCTAGACAATTTTGCTAATTTTCCTCAAAAGTTTTCCATTTTGACTATGTTTTCTAAACGATTCGCATGATACTAATTTGTATTATTCTTCAATACATTTTGAAATCTCTATTGGGTTTATAGTTACATCATCCTTTTCATCAATAATATTACATTTTGTGCACTTTCTTGCTCTGCTTTCCCCTTTGATCAGGACTGTGAGAAGTTTGTCTTTTTTACTAGCCTTTCAAAGAATGTGTTTTGATTTTGTTAATCATTCTTTGTTTTTTATTCTCATAATTTCTTTTATTTTCTTATTTTCTTCTGTTTTTTTAGTTCATTCTACTACTCTTTACCTAACTTCTTGAATTAAATTCTTTACTCATTAACTTGCCATCTGTCACGTTTTCTAACATAAGTAGTCATGAGGGTACGGTTATGTTTCTTGTTCTATTTGACAGCATCACTCAAGCTTTCACATGTAGTATTTTCATTGCATAATTTTAATGGCCATACTTTCCGTTGTAATTTTTCCTTTAACCCCTGGGTTATTTATAAATATGCCTTGTTATTTCAAAATATATTTCAAAATTTGTTATTACTAATTTATTTTATTAAAACATGGGCATTTGTAGTCTAAATTATATCATTGTCATTTGTCACAAGGCTCACAATACAATTTTAACAAATACAATCTTCACTTTCCCCTCAAAATAGTTACTGGTTGCCAGAAATGAGAAAATGTCTCAAAATAGAATACATGTAATTGAATGATCTGAGGTTTCAACTTTGGCTCACCCTCCCACATCTTTCCAACAATTTTCTATCCTAATGAAGAGTATTGGAGCACACCTTTAGGTTGATTTGTGATTCTGTTCACCAACTTCAAACAAATTACAGCCAATAAAAGTTTTCAAATTAACCTCTCCTCTCTGGCACTTGCAGGTATCAGTGACATTTGTCTTGGGATAGAGGTTATAGAGATTTGTGATTGTGCAGAAGAATATAGGTTCAGAATCAGTACTTATTATTGCTGGTGTTAAAGTATGACAAGTAATATCCTGGTGAATTTATATATTCCCAGGATTTAAACACTGAGCTAAGCTGGAATCTGAAGACAAGGTCAGGAAAGTCACTCTGTAAAATGGAATCTGATAAGACTTAATATACAAGGGAAAGGAGTTTTGTAACATACCTTATTTTGTGGTTTTGAATGCTCTTTTCTATGAGCCCAAGATGTTAGAAGTAATGGTCCTAACTCATCTAGACTAAAAAGAGAATCCAGTAGTAGTTATCCATCACTGCCTATATTAGGGTTGTACAGATACAGAACCGATACGATGTATATGCATATGTGCATGTGTGGAGAGAGAGAGACAGAGCGAGAGAGTGCGGGGATTGAGATTTATTTTAAGTAATTGGCTCGTAGGTTACAGAGGCTGGCAAGTCCAAAGCCCGAAGTGTGGGCCAGCAGGCTGGAGACCCAGGGAGGAGCCAATGCTGCAGCTCACTTTAAGTCTGAGGGCCACCTGCTGGAAGAATTCCTTTTTGCTCAGAGGTCAGTTTTTGTTCTATTTAGACCTTCTTCTGACTAGATGAGGCCCACCCACATCATGGAGGATGAACTTCCTTTCTCAAAGTTCACAGATTTTAATGTTAATCTCATCCAGAGACATCCAGAATAATGTTTGACCAGCTAGTAAATGCTGTGGCCCAGCCAAGTTAACCCATAACGTTAACCTTCACACTGCCCAAGATGGATAGGGGCCACAATATGTGGCTGCTGGTATTTTAGTCCCCGGGAGACAAGGTGCCCAAAAGAAAAGTGGCCTGACTTTGATTACCAATTGTGTCTCTTCTTAGTTTTGATCTTAAGCAGTTGTTAACCTCTTGGAGCTTCAGGTTCTTTTTATATCTAAATAATAGGGTTGTGAGTATTATGATATAATTCTATAAACATCCAATGGTCTCTTTGTAGGTGCTCAGAAATTGTTCATTTCCTGAGCTTCCCCAGGAAGGTGCATTCTCTAGCTGCTGCCTCAGCCTGATTCAAACTTCTCATGAGATGACCCAGGGCTGTGACACTTTGAACAAGGCCATGTTCTGATGATTAATTCCATTTGCCATGTAGGGCACTTCATGGACTCTCTAGTCTACCTTCCACATGACCTTGCAGCTCCACGCACACAGCCTCTGACCAACTCATTCTTTGTGTTTTTTAGGTCAAATTCAGAGAGTCCAATTGGTTGCTGGCCAGCTCCTTTGGTCAGACGGTCCAATCAGCTGTGGCTAAGTGGGAATCGATCATGAAATTTGATAGATTAATGCTTGCAGGAATTTTGGTCAAAAACTTAAAGGTTAAGTTGGGTGGGCCAAGCAAAATACCCTACAACTTAGTCTCTAATATGGTTGCCTAGCCGGGTCAGTCAACACATCTTAAAATGTGGTACCTGCCCTCTGCTCCTGTACCTCCAGCCCAGAGGTTGCCATTAACTCACAGCTAGCCTCTAGGCTTAAGCAGGTTGGTTTCCCACCAAGTGGGAGAAGCCAAGGCTTTCTGTCTCTTGTGGCTATCTGTCTAGCCTATGGAGAAACTTGACCTCTCCAGCAAATTTTTCCCAATAGACCACTATGATTTCTGGCATGGACAGGACATCTCCTCTTGTCTTGCTTGTGTATCCCTGTCTCCAATCTCAGTGGCTTTCCTGTCTTTGCTTCCTCCTCTCTCCGCACATCCAACTCCTCATTTCTGAAATAGGCTTTTCTCTTCATTCCATGTATCCTAGAAGGTCACTGCCATATGGGGTGGCAAAGAAATGATGGGTATATTTATAGCAGTTAGGGAAACTGTATTTTAGATTTGGAGAACTTCCCCCACCTAAATCCTCTCCTATAATAAAAGTTTAAAGTCCTTTCCTTGTAACTTACCTTATTTTTTCTTAAACCCTAGCAGCAATGTCACACGAGGTTTCTCTCTCTGTGCAAGTGCCACTGTACTAAGACATATTTCTCACTAAATTTTGGCTGAAGGGAAAATTATTTCTAAGTTATTTTTTTCTTTAGCCAAAAACTATACAGTAATTAAAACATCATTTGTAAATAGGAATAAGAAATAATTTCTAACTTATGGGCGATCACTTTATTCTTTCATGACTTACATATTTATGTGTTTGGATAAAACCTATGAATACTAACTGGCTTTTTATTCTAGTAAATGAGACTGGTTGGGAGTGAATTGGAGAAGGAAAGCGTGGGGCACGTAATTGAAGCATAAGATGTAATGGGTGGTTTTGAGATCTCTGTCTGCCAGTGAATCATTTTGTGACTTTAAGTACCACACTTCGTGCTCTGAATCTCCACCTGGAAGATTATGATAATATGACTGTCTGGCAAGTGTGGAATGCAAGTCTATTTTTTTTTAAAGAGAGAACATTAAAGAGATTGTTGGATTTTGGATCCAAACAGGCTAACATTCAAAACAGTAGTCTGGGAAATGAGAATCCTTGTTAAGACTGAAATACTTTATCCTTGGTTAATAGAGTTAGTTTGTAATATTTGAAGAAGCTTCTTTTAAATATAGAGTTTCACCAAACTGATAGTACTTATACATTGTTTAGCCAAAGAGACAGATGAATGAGCAATTTACAAAAGATGAAAACCATTTGGCCAACAAACATACAAAACAATTATCATCTTCACTGATAATCTAAAAATTGCAAACTAAATAATGAGGTAACTTTTTTTCACTTTTCAAATTGGAAAAAAGTTAAATAGTCTAATTACACAAGCCCAGCTTTGGTGACGGTGTGGGAAAAGGCACGCTTGGTGAGAGTGTAAGTCAGCACAGGACTTTCTCCTTCTCTTTTCCTTCACTGGTGCCAAGAGGGTAAAGATCATTCCAGTTTGGGAGCTGACACCCACAGCAGTCACCACCACCCAGCCAGAACCTTCCATGACATGGGTCTCTGTATGAAAAAAGAGAAAATAGGAGGAGTGTCATTTTTTTTACAGCTAGCCATGTGTTGGCATGAAACACAAACTTAGAAAAAAGAAACAATCTGGCTTCCTTGCTCCCCATGAATAACAATATACTCAATAGACAGTAGGAAAAGGCCAAGAGTTGGACCTACTTAAAATAAACCAAGAAAATTGAGGGATAAGGAGAAAAATGTGTCTAACTGCTTTAGGCTGAGGCACCTTCCCCCACAACTCACCCTCAACCAGCTGAGCCCTTCCAAGGCCCCAATAAGCACTTGCTTCATCGATAACCTCTTTTAAGTTACCCGATGCCCTCGTATTCAACTCACTAATATGCTATGGTCCCAGTTGAATCTGTAAAGAAATGGGGCAAGGCTAGAAGAGAGAGCAGGATCTAGATCAGGTCTCTGTGGCCTGGCTGACTGGGAGGAGGCAGAGTGAAATCTGGGGGGACCACAGGCCACACCTAACAGCAACATGGGATCTCTTTCCACGGACTTCTTGACATGATTCAATTCCCCAGTTAAACAGCTCTCATCAATATTGCAATCATTCTCCTGGATCAGTATTCCACCTGCAGGCAGCAGATCACCTAGTGCACAGAGAGGAAGTGGCTATATGGAAAGAAGGGAGCTAAGGGCCTGGTGGAAGGTGGGGACCATCCAACCCATGTTAGGGCTGCCTCCGTTGCTGGACCTATAGGGCACTGGCCCAGGGAGTACCTGGAGAGCCTTTGAAAGACAACTTAAGCATTGACACCTGGAACAAAACTCCTTTCCAGGTATCATAAATTCAAATAATTAATGATCCCCCAAATCCTTTCCATAGCTTGAACATAATCTATAATTTTAACAGGGTACAAGGCTGACAATCTTTTGGGAGAGTTTCCTTCCCACAACTTCTTTAAATGCTAATCTAGAAGCTAACACAATCTAGGGTATATCTAGAAGCTTTATTTGGTTCTTTTTATATTTTCCATTTCTTTCATTATACTTATGTTCCTTTAAATCTTGACTATACATATAATTGCTGTTTTAAAGTCCTCATCTGCCAATTTCATCATCTGTGTCATTTCTGAGTCTGTTCTTATTGACTCATTTTTCTCCTGTCCACGGTTTACATTATCTTGCTTCTTCATATATGCAGGGTTGGGCAAAAGCAGATTTACAGTTGTTCACAGGGAAAATAATACAATCATTAATAAATAAAAGTACAAGAATAAACTCTGTGTTTCATGTACTCATAACTGTAAACCTACCTTTGTCCCACCCTGTAATTTTTTAATTGAAAACTGGACATTGTGGGCATTACATAGTTTAGTACCTGGATTTTGTTCAATTTCTTTAAATATTATTAAGTTTCATTCCAGCAAACAGTTAATTTACTGGCAGACAAGCTTTTTCAGCTTTGTTTGGGTGGGGCTAGAATAGCCTTCACTCTTAGGCTACTTTAGCCTTATCTCTGTAACCTGAAAAGTTTGAAAAGATTTATTTGCAAAGATATATGCAACCTTGAGTTCACTGCAGCATTATTCACGGTGGCCAAGACAAGGAAATAACTGAAGTGTCCTTTGTTAGATGATTGGATAAAGAAGATGTGGTGCATATATATAATGCAATACTACTCAGCCATAAGGAAAGATGAAACACTGCCATTTGCAACAACATGGATTGATTTTGAGAATATGATGCTAAGCAAAATAAGTCAGGCAGAAAAAGTTAAGAACCATATGATTTCACTCATATGTGGGATGCAACAACCTGGAAGCAACAAATGAACAAACAAGAAATACAAAAAAACCTCACAGACACAGACAACAGTGTGGTGGTTACCAGAGAAAGGAGGGTGGGGGTAAAGAGGGTCAAATATATAGTGAGGGAAGAGGATTTGACTCTGGGTCGTGGGCACACAATCGAATACACAGACCATGTACTATAGACTTGTACACTTGAAACCTACATAATTTTATTGAGCAATGTCACCCCCAATAAGTTTAACTAAAAAATAATGTAAGTGGAGCCACTTTAAAATGGAGCCTGAGCTGCCATCCAGAGGAACTGCCTTGCACATCTCCTGCCTCAAACCTTTGGAATGCTGTTGAAACAGGGCAAAACAACCCTTGGCCTGCGCCGAAGGCAGCGTTGTGTCCCAAGGAACTGTTTGCAAAGATAACAAGAAAGCAGATATTATGACAAGACTGAAAAATTAACTACTTTAGCTTATTGGCACCAATAGAAATGCCTTCTTCCTATTGATGTACCCGTGATTGCTCTCCTTTCTCATAAATACCCTTTTGCCTTCTAATCGGAACGCTATTTGGTTTTCTGCCTTAATCAGTGCTTTCCGATTCTTTTTTTTTTTCTTTTAAATCTCAAATAAATGCTTGTTGCCTCTTACCTCGGCCTTTTATTTTTAAATCACATCTCTCAAGCGTGGCCTTTCTGAGATCGCTCTACAAAACGCTCCAGGTGTTTAATAAGGTTTCTCTATTCCGGTTGGTCAAAATCTGAACGTTTCCTGACTGTTCAGGCTCTAGTAGTTGTTCAGCTTTTAGTTCCCCAGTAGTTTTTATTTATTTGTCTCACGAAGTCTATTCTTAAACCTACACCAAATATTCAAGGAGACTCTTCACTTCTTTTTAAATATTTTATTTATTTAGTTTTAGAGAGAAGGGAAGGGCGGGAGAAAGAGAAAGAGAGGGAGGAAAACATCAGGTGAGAGGGAAACATGAACTGGCTACCTCCGGCAGACGGGAGGCAGAAGATTCATCTTATTCATGAGGGAAGCACAGTCTATCAGGGCAGGTGCGTGAAAAACTGCCAATTGCTTCTGGAGTGGGCGGGCCTACCTCGCCCCGGGAGGGCACGAGTCAGTGCGTCCTCCCCACAGAAACCGATTAGCCTGGGCAGGCCCAGAGAACGGGGGCGGGGCTTGATCCTGGGCGGCAGCCACGTTGGACGCTGGGTTGGTCCCACAATGCACTGCGTGTTACGTGACTCGGAGCGGCGGGTCCCGGCTCCACAGGTACGGACCGGCCCCTCCCAGTCCTCGTTTCTTCCCTCTTGGGGTCGCTCGAACCCCAGACCACTCACTTAGCTCGCCTGGCTTCCCGCAACGGCCCTGCCCCTAGCCCTCGTGTCTGCAGACCTATTCCAGGACAGGAGCCAATCCGGAACCATGGGGGCGGGAGCTGGGTGTTGTGGAACCACGGTGCTCGGGCGGAGTGGGATTGCGAGGACTCTGTTCCCTTCCACTTGCCGGGTCTATGGGGCCGCGCGGGCGGCAGTTGCCCCTCGGCTGGCCTTCCATGGGTAGGGGCAGCCGGGTCAGGGGGACCGACTGGGAGGGACAGTCGCTCTGGGCGGTCAGCAACCGAGAGCATTCCCTGGCGCCCAGGTGTCAGAAACACTGTGATCCATACCTAGGCTGCTTAGGTGCCCCGGAGAGCTTGACGTCACATTTTCTGTACCTTCTAGGCGGGGTGGAATTTGAACTGGTGGCGAACTTTGCGTTTTGTGGGGTCGAATGAGCCTTGAGCTCAGAGAATTGCCCTCGTTGGCTCTCAGAAACCTCATCAGGCCCTGTTAATGGCACTTTGGGAACGAGATGGCAGAAAGACCTGATCACTTGGCTTGACAGATGGAAGAGGTCTTCAAAATAGGAGACCAAGCCCCAGCTGACTTGACCCTCTCTGCCAGTGAAAGCAGTTTGGGATTTTTGGGTGCTCCACGGCTTCCTGGGTCATCTATCGGTGGGTAGTTGGCTAGCTTGAGAACTAGTCCTTCCTATGCCTGTTCTGCCAAGGCAGAGCCCAGGGCTGAAGTGTCAGCCATTAGACTGGAGACGCTGGGATCCCAGCTGACAGGTAGAACAGCCACTTCTAAAGCTCCCGGAATCACCTTCCACGTTACTGGCATTTGCTCATGTGCTGAGATTATAAGGAATTAGGCAGGTACTTAAATAGTACCACAATTTCAGGTATATGAAGGTTGTAGTTCAGTAATTGGATTTGACATCTGTGACCATATCCTAAGTTATAATGGGACATCTGGGCATTTCCTGTGTTGAGAACCCATGATCTCAGTTTAGTTCTGCTTTTGGTGTATAACTGATTTTTAAAAACCTGAGTGTATTTTATATTAGGGTATAAAAGAAGCCAAGCTTTTATCAAAGGGCAGGGGGAGGAGGGAGGTGTGCTTGTGACCTTGCTCTCCATGTATGAGTAAGAAGCTTGGTTATGTTGAGAGGCGATGCCTCAGAGGGTGATTAAAGTTAGGCCTGAGTTTAAATCTGTGACTTGCCAATTTAGGGATTGAATAAATTAATTAACTTTTTGAGTTTGAAATTCCTCAAAGTAAAATGGAATTGATAATACCTATCTCACAGGTTATTGGGAGGCTTACATAAGGTAATTAATGTATGTAAAGTGCCCAGTAAATAGAAGGCAGTCAATAAATAATAACAGCAAACAATATTGTACTTTAGTCTGCAAGGCAGTGCTTCAGGTCCTTTACATGTTCCTGTAAAGTAGATACTATTGGTATCTTTAAAATAATCCTATGAGATACATGGTAGCCACAGTTTACAGATGAGGAAATTGAGTACAGAAAGGTTCAGTTACTACATGGTCAAGTCAGATTTTGAGCCCAGGCAACCTGTTAACTACTATATTGCCTCTTAAAGGAAGTGCAAGCTGGACTTTTATTATTATTTCAAAATTAGTAGCTAGATAGTTTCTGTATCACTAGGTTCTTGTCTTTTGTTGGTTTTAGGAGACTGGTGTAGCACAGTAACATGGAGATAGAAGAAACTTGGGCTCAAGCACCAGTTTTATCATATATTAGCAGTGTGACATTGAGAAAGGGAGCCTTCATTTTCTCATCTGCAAAATGGTCATACCTACCCAGTGTTTGTAAACTATGAGGTGCTACACAAATGTTGGGACTGACACACTTGTGCATGTTTCGGGGTCCTTGTTCCTAGATGTGAGGATAATGTACTCTAGAGCCTGAGGTCTTATACATACTGCTCAGTGCAAGCACCTACAGTAGGAGTGTCAAAGGCTGCTGGAGAGGTTGCATGTGCTGGGTAGGGGGTTGGCAAACTGCAGAATAAAGTCTGGTTGTCCTTGGTACCTTTTCTGCTTTTGTTCTTCAAACTGTTTCCCAAATGCATTCTCCCTAACCTATGGCTGTGTAAAGAACTCCCCTTTTCACTTAATCTTGCCCTACCCTGTGCCATCACAGTTAGTACAGCTTTCTCCCCAAATACACCCTTCCCAGTTCTCACAGATCGCTGTTAGCACTTTTAATAAAATAATATGCACTAAGGTAGTGTTTACCAAATTTTGATACCATCAGATAATTTTATTAAGTTAGGAGAAAAATATAATATAGATACTATCACTAAGGGTAGGGCAAAAATAATTGGAAGACATATTAGGTCGATAATACAGGTGGGATGCAGATGTGGTAAGAATTCTGAAAGTGATGCTTGGATGATTGAAGTTTGGAAAATAATGAACTAAAAATATGAGTGATTAACCCAACATGAATGTTTTTTTCTTAAAAAACATTTATAAAAGTGTGTTGCTAGAAAATAAGATAGAAAGTGTACTTATACATTGAGTTTTGTTTATTACTTTTTGAGAGATTGCCTTGCTGTTACCTTGGGCCCACAGTCATTACCCCATAAGGCTCTTTACTCAGTGTTTTAGGAAGTATAAATCTTTTTGTCTTTCGAGTCATGAAGAAAGGAGTAGCTTTGAAGAGTACATGGAAGTTGGCACCCTCTCGTAAAGATAATTTCTGATATTTCTGTTGGGATCCTAGAAAGATCAGGCAGTTTACTTTTAAATACTAAGTATATGGATGTTTGGAAACTATAGGCCACAACCCTCCCTCATTTTAATTCACAGAGTAGACCTTGTGTTGCAGTGTATTTCTGTAAAGACAGAGTTTTATATTTAAATAATCAATACATAAGGTATGAAGTAAGATATTTTCCCACTTTCTTAGGCTAAATGTTGCAGCTGTAGTTTAATTAAATAAAACATGGCAACAATTTTAAAAAGAGGATTATAATGTAGCTTTTATCCCTTGAGGAATTCCAGCTTTCTCTTGCTAGTGCTTTCAGAAGATGAGAGAAACTGATTGAATAGGGGGAAAAATGATTTGGATATGTCATGTTGGAACTTTGGTCAAAGAATCCATTATGGTAAAGGCTAATTTGATTCCTGCTGAGGTTTTTTTTCCTTTTAAGTAAATAGAGGGCAAAAATATTAAAGGCTATTAGCATATTAATACCTAACTATTCTTATTATTCCCTCATGAAAACAGGAAAAGGGGGGAGTAAATTGAATGTGTTAGCATTATTATTTGGATTAATTTTTATTGTCAGTTACCATCATGAATGGACAGTCAGATTTTGGCTTCAGGCGGCAGTGAAAACTAGGCACCACTGATTTCCAAACTTGGTACCGGTTTTCTCTGGCATTTTTTGATATATTACTAACTCACTTTTTCATTTTTGGAAGAAGAAAAATTGACATAGCTGACCTGGGCAGATAAGGATTAATTTAGTCTCTGAGATATAATATTATGAAAAAGCCTGTGAAATTGTTTTCATGCTTTTCTGTTTTTACCAATTACTAGTGAAAGAGAAGCATTTAGGGCCTTGTGTTCTGATGGCCTGACAGAAAACAGTTACCACTTAATGTCACTCTATGAACATGTTTTAATCCAGTGTTTTTCAAAGTACAATCCTTAGACAGTAGCATAGTAATTATCTGGGGAATTTGCTAAAATGAAAGATTCTCAAGTTCCATTCCACAGTCAGTGGATCAGAAATTTTTGGAGGTTGGCCCAGAAATCAGCATTCCTAACCAAACTTCCAATGATTTTTATATAAGCTAAAATTTGAAAACTAGTATAGATTTTTTTTTAATCAAAGTTTGACTGTTTACTTGATTTCTGTCAGACCCAGGCCAGTGTAGTCCTTTGATCTATGTTTGTAAAGCATGATCAGAAGCTAATAGGAGAGGCCATTATGATTTACTTTCTGGTAAAATGATTGAGGATAGTATTAAAACCAGTAATTCCTTTAGCTTTCAGATTTATTTATTTATTTTTCAGTTTATGCTTTTTATTTTTTTAAATATTATTTATGGTATTACAGTTGTCCTGACATTTCACCCTTTGCCGCCCTCCACCCAGCTCACCCCCCACTCCCGCAGTCAGTCCCCACGCCATCCATTATCCCTGTCCATGGGTCATCCCTATATAGTCTTTGCTAATCCCTTTACCTTTCAGTCAGTCCCCACCTCCCCTCCCCACTCTTGCAGCTGTCAGCTTGCCCCTGATTCTCTTCTGTTTGTCAGTTTATTTTGTTCATTAGATTCCACTTATAGGTTAGATCATATGGTATTTGTCTTTCACTGACTAACTTATTTCACTAAGCATAATAGTCTCTCCAGTTCCATCCATACTGTTGCAAAAAACTAAGAATTCTTTTTTTTACTGTTGTGTAGTATTCCATTGTATAAATGTACCACAGTTTTTTAATTCACTCATCTACTGATGGGCACTTAGGCTGTTTCCAAATCTTGGCAACTGTAAGTAATGCTGCAATGAACATAAGGGTTCATATATTCTTTTGAATTGGTGTTTTGAGATTCTTAGTATATATTCCCAGCTGTAGAATCACTGGATCAAAAGGCAGTTCAGTTCCATTTTTTAATTTTTTGAGGAAATTCCATACTCTGTGTGCTTCCTGAACTTGCATGACTTTCTTCTTCATTAGGTTAGGGGAGTTTTCTGTCATTATTACTTCAAACTGGTTTTCTAGCCCTTGCTCACTTTCTTCTCCTGTTGGTATCCCAGTGATACAGATATCATTACGTTTAATGTTGTCCCTAAGCTCTATTATTTTTTAAATTATATTTTATTGATTATACTGTTACAGTTGTCCCGAGTTTTCCCCTTTTGCCCTACTCCACCCAGCATCCCCCACTCCCTCAGGCAATCCCCACACTATTGTTCATGCCCATGGGTCATGTGTGTAAGTTCTGTGCCTACTCCATTTCCCAAACTGTACTTTACATCCCCATGGCTATTCCATAACAACCTATTTGTGCTTCTTAGTCCCCTCACCTCCTCACCTTTTTTACCATTCCCCGCACACACTCCTCCCATCTGTCAACCATCAAAATGCTCTCTGTATCCATGATTCTGTCTCTGTTCTTATTTGCTTAGTTTGTTTTTTAGAGTCAGTTATTGATATATATTTATTGTTCATAGTGTTGATTTTCTTAAATAAGTCCCTTTAACATTTTATATAAGAAAGGTTTGGTGACAATGAACTCCTTTAGTTCTTTCTTGTCTGGGCAGCTTATTTGCCCTTCAATTCTAAATGATGGCTTTGCTGAATAGAGCAACCTTGGATGTAAGTCCCTGCTTTTCATAACTTTGAATATTTCTTGCCAATCCCTTCTAGCCTGCAAAGTTTCTTTTGAGAAATCAGCTGATGGTCTTCTAGGAATTTCTTTGTAGGTACCTAACTGCTTTTCTCTTGCTGCTTTTAAGATTCTCTCTCTACCTTTAACCTTAGGCATTTTTTTTATTATCACATTATATTTTTAATATGCTTGTTGATTATGCTATTACAGTTGTTCCATTTCTTTTTTCTCCTTTATTTGGCATTTTTTTAATAATATGTCTTGGAGTAGGACTCTTTGCATCCACCTTGTTTGGGACTCTCTGTGCTTCCTGGACTTGCATGTCTATTTCTTTCACCAAATTAGAGAAATTTTCTTTCATTATTTTTTCAAATAGATTTCCAATTTCTTGCTTTTTCTCTCTTCCTTCTGGCACCTCTGTGATGCGAACGCTGGAATGCTTGAAGTTGTCCCAGAGGCTGCTTATACTATCCTTGGTTTTTTGGGTTCTTCTTTCCTTCTTGTTTTTCTGATTGCTTATTTTTGTTTCCTTATGTTCCAAATCATTGATTTGAATCTCCGCTTCATCCACTCTACTGTTGTTTCCCTGTAAATTGTTCTTTCTTTCAATTAGTGTATCCTTTGTTTCTGACTGGATCTTTTTTATGCTGTTGAGGTAATCACTAAGTTTTTTGAGCATCCTTATAACCAGTGTTTTTAACTCTGCCTCTGATAGATTGCTTATTTCCCTTTGTATAGTACTTTTTGTGGTGTGTTTATCTATTCTCTCACTTGGGCCCTGTTTCTTTGTCTGCTCCTTTTGGCAGCCTCCCTGTGTTTGTTTCTATGTATTAGGTAGAGCTGCTATGACTCCCTGTCTTGAGAGCGTGGCCTAATGTAGTAGGTGTCCTATAGGGTCCAGTGTCACAGCCTCTCCTATCAACCAAGCTGGGTACTCAGGGTGCGTACTCCATGTCTGCTGAGTATACCCTCCTCTTGTAGTTGAGCCTTGATTGCTGTTGGTGGGTCAATGGAAGAGATTTACCCAGGCCAGTCAGCTTAACGACTGGCTTGACCACTGACCACCAATATCCACCTTCCTTAGAGGATCACCTGTGCAGGTGGCAGGGTGTTGGTGTTCCAGTGTTTTCTGTAGCTGTCCACTGGGTGTACAGACACTTGGGTTTCCCAGGTGGTTCAGGCCAAGGTCAGCCACTACCTGTGTCCTGCCTGGTACCTCCTTGCCTGGGCTATAAAGCAATCTGTGATGGTTAGTATTGTGCCAAGCTTGGAGATTCCCAGGTGAAGCCAAGCTATGAATCTAGGCTGGCTGCTCCTAGTCCCGGGTCTGGGGTCATAGAACAAGAAGTACAGCAGTGGGGTCTTGATGAAACTGGCTGTTGCTTATAAGAGGATTTAGGAGGCTGTGAAACACAAGCCAAGATCAACCATTCATATGGAAAAGTCATTGTTAACAGCTTGAGTGGCCTGTAAGTTGGGTAGGATGGAGTCTCAGGAATCTCCAGTGTGGGGCAAACATTGTTATCCAAGTTGATGAAGTTTCATATATGGTACCCACTTGCCAACTCTGTGGCTTTGTGGGGAGAGGGTTCGGAAAAGGAACAATGGCTTCTGCTCACCTCTCCGTCTGGGAAAAAACTGTCCCTCAGCTCTTGCCTTGATGTCAGGCACTTCAGTTCCTCCCTGTACGCTTCTGGTGCCTTTCATGTTGCTACTGCAGGGCTGGATCCCAGAGGGAGAGTCTGAGTAGTCTGTGTATGAGTTCTTTCAGAGGAACTGCTTGGGACTCCAGAAGTTTCTTCCACTGACTTTGACCCACTGGTTTTTGCAGCCAGAAGTTATGGGGACCTAGCTTCCTGTCACTGGAACCCTGACCTGGGGGTGTGGTGTGGGGATGGAACTCCTCACTCTAGAGCTATCCCTCCAAAAATTTTATCCGTCACTCACGGATGCAGGACCAGCCCATTCTGCCTCTACACCCCTCCTACCAGTCTGGATGGGTGTGGCCTCTTTAATTCTTTAGTTGTCAGACTTTGCTTCTACTCAATTTCTGATGGTTCTGATCGATGGTCAGTATATAATTCAGTTGTAATTTGATGTGGTTGTGCAAGGTGGCGAGCTGGGTTTGCTTATGCCACCATCTTGACTAAAGTCCCCTTAGTTCTCGTAAAGTGTTCTTGTTCTTTTTAAGTCTTTTTTCTTTTTATTACTCTCACTGGGTGTTGTTTCCTCCCTGTCTTCCAAATAACTGATTCAGTACTCTACCTTATCTAGCCTGCTTTTATTTCCTTCTTTTTATTCTTCATTTCAGATTTTGCATTCTTTATTTCCAGCTGGTTTTTATTCATAGTTTCTATGTACTTTTTCATGCTGATGTAGTTTCCACTGAGTTGCTTGTAGTTCTGAGTTCCTTGATCATCCTTATAACCATTACTTTGAACTCTATGATAAATTGCTTGCCTGAATTTCATTTAGCTCTTTTTCTGAGGATTTTTCCTTTCGTTTCTTTTGGAGTTTGTTTCTTTGTCTCACCATTTTAGCTGTCTCTTGGTTTGTTTCCATGTATTAGATAGATCTGCTTTGACTCCCCATCTTCATAGGGTGGCCTTATGTGTTAACAGTCCCGTGGGACCCAGTGGTGCAGCCTCCTTGATATCCTGAGCTGGATGCTCTATAATTGTCCCTTGTGTGGGTTAAGGGGTTTCTCCTGTTGTACTTGGGTCTTGGTTGTTGTTGGCCTGTTCATCGGTGGGATTTTCTCGCTAGCTGGGTGACTGAGAGGCTCAACCCCCACCACGTCTTGTATGCTGTGTACTGGGGCTGACAGAAAAAAACAAAACAACACAAAAAACAAAAAAGCCAAAAAAAATCCCAACAACAGCAGCACAATCAATGTCAAAAGAGTAAAGACTAATAAAAGTGGAAAGAGAAATAGAATAGTAAAAGAAAAAATAAGAGCAGATTGTAGGAGAGAAAAGTGATTATGAGAGAAGGAAAAGAAATAATAAGAATAAGGAATAGAAAGAGGAAAATGGGGAAAAGGACAAAGAAAGAGAAAGCATAACAAAAATACAAAAAGGAAAGAAGAAGAAAAAATGAAGTAAGAAAAGGTAAGAGTAAATAAGAGATGTGCAAGATAATAGAGAAACAAAAATAGGAGAAAATAATAAAAAAGGCTATAAAAAGAAAAAAATAATGAAAATAATGGAAAAGAACAGCATGGAATTTGTCTCAGCTGAGTTTAGTGCCTGCCTCCTTGGTTCTCCCTTTGGATACAGCTCTGATGTCTGAAGCTGGTGTAAGCCGATGTCAGGTGCTGTCCATGTCTAGCCCCCGCAGCCTGTTTGAATCTACCAGCAGTCCGCAGTTTGTGCCTGTTTCCTTGGGGCTTGGCTGTGCATTGGATGGGCCAGCAATGCTGGGTGAGCAGATGTCCTGATGCACCACAGGATCTGCCTCCGCCTGCCTCTGCTTGTTGGCTTTCTGTCAGTCTTAGATTAGTCGCTGACCTGTTTCTGAGAGGGCTTCTGGTGGAATCAGCAGTGATGGGACGGACCCCTGGATCTTCCATGGGAGGTGCTGTTCAGACTTCGGGGGAAGACGATGTGTGTGTTCCCCAGCCCTGAGTCATGGGTCTTAATCTGTCCCAGATTATTTACCTGAGGTCAGCAGGGCAGAGCCTCCAGTAGGCAAGCAGGTGGGGCCTCCAGAGCGGAGTTTAGTTCTGCCAGAAAACAGGAGGGTGTTTCTGTGGTTCACCCATGAGGGGGAACACCAGTTTGGCTCCTGGCAAAGTGTTTGGAATGGCTGCACCCTAAAGCTAGTCTCTGACACCTCTTGAGTCTGCATATGTTGCTCTCTCCTTAGCAAGGCTTAAGATGCGGGATTGGGGAAGAAATAGACACACAAAAGATGCAGGTTGGGTTGGGCAGGATTCCAGAGAGTGGGGCAAGCAGTGTCCAGTGGTGTAGGATAATTGTATTTCCCCTGGGAGGGACTTGCTCTTCTTAAGAAAGATGGCTGCTGTGGTATGGAAGTGTGACCCAGCACAAAAATCTCTGCAACCGCCCCCACCACCCCCAGCTCTCTCCAATACCACCCCTCCAGTCTGCGCTGCCCTCCCTTCACTGGAGCCCAAGCTGAGTTGCTGCAAATAAAAAACCTCTGTGCTTTGGCCCTTTTTAAAGGGGGAAAAAAATAGTGGCTTTGTCTCCAGTGGGCTTTGTTTCTCCCCAGCAGACAAATCCCAGTGGCCTTTCACTGCTGGATGGTAAGTGGGCGGCTGCTCTTGGCACTGCTGCTCTGTGCTTGAGAGCCGGATCTGGGGTCCAGGCTTCACTCCTCTCAGGGAGAAGTTCCCACGGCCTTGCCACACCCTCAGAACTCTGCAGTCTGGGCCCATCCCCTCTCCCGTCCCCACCCTTCCTTACCGTCTGGAGGTGGTTTCTGCCCATCCTCGGCTGAGTTTCTTTTTCAGGTAGTCTTCAGTTATTTTTATCAGTTGGCTGTTCCCTTCTTTATTTTTTATTTCCAGTTTGGTTCTGAGAGGAAGTGTGAGAAAGATTCTCCTACACTGCTGCTGTGCTGCCAGCCCAGATTTATTTTAAATAGTATTTTTTTCTGTTTATAAAAGTAAGATGTGCTCATTGTGAAATATTATGAAAATTTAAGAAATTATAAAATGATAATCATCCATGATACTATTTCCTGGAGATAAGCATTATTATAATTTTGATAATGTTTCCATCCTATATCTTTTTCTCCACTTATCCCTCCCTTCTTCCTTTTCTTTGTCTTTATAGAAAACCACATTTGGAGTTTTTATCCTGCCTTTTTTTACTGCCCAACGGATAAGCATTTTACCACATTATTAAACTATTTTTCACAAATGTAACTTTTAGTTTCTGCACTATATTCAGTTATACGGGTGTACTATAATTTATTTAACTCTTCCCCTGTTATTGGATATTTAGGTTTTCAGTTATTTCTGTGAAAGGATGTCTTTCTGTTTAAGATTTTGTCTTTACCTAGGATAAGATTTACAATATTTAAATTTTTCATACTCAAAGAGCATAAATATTATTAAATTCTGCTGAATATTGCCCAAATGTTTTGAGAATGATGCTTATTCCAGTATTTGTTTCCACATATATTTATGAAAATGCTAGAAAGAAGCAAGTATTATTTTTATTAAAGCTAATTTGTTAAGGAAATCATAGTCATCATTTTAATTAGTATGCTGAGGCAGACACCGGCTAGCAGTGTTCATATCATTATGGATGAATTAAAACATACACACAGACTACCGAGTCTGGTGGAGGAATAAGGACAACAGCATGGCTTTTCTATCTAGAGGAGCAAAAGCCTCGGCCTCCACCATGACAGGCCTTTATTCTAAAAATCTCCTCACCTTCCAAGATGGTTCTCCTTCACTATCCCCAGGTTACAACAAAGGAGCCAGTGCCCCTCATCACATCACAGATGAAGGACATTAGCAATTGAATAGGCAGCCAGTTACACTGGGCTCTGCAAGGTACTTGTAGGGTGAGGGGATTTTAGCAAAGACCAAGTCTCGAAACAGCCTAGGTATATTGCAAATCTGATTACCCACGAGAGAACCTATCTGTGGGCGTGGGTCCTGTGCATCTCCAAGTGGGAGCTGGGCCCACACCATGCAGAAGGGTCTGCCACAGTATATCTTTGATTATTAATGAGATGAACATTTTTGCACTCTGTATCAGCTTCAGCTTTAATTTTTTTATCTAACTCAAGATTCTCATTTTGTTTTAGGTCTTACCTTTCAGTTGAAATGTCTGTGATTTTATCTGCCTCAGTCGTTCGTGTCAGAGATGGACTGCCGCTTTCTGCTTCTACTGACAATGAGCAAGGCACTGGCGTGCAGGAGTGCAGAAAGTATTTCAAAATGCTCTCAAGGAAGCTTGCTCAGTTTCCTGATAGATGTACCTTGAAAAGTGGACATTACAACATTAAGTAAGACTTTAGTTTGCTTTATGAAAATCACTTGCTTAGTGGTAGTCATTTTAATGAAATGTAAGTGGTTACAATAGAAATTAGTGTTTGTTTAGTTTAAGAACATGTCTGAGTCAAGATTCATGTGACTCTGAACTTGTACTAAATGGTAGTCATCATTCCATCACCCTTTTTGTATCTGGTTTTAGAAAAATTTACAGTTTTGCACATCTGAGATATGCCATCTTTTTTTTTTTTAAGATTTTATTTTTATTTGTTTTTAAAGAGAAGGGAAGGGAGGAAAGAGAAGAAAAGAAACATCTGTGAAAGAGAAACATCAATAAGTTGTCTCTTGCATGCATCCCATCCGGGGACCTGGCCTGCAACCCAGTCATGTGCCCTGACTGAGAATTGAACCTGTGACCTTGATCTGTACTGAAGGCCATATGCACTGGCTGTTATGTCTACCTTGCTGTTCACCCATAGCATCCTTTATATCACTGCCTTCTTTCTCATTCTTTACGTCTCTGCTCTCAGAGAGACCTTTGACCTCCATAAAGTCACTCTCTATCCTATTGCCCAGTTTCACTTTCTTTATATATAATAGTGATGAATGCTATCCCCTCTCACTAGAATGTAATCTTAAATTTTCTGAAGGCAGGTATAATGTAAGATTTTTTATATTTCCCATTAGAGTTTGCCTGGTCATGTAGAAACACCATAAATACCTAGTGATCAACTTGTAAGATGACATATCCAAGTCCTGACGGGCATGGCTCGGTTGAGTGTTGTCCCACAAAACAAAAGGTCATTTTGATGTAATAGGTTATAGGAAGCTGTTACTGCAGGTTTGAGGGAAGTGGCTTGATTTAAAAACAAAAAAGGCTGAGACAGTGGGATGCAGGTTGAAATGGAAAATCTGAGAGAAGAGCTGTTAACTGAGAATTAGGATCTGAACTAGTAAAATACAAGTGCAAAAAAAAAAGAAAATGCCAACCATAGAGACACATCATAGGAGGAAATGGTTAAACCTGATAAAAAGGAATACGAGAGATGAGGAGAAGGAAGGAACACAGATGACTTAAACCTTGGAATTGGACAGAATGAGGTCTTTGGAAAAGGTTGCTTGTACCAGGGCGTAGGGGTGAGGAAGGAGAGCAAGCTAATGAAGCTCCATTTTGAGCAATTAATTAAGGATATGGCAAGGCAGTCCAGTGAGGTGAGATAGAGATTATGGAATCATTCATGTAGAAGTTGAAACTGAGAGTAGAAATGCCCACTGCATTTCTGAGCGGTTCAGAACAGAACCTTGGAGAATGTTCATAATTGCTCAGATCACCTGAATAATGATAAGATAATGAGCTGTTACTTTTAGCTGGGTTTTCTGAGAGTTTAACTACAAAACGGTGGTGGTAATGGTGAGTATATCTGAAATGGTGTCTTAGCCTACTCCTATTTTTTTGGAGGAATAACTTGAAAAATTTTAATATTTTATTTAAAAGTCAGAGACTCTTTTAGTTTTGTAGGTCATCCTGAGTTTTAGTTATTGTTATTGTATAATGCTATAGACAGATATCAACATTACAGAAGATTGGCTTGTATGTGGTGTATTAATTCTGGTAGATATCCTAGACTTAAAAAAACACACACACAGAATTTCATTTTTGCAAATGTTTTCTGTTTCTCTACCTTATTCTCTTAAAAGTAGAGTAAAATGTAGTACCATTTTTAACACACTTCCAATTCTGTTTAACTGTTGTGAATTCCATTTACAAAAATAAAATAATTCAAGTGTACAGGTAAGAGAATCATATGAAGCACAAAACTAAAGATAGGAGAATAGTACACTGAAGTAACATTTTTATTTGGAGATACAAACATTGCCATTTGGAGATATAAAAATTTATTTTTTATTTATAGTCCATTCACTTATTAGAAAGGGCTATAAAAAAATTGCTTTGAGCCCTGGCTGCTGTGGCTCAGTGGACTGAGTGCTGGCCTGCAAACTAATGGGTTGCTGGTTCGATTCCCCGTCAGGGCACATGCCTGGGTTGCAGGACAGGTCCCCTGATGGGGGTGCCCAGGAGGCAACCACACATTGATGTTTCTCTCCCTCTCTTTCTCCCTCCCTTCCTCTCTCTCTTATTAAGAATAAATAAATAATTTTTTTTAAAAAAATTGCTTTGAGCTACCTTATAGCCAGAACAAAGGGGGATAATGGATCATTTACAGGATTCACAGTGTCCATTGGATCAAAACACTGCTTTTCATCTTACTGAGATCTGATGTACAGAAAAAGGGACAGCATTTGGCAATTATCCTTTTGGCAGCCATAACAATGAGGTTTTTATGATTTTTCTTACAATGTTTTTTAGTGTAAGCAATGGCATGATGAAAAAAGTAATTTTATAAGAAAGTTTAAGAGTGGGATGAAACATCAGAGGTCTAATCTGGCCTGATCTAAGAAAACGATTTAGAAATATATTAAGGAATAAAAAGGTTCCATGGCTATCAGAAACATGTGTAGAAAAGCCTCTCTCGGTGTTATTTTTGTAGCCAAGTTTGAAAAAAGGATTTAACAACCAGAATTTTTGGTTCTACTTTCTGACAGAAGCCTAGATTTTATATATTTTCTATCATTGATTAGAAGTTTTGTTTGGTTTCTAGTTTATTGATGGTATATGAGAAATTTAGACTGAATATATAAAATTGGGAACTTGTGCATGTTACTTGACTTATTTAAAATTCTCATGTGACACCTCTTTTTTGAGCCAGCATGAATTTACCAGATAAAACTCACAATTGTGTAGTAGCAGTTTTGTAGCACCGCCTGAGACTGGCACAGGCTGCGGTGTGCTCTCCTATTCCTGTTTCTAACTGTTTTCCTTTCCGTCAAAGCCTGGTTTAGAGCCTTCCTCATTTGAATTACCTTTTTCATCATCACTACTGTTTCTCTAATTATCTCACTTCTTTCAGATTGCCTGTGGAACGTGTTTGACTGACTTTTTCATCACTTTTTTTGCATTGTAAATCAATGAGATAATTGATCTGCCTTGGCTTATATTATTTTTTATTTCCCTTTTAGCATTGTGGTTCCAAATTTGTGTAGAAATTGAGGTGCTTTTCATAGGATACTACTGAGAACCAAAACAAAATAACCAACTAGATAACGTAATTATGTACTCAATCACATTAGATTCTGTTTGAATGGATAGAGGAAGACCATAGTTTTGAGAAAAAAATTAGGAGAGTAACATTTAAAGTTGAGAAAATTACTTTAATTTTTTTCTCCCTGTGTATTGGAAAAATGGTGAACTTTATCAGATTGTAGTGATAGGGGATCCAAGATGGTGGCAGAATAGGTGGAAGCTACACTAACCTCCTCCCAGGACAAAACCAGAATTACAACTAAATGATAGAAAAACCATCCTGAATAACCACCTGAACATAGGCTGGAGAGAAGCCTTATAACCAAGTATTTAGGAAAGAAACCACATCACCACATGGAGACTGGTAGGGAGTATGGAGGTGAAGAGGGCTGGCAGGGCTCTCACAGGCAGCAGCCGAAGTTCGGAGACATATTTCAGCAGCTGGAGGGGCTCCACCTGAGAAGTGTGGAGTCTAAATCCCAAGCTGAGTTCCCCAGCCAAGAGCACCAGAACTGGGAAACGAACCCAAATAATGTCCAACTGTGAAAAGCACTGGGGTTTCTGTCCTCCAGGAAGGGACAGCTGGAGATGCAGAGGGTCTCTGAAAGGCCTAACACACAGAATTTTGTTTCCAGCCACTGACCCTGGGCCTGGCAGAAGGAGGGCAGAGCAGACTAGAGCCACATGAGGAGAGTTTAGGCTTGGTGGCTCTGCAGAGAGAGCTGAAGGGCCAGCCACCAGGATCCTGGTTCTGAGTCATTCCCCATACTGCAGAAGCCACATTTCTCAGGCAGAGCACTCCTCTCCATGTGGCATCAGCCTGGGGGGAAGCCAGAGCCCCACCAGCAGCTCACCCTGTGGAGCTTAAGGTGCGCCATTGAGGAGTACAGCTGGAGGCACTTTTCATTGATTAAACCTAACAGAAAGCCTGCAAGATGAAAGCGGATATCTGGGAGCTTTCAGACTTTAGCTAACCCCACTGCCCAGGCCTGGTGCTGTTAAAAGTCAGCCTTGGTAAAAGTCAACCTTGGTATGCAGCCTGGTTCTTTCTGCAGACACCTAGCTCCAGCACACACCCGGCTCCAGAGGGCGCCACAAGCTATGGATCACTGATAACTGCAAATGGGTTATACAGGGCCAGTCACAGGCAGTGACTGACACAGGACTGCACCAGAGTCTTGCAGGTCTACTACCCAATACAGAGAAACAAACACAAAGAAGCAGCCAAAATGGGAAGACAGAGAAACAGGCCCCAAATGAAAGAACAAGAGAATTCCTCAGGAGAAGAACTAAATGAAATGGAGGCAAGCAGTTTATCTGAACTGAGTTTAGAGCAATGATTATAAGGATTCCCAGCAGCATGAAAAAATACATAGAAACCATAAAAAAGAACTAGTCATAAATAAAGAATGTGATACCTGAAATAAATGATACACTGGAAGGAGTAAACAGTAGGTTAGACGAAGCGGAGGATCAAATCAGCCATTTGGAAGACAAGGTAGATTGTAGGGACAGACACTTCAGCTAATGGAGTACATTGTGCACCATGGCTTGTGCGGTGCCTTGTCTGCACCTTTCATAGTAGCTGCTCACTGGGGGATGGTCGTCTTGGAGTGACTGGTCGGGTTCAGAGTACCATGGAATTAAGTTTTCATTCTCTCCAAAATTCTTCAACTTTGCTCCTTGATTTAGGTGGGGATGTGTGTGCATAATTCAGTTTTGTGCTTCCTTTTCATATTAGATAGTGATATTACAGTTCTCTCTGTATAAAATTTTAAGGAATTCATCTGTTTCAGAAGTTGAAGGATACTTTCCTTAAATTGTCATAAATGTTTAATGTATAAACATATGTCATTACTTAGGAAACAACAATGACTAAAGCAATAATTATGAACCATATGAAAACCAAGTTGAATCAAATGAGATCTTAAAACATTGACTGGTTTTGGAGGTTTAAAAATCAAGTTGTACATTCTGAGTTCTCTTTAAACATTGAGACACTGATATTATGAAAAGATAAACCTCTTTGGAAGGCCAATCATACTTGTTAATTTTAGTTGAAGAAATAAAATTCCTTAGGTTTTTCACTGTGAATTCATTTGAAGTGTGATAATGGTTGTGAGCTTCATAGCTTCTCTCCTTACCTGAGGATTCACTTTCTCCATATCTGTCCCCAGACTGCTCCCTCCAGCTGGGAAGGCTGTTTTAGGCTTACCTACCTTTTTGTTTTAGTGTCTGACAGTGCATTTCTTTCACTCTTCGGTGTTATTTTTTTGATTACAGGAGTAAGAACTTCAACAATGACACAGTACCTCCAATTATCAGGCACTGTACTTATCATTAAATATCACAACGGCTCTGTGAATGACTAATAAACAGAACTCTTTCTCATCGCTAAAGACAGAAACACAACTCATACTAGCTGAAGCAAAACAAAAAAGGGGGGTTGTAGTGTGAAGGGCTTCTGAGTTGACTGGAGCCAGGGACTGAGATGTTGTTACCAGGGATCTTTCTCTCATTTTTCCAGTCTCCTTCCTTTTGCAGATGGGTATTCTCCATGTACTGAACAACACTGTACAGGCAGCTCCAGGCTTACTTCATTACTGCTGAGCAATCCTTCTTTCATGTTTCAAGAAAAGGACTTTATTGGCCTTGCTGTGTTGTGGTCCATTCCGGAGTAACATTGTGGTCAGAGGGCTGAGGTACTCAGAGTTGGGTCCTGGGTCACATTCAATGGACAGCTTTGCCAAAGTCATATAGAATAGGTAGTGAGGTTGAGATAATTTCCCAGAGGGAAGGAGAGAAAGGATGCTGGGCAGATAGCCATTATAGTACTACCACCCCTGTTTCATAGAGGAGGAAATCGAGCCTTTGGGATATAAAGAAACTTGTTCAAACTCACAAAACTAATAAATAGTATATCTGAACCATAGTTTTTATCTTCAGCATTCAAATTATTCTCTGGTAAAAGTGTTGCCTCTTTTTAACCTTAACCTCTCTTTTGACAGGGAGCATTCCCAATTCTCCTAATGTTTTCATTTTTATGGAGGTAAAAATTAACCAGGGAAAAGAATTTAGTGAAACTGCCCCCTTTTGTTGTTGTTGTTGTTGTTGTTGTTGTTGTTGAGAAATAATGAGGAACAGAGTATGCAGGAAGTCTAATTGATGAGACAGCAGTCTCACTGGAGACTAGGTGTGGAGACTAGGTGTTTGGTAAGGGGGTCGGGGGACATGGCAGGGGTATAAAATTGACCATAGCTATCATACCAGCTGGGGGGAGAAAATAACCTGTTATTCCTGCTTTGCTGTTTTGTCTCATTACTAGGATCATAGTATTAGTTGTTAGGTTGGAGTCGCTCAAAAAACCAGACAGACACAGCAAGCTAAGGAGCAGGTTTTATTAGCAGGGAATAAGGGAAAATGGAGCCAACCAAGGGAGGTTGGGGAGCCAACCAAGGAGGTTAAGACTCACTTGGTTGTTCTTAGGGCGGGGTTTTTAAGCGCAAACCGCCCAAAGGGTAACTGGTTGGGGTGTCAGAGTCTGATTGGCTAGAGCTGCCATTTCTGCTGACCATGTTCTTGATACATCTTGTCAAGCTCAACTTAAAGCTGCATCCTGTTATGATGGATAGGCCGGCCCCAGACCCCAATCTTAGCCGGGCATCTATTTGTCCTGGGCAGGGTCGGCAGGTAGTTTCCCAGGCAAGCATTTTCCCAGGCTACAGTTTCCCATGGTACAATTTTCCCACCTGGTAATTTTCCATTCCTCCTAGGCCTACCTAGGCCTGTCATTAGTATTACTATTAGTATTTTACTGTGTATTGTGGAAAACTATTCAGCTTTTAGCACCATTTACAAGGGGGACCCCCCAAGAACTGGAATTACCTTCTGGAGGGTGGGCCCCTTGTATTACAGGCTTCCCCCACTAAGGGAGTATTCTGGGAACCCATCTTTATCATGTATCAGCTGGTGTTATTGTGAGAGGCTGTGTTTGTCTTCCATGAATTTTTTTTGAAGACTCCTTCAACACATTTGCCCATTCCATGATGGGTATTTCATGAGCACACCTGCCCACACTGCACTGAGTGTTCAGTTTTTGACCAAAACTGGCATGAACCCAGGCCCCACCCTCCCTATTCATCTGATCTTGCCCCAAGCACCTTTTCTTCATTTCTGCGGAAGAAAAAAGTCCTCAAAGGGAAATGTCTTGCTAGTGTAGAAGAGGTGAAATAAAGAATGGCAGAAGCACAAAGGCATCAAAATTGACGAGTTCAAAAACTATTTTGAGCAGTGGGAAAAAACTTCTTGATAGGTGTATGGCATCAAATGGAGAGTACTTTGAAGATGACTGAAGTTTAAACATATAAGAATAAATGAACAATTTTTTAATAAATAAATTCCTTTGGGGCGGCTCCCCCCTCATATGTTAAATAGGATTTTTGAACTGGTCTTGGAACCTAATTACCCTCAAAATATAGTTCCTGTGGGAAAATGATTTCTAGGTACATAAACTTCTGGAATTCTAACCAATACATAAATTAGGGATTACCTATGATTGATTATATAAAATAGCAAGGATCTACATTCTCTGTGGTATGAGATGTTACGGTTAATGGGGGAGGAGTGATTGACTGCAGAAAAGGAAGTGAAGGATGTCAAAGGTAGATTTTGTTTCCTTTGTGTTTTATTCATGGCTCTGATGGTATACTCACCTTTGGACACTTAAAATCATCTTATTCTTTAGCTTACTGTTTTAAGTTGCTATCACCTGGAATCTTGCATATTACTAAATCTTTTCTTATTTAATAAGGTTAAAATTTTGATTAACGTGAGTCTTTACTCATGGGATTACTTATTTATGCTTTGGAGCTCTCACCATTGGAGGCTAATTGAAAGTTGGCCACATAAGAGGAAGAAGTGAGAAAATATAAAGTTTCTGGTAGAATGCTGCACATGGTGGACACACAGTGTTACTGAGTTCACTTTCTGGTTCTTACCTCCTTTGTGTCTGTTGCATTGATGGCAAAGTCTTGTTTTCACCCTGATTTCAATAAGACGTATTTGGTTTAGATTTTTAAAAAATCCATAAGGTATACTTACATCATAATGTCAAACTTTTTCATATTTAAAGGTTGAAGTGCTTTATTTTAGAGACTGGTGTTCAGTGTAGAAGGTTCTATTTTGAAAATAATATTTTTCTTATGCTTAGCGATTTTAACAATAGGTTAGAGATAGATGGTATGTCCTACTGGAGTGCTTCTCTTCACCCAGGAAAGCTATTCACTGCACAAATGTGGCTACAAAGAATAAGCATATTTTCTATGTGTAATACTACAGTTGCAGAAAGAAAATTGTATTTCATGCAAATATTAATTATTACTGTCTCAATGTATAGTTTGCTATATACTTTGTCATTTGTGCTACAAAATGCAGTTTTGTTTCCATATCTTGTTTTGTATATCATTGTTTTAAGTGCATTCCCAGTACCATATTGCATGTGCCTGGCAGTCAGGGACTTTGTCTTTGACATCAGAGTCTAGAGTGGAACGCTAGACAGATGCTGGGCTATCTGTTATTTGCTGTGGGGAATATCATTGCTTTCACTAATTACTTAGTTTGGTGCAGCAGGCCTGAATTTCCCTAATAATGTCTGTTTTTTTTTAAGTATATTTTATTTATTATGCTATTACAGTTGTCCCATTTTTTCTCCCCTTTATTCCTCTCTGCCCTGTACCTCCTTTCCCATCAGCACTCCCCCACCTTAGTTCATGTCCATGGATTGTGCATGTAAGTTCTTTGGCTTCTCCATTTCCTATACTATTCTTAACCTCCCCCTGTCTGTTTTGTACCTACCATTTATGCTTCGTATTCCCTGTACCTTCCGCCCCATGTCCCCTCTCCCCACTGATTCCCTCCATGTGATCTCCATTTCTTTGATTCTGTTCCTGTTCTAGCTGTTGGCTTAGTTTTGGGGGGTTTTTTAGGTTTAGTTGTTGATAGTTGTGAGTTGTCTTTTTACTGTTCATAGTTTTTGATCTTCTTCTTTTTCTAAGATAAGTCCCTTTAATATTTCATATGATAAGGGCTTGGTGATGATGAACTCCTTCAACTTGACTTTATCTGGGAAGCACTTTATCTGCCCTTCCATTCTAAATGATAGCTTTGCTGGATAGAGTAATCTTGGATGTAGGTCCGTATGTTTCTTTGCCACAGCAAGGCAGCAGCTGCATGGGTGGGGCTGACTTAAGGGGAACTGAGACTCAGAGTTGATTCAAGGGTTGCTACAGTGAGAAATTCCCAGTCTCACACAAGAGTCTGTCGGAAAGTGTGCTAAGGACAAGCAGGTGAGCTGCATTGTTCCCTCTCTGGCCCCTCCCCCACAGGCAGCGCCACAGTGCTGCAGCAAGGAGGTTTGCCCTGCCTGGGTGAGTACCTAAGGCCCTGCCCCCTTACAACTTACCAGGTGTGCCAAGACAAAGAAATGTGGTTCAAATGAAAGAACAGAGCAAAGCTTCAGAAAGAGAGCTAAATGATGAAGACATAGCCAACCTATCTGATGGAGAATTTAAAGCCCCTGGTAATCAAAATGCTCACAGATCTGATTGAGCTTGGTCAAAAAATGTGAAAACAAATGAAAGATACCCAAAATGAAATAAAGCAAAATATTCAGGGAACCAACAGTGACAGGAAGGAAACCAGGACTCAAGTCAATGATCTGGAATAAAAGGAAGAAATAAACAACCAACTGGAACAGAATGAAGAAACAAGAACTCAAAAAAATGAAGAGAGTCTCACAAACCTCTGGAACAACCTGAAATGTTCCAATATTTGAATTATAGGGGTGCCTTATAGAAGGAGAACAAGAGCAAGAAATTGAAAACTTATTTGAACAAATAATGAAGGAAAACTTCCCCAATCTAGTGAAGGAAATAGACTTCCAGGAAGTCTAGGAAGCCTGGAGAGTCCCAAAGAAATTGGACCCAAAGAGGAACATACCAAGGCATATCATCAATAAGTTACCCAAAATAAAAGATAAAAAGAAAATCCTAAAAGAAGCAAGGGAAAAGGAGGAGAGAGTTACCTACAAAGGAGTGCCCATTAGGCTATCAGCTGATTTCTCAAAAGAAACTTTGCAGGCAAGAAGGGGCTGGAAAGAAATATCTGAAGTCATGAAAGTCAAGGACCTACATCCAAGATTACTCTATCCAGCAAAGCTTTCATTTAGAATGCAAGGGGAGATAAAGTGCTTCTCAGATAAGGTCAAGTTAAAGGAGTTCATCATCACCAAGCCCTTATTATATGAAATGTTAAAGGGACTTTTCTAAGAAAAAGAAGAAGATCAAAAATATGAACAGTAAAATGACAACAAACTCACAACTATCAACAAATGAACCCAAAAGAAAAAAACAACAAGAACTAAGCCAACAGCTAGAACAGGAACAGAATCATAGAAATGGAGATCACACGGAGGGATTTCAGTGGGGAGGAGGAAGGGAGGAATGTGGGGGAAGGTACAAGGAAGAAGAATCATAATTGGTAGGCATAAAATAGATGGGGAGAGGTAAAAATGGTATATAGGAAACAGAGGACTCACAGAACTTATATGTACAGCCCATGGACATGAATTAAGGGGGAGAATGCTGGAGGGTTGGAGGGCATCGTGAAGGAGGGATGAAGGTAGAAAAAATTGGGAAAACTGTAATAGCATAATCAATAAAAAATATTTTTAAAAAAGTAGAAAAGAAGAAGAAAGGGGTAATTTCCTTATCTGGAGTTTGAACATCTGCCAGCCTTACCTATTCAAGACACACTTGATCTAGGAAGTCCCTAAAGAAGTTCCTAGTGTGTGTGTGGTAGATAGGAACCAAAGATAAAATGAGGTTGGATGAGTTCCTTGGCCAGAAGAAAGGGAATACCTATAAAACCAAACCCCATTGGTACCAAAGCCTAAAAGTAGAAGGGAAATAAAACAAAAAAAAGAAATTAGAGCAAAGTAGGAAGAAAACAAATTAAAAATTGTGTTCAACATGGAGAGAAGAGGACTTGAGTGGGGTAGCGGGCAGTGAGGATTAGTAATAACTGTGATAAAAAGATAGCAGACATTCCTGTTAGACCTGTATAGCCATCTGAGGGTATTCACTACAGAGGTGAGTAATTCTACATGGTCCTTGAGAACATTCCTCTCTTTAGAGTAGAAATGTTGAAAGCTCACTGACCTGAACTGTAAAGCCTCTGGGAACACTGACAGGAAATGCAGGTGAGGTTCTATTCTCTTCTGTCATTTAGTCAAGTATTTATTGAGCTCTTGATGTGTGTAAATACTGTTGGGCTGAACAATTATTTGTGCACAACATATTCAACAAATTAGTGTGCAAATGAGTGAATGAATGATGCCATCTTTGTACTCATTTATTCACTAATTTATTGAACGCTTATTTTGTCCTAGACACAAAGTAGTGTAGGTACTAAGAATACAGTGGTAAACTGTACAGAAATCATCCCTGCTCTCATGGAGTGTAGATTTTAGTGAGACAACAAATAAATGCATACATATGTAATCACAAACTGGGTTAGTTACATCAAGAAAAATAATAGCTGCTGTGATATAACCATGGGGGTGGGATCAGTTTAGATTGTGTGCTCTGGGAGGACTTTAGGTCTAAGAACTGAAGGATGAGTTGGAGTAAAGCAGGTCAGAACTGAATCATGGTAGAGGTGGGGTTGGGAGCATTGCGAGTGGGGAAGATAGACTTCATGAAGCTTCTCAAATTGGGAGTTGGAAGACTGGAGTGGGGTGGTATCCTTAGGATCTAAAACAAGACTGGTGTGGCTGCAGCGCAGAAAGGGAGGAGTGTAGCTGTATAAAATGAAGTGGAGGAGATGGCAATGCTTCCCAGACATTCTGATACAAATTCTAAAATCTAAAATCCTCAAGTTTCATCACTTTTAATTAGGAGAAAAAACAGAGATTGATTTGTGGCTTAGAAAAACTGAAAAAAAATGTTGGTGAGTTGGGACATAATTGCTTTATCTATACCATTGGGAAGTTGATGTTGTGGAATGAATGTGGTTTTAGGGTTAGAACTAAGTTTGTCCCAGGTCTGCTTAACCGTATGTGGCCTTGGGTAAATTACTAAGCTTCTGGCTCTTCATCTGTAAAGTAGAGATAACAACACCCTTTCACTGTGAATGTGAAATTAAATAACACATGTAAAGTACTTAGGAAAGGGCCTTGTTCATACTAAGTGGTCGGTAAACTGTACTTGCCTGTTACTATTACTACTGCTTCTCCCTCTTCAAGGTAGAAGGACGATGACCAGATTGTCCATAAAATGTGAGCTAAATGAACCTGATGGATAGGCTGTAAAGCGTGCACAGACTGGCATGGTTGTAGTGACTTTAGACTATTTCATATGAGTGGTCCTCAGAATGGTTGGGAGTCTTTTGGTCTGTCCCAGTGAGAACTGAAAAAGCAGAAGTCTTTTGATAACAAAGGCAAATCAACTGAGCTGTATATATACATACCGTATTTTTCGAACCATAAGATGCACCTCCTTTAGAGGAGGAAAATAGGAAAAAAAATTTGAAGCAAAAAATGTGGTAAAATATTTAATAGCATAAATAACATAATATTTCACCAATGTAAATGTAAACAGAACTCAACAGCAGCTTTAACACCATTATTCCTCCCAAATGGGGGAGGGGGTGCATCTTATAGTCCGAAAAATAAGGTGCTTTTGGAAAACTTACTTTGCATTTCAAAGAAAGATGACATTGTAAGGCCAAATCCACTGTGAAAAGCCGTAAGATTATGGAACACTTTATACCCTTTTCAGAGTATCTTGCAATTATAGTAAAATAAAGACTTTGGAGTAAACTTTCCTTGAGAATGCTAACATAAGATCTTAAAAACATAGGGTTTCCTTTATTTCACATATAATTCTCTAGTTAAATTTAGTGCAAGCAAAGAAATCATTTGGGATAAACTGCTATATAGGTTCCTTTGGTTCACTCTGTTATTAATATGGAAATATAGTAAAAATTCTACCCTAATACAAAGAATGGAGTTCAAAAACTTCAGTCACATTATCAGAGGACAGTAAAGTAACTCCTAGCTAGCCACTTGGGAATTCCTGTTGTGTGGAAGCCAATCACCAGTTGTGTTCTATCCCAATTCAAGTTATTGTTAGGTGTATTTAAATGCTGATGACACATCAGAATTTTGAAAATGATAGTGAAAATTTTGTCTTTTGGAAAGAGAAAAATTACGTGGAAAAAACATTGTTTGGTCTTTAATTTAGTTATTAGTTTTGTAGAAAAATGTAGTATGGCATAGCTGGACTTTTATGACTATGACCCATAAGAAGAGATACATTTTGCTTTGTGAACACCACCTATATACAAATGGGAAACTGAAACAAAAGTTTTATGAAACAATATGCATCCCAATATTTTCTGTTATAGTCTATTTCAGTTTTAAGGAAAATGCTCTGTGTAATTCACTAACCTTATTTTGTGACCTGATATGTCACAACCTGTGTAAAATATTGCATCAAATGACTGTATATTAAGTGGCACTTCGGAACGGAATTCCAGTTTATTCCAGAACCATAAGATCAGCACAATTTCACCAGAAGTATATGCCACACAATTAGTAATTGATGATTAATAGGTGCCAACCCTACATCTCTTGGCTGCCAGGGATCATCCTTAAAGAAAGAAGAGGGAGGGGAGGGAGAGTAGGAAGGGGATATTTGCATATGTATAAACTCTTACCAGAAGAATACATAAGAAGTTAATCATGTGAGTTGTTTGGGGGACAGAGAACTGGGTATCTGTGGGCAGCAGTGGGGATAAGACACTTTGAGTACAGTGTTTTCTTCATTTTTTATTCTTTTAAAATTTGAATTGTGAATATACATATATTCTAAATTAATAAATTCTGCTTCCACATCATTAGAGAAAGAAAGGGCAGAGGGGCCTCCACTATGGATCAGAGTTTGCCACTAAAGATTGCTGTGGTAGATAGGACTTACAGCCAATATGCTGTGTTTGCTGCCCTTAATCTAGACTGGCTATGTTGACAGAACTTTAAAAAAATGTTTAAGTGACTCATTAAGAAGGGTTAATTTGTGTCCCATGTTTGATCTATTATAGGGGGATATGTACTTTATTTTAGAAAGTTTTTTTTAATAGAATATGTTTAAATATTTCAGTGCTTAAAGTAGAAGTTTTTTGTTCTGCATTATTAACTTCTTATTTAGAAATAATTTCAAACTTACAGCAAACTTGTAAAAAGAGGAAAAATACAAATAATACCTGTTCTCAGGCTTACTTTTTGTTAACATTTTACTTCATTTGCTTTATCGTTTTACTTACTACCTATTTATTGGATTTATTTTTTTCTGAACCATTTGAGAGAAACTTACAAATAATGTTATTTGTAAGCTTAACATTGGCCCTTTATTCCTCACTACTTCAAAGTATATTTTCTACAATTAGAGACATTCTCTTACTTAACTACAGCATAGTTATTAGCTCTAGTAAATTTAATGTCAATACCATACTTTCTTCCAGTCTGCCTGTTTTCTATTTTTGTCCATTGACCCAGGAATCTCCTTTATAGTGTTTTTATCTCTTCCTCTGGCACAGGATCTAGATTAGGGTTAGGTATTATTACATTTAGTTGTGTCTCCTTAGCCTCCTTCAATCAGAAACATTTCCACATCCCTTATTTTTTTACAACATTGAGATTTAAAAAATAGAATGCTTATTCTTACGTTTCTTCATAATTAGATTCAGATTATGCATTCTTGTCCAGAATACCACATAAGTGATACATTATTCTGAGAATATCTCATTCTGAGACACAGGAAGTCCATCTGCCTGCCCCTCACAGTTATGTTAGAGTACTTGGTCAACGTGTTGTCTAGTTTCTACTGAATAATTAGTATTTTCCTTTTGCAACCAATAAGCAATCCATGGGAAGACATTTAAAACCATGCAAAATTTCCTTTTTCTCACCAAAATTTTCACCTAGATTTAGCATCCATTGATTGTCATTGCTTAGTCCAATCTTCACTGTGTTGGCTGCAAAAATGTGATTTTTCTGATCGTAGTACTACCTCCGCATTTAACAGTTTGCGCTCAGCACTCTGCTGTAAACAGTTGTCCTCCTTTTCCCTGAACCCTTGTATTTGTTGTTGTTATGAACTCATAAATTTCTCTGTCCTTCCCACTGGGGTTCATAATTCATTACTATGTGAAGTAGATGATTTCATTCTGGGTTTAGTGGATGACTTCAGGAGGTCAGTAACCATTCTGAAAATGTGTGCCAAGTTCTGTGTTGTTTGACCATCTTTCTGGGGAGAATGTCTATAACTTTCTTTCCTCCTTTCTTTTTTTAAGATTTTATTTATCTTTAGACAAAGAGGAAGAGAGAGAGAAAGAGAGGGAGAGAAACATCAATGTGTGGTTGCCTCTCATGTTTCCCCTACTGGGGACCTGGCCTGCAACCCAGGCATGTGCTCTGCCTAGGAACCGAGCTGGTGACCCTTTGGTTCACAGGCCAGCACTCAGTCCACTGAGCCACACCAGCCAGGGCTTAACTCTCATCAGAATCTATAGAGTTCTTGATGCAAACAGGATTAAGTTCCACTAGGTGGAGAGGTTAAACGTTTAGTTATCTGGAACTCTTATATATTTGTATATTCTTTTAGTCCACTGCTTTCTACCCCAAATAATAAATAACTAAAGTGTTAGAACCATGGTGTGTGTTCCTCTGTAGATACATTTCTTTCTTTTTTTGTCTACTGTTTTTAAACCACAACTGAAAATAGTATTATATTTTAGTTTCTTTAATTTTTTTGCTGGACTATATAATGTTAATATCTTCATTTCCGCTGTAGCAGCAATTTATGATGTAATAGGGCCAGTCTTTTGAAGCAACAAATTACCTTGATTTACTTTGAAATTTTAAAACTGATGTTTTTTACACTGTAGTTTTATTAGCTCTCTGGGCGTGAGCTACATGATGTTGTGCACTGAAAATTACCCAAATGTTCTGGCCTTCTCTTTCCTGGATGAGCTTCAGAAGGAGTTCATTACTACTTATAACATGATGAAGACAAACACTGCTGTCAGACCGTACTGTTTCATTGAATTCGGTAAGGGCCTGATGTTTTTCCTTTTCATTATTCTGGCTCCAGCCAGTTATAAGCTATTTTTTTATCTAACATTGGTGGGAGGGAGGGGACAAGGGAATACTCAGAAAATTCTGATACCTTGCTTTCGATAGACTAATTTGACAAATGGTCTATAAATTGCAGCAATGTCTTCATTTAGGTGCATATTAGAAAAAATTGTGTTTGAGCTGTGGAGGGGATTGTCATTATTGACACAAAGAATTAATCGCAGGGGATAGTTTCTCAATGAGATGAGCCAGAGATTCAGAATTTTGTGTTTATGTGATGATCTTTTATAGTCTGCTTAATGTAGGAAGTGGTTGGCAAACACTTGCTGGAAAGGATCACATCATACATATTTTAGGCTTTAAGCACCATATGTTCTCTGCCACAACTACCAAGCCCTGCTATTATAGCTGGAAAGAAGCCATAGGCAGTACAGAAATGACTGATTGTAGTTATATTCTAATAAAACTTTATTTACAAAAAACAGTCAGCAGACTATAAGCAGTGAAAATAAAATTGGAAGATTATTTAGGAAATATCTTAGAAGATATTTAGGAAATACCTTTAACTTCATTAAATTTACTTTTTAAATATACATTCTAATGGTGTAAGCAATCAATAAGAAAATGAGTTTATAAGATCATGCAATTTACAGTGTACGTTCTTATGTAATTACAACCGATAAATACAGACACTATTTTATGAGATATGAATCCCTATAAAAAGTAAGATTTTGGTTTAAAGATTAAAGCCGTTATTGTTTTGTTGTAGAAATTCAAAGTAAGTCTTTGAAGTGGGTATAATAGTAGAAATATTCTCACAGTCACATAATGTTAAATCATTATATACTTGCAATTATTAATTTCTACAGTATAATTTCATGATATGGTAACCATTAAACATAAATAATATCAGAGCACTCCATGACAGTTGAACAGTTTGGAATAACAAACACTTTATCTGTAAAATTTACTATCTACAAACCTCATGCTCTCAAATTATCTAATAAATGACTGCAAGGAAATTTATTTTTTATTTTACATAGATAACTTCATTCAGAGGACCAAGCAGCGATATAATAATCCCAGGTCTCTTTCAACAAAGATAAATCTGTCTGACATGCAGACGGAAATCAAGCTGAGACCCCCTTATCAAATTTCCATGTGTGAACTGGGGTCAGCCAATGGAGTCACATCTGCATTTTCTGTTGACTATAAAGGTGCTGGTAAGATTTCTTCTGGTGAGTTTGGGATCTCAGTTATTTTATTTTAAAAATTTGTGTAAGAATTGAGGAACTCTTGAAAATGAATTACTTTAGTATTTTAAAGCAAATACATAAGAAAATGTAGAAGTTCAAAGTAATCCTTTCTCTCAGTAGTTTAGGTAGTAATTTACCAGACATATGACTAAGCAGGAAAATATTTCAAAATAGCAATCTTAGAGGAACTGTTCGGTAGGTAAACACTTAAGAACATTTCTTTGTAAATACCTGTTTCTGGAAATGAATATTACTTTATTTGTAGTAAATGTTTAT
Organism: Anoura caudifer; assembly: GCA_004027475.1. Taxonomy (NCBI): domain Eukaryota; kingdom Metazoa; phylum Chordata; class Mammalia; order Chiroptera; family Phyllostomidae; genus Anoura; species Anoura caudifer. The sequence continues at coordinate 180,613 of PVKU01002475.1, forward strand.
AGGCATATGAAGTACTTTGCATTATGTCAACATGGCTGGCTATATCCAAAGCCTGGTTTTTTGACTGTCACAGAAAATGTGCTCATCTACTAACACTTCCCTTCCCAAACAAGGAATATAGTTGTGACAGTTTGTAAACTTCTGTTTAAAAATGGAATCCTCATTATTTTATAAGGTAGCACATGCCATAGTTGAATTGCTTGTTTCAAAAATTCTTCCTTATATTTGAGCTAAAGTCTGTTGTCTATAACATTTATCTGTTTGTCTACATTCTGTGACCTCTGCCTCCTTCTCTTCAGAACTTTGAAGTCAGCAACTCTGTGTCCTTTCTAGCCTATTAATCTGGTCAACTTCATATAAAATATCTTCAGTTCCTTTAGCTGTTTGTTTATGAGATGTTGAAACCCTCCCTATCCTGGAAGCTTTGTATATCTTTTATTTGTTAGTATTCTTCAAATGTGGCATTCAAAACTGAGCACATTTCATATTTGGTTTAATATGAATTATGGGAGAAAAGGGGAAACAGATTTCACTAAAATAATCCAGCCAGTTAGGAAACAAGTAAACAAGAAAATAACAATAGCAAGCCCTGGAGGAGAGGAAATGGATGAGTACCTAGAGTTTTTACAATGTTACCTAACATGTCCAGTTTCCAACAAAAAAATTACAGGACATGCAGAAGAAAAGTATAATACAGCAAGCAAGAAAAGCAGACACTAGAAGCTGCCTATGACAATGACCAGATGTCAGATTTATTAAAGACTTCATAGTAGCCATTTTAATTATTTTCATAGAACTAAAGGAAACCATGATTTAAAAGCTAAGGAAAGTATGATAATGAGATTACATTGAATAGAAAACTTAAACAAAGAGACAGAAAATATAAAGAAGAACCAAATGGAAATTCTGGAATTGAAAAATACAACTGAAATGAAAAATTCACTAGTAGGGCTCAATAGAAGATTTGAACTGGCAAAGGAAAGAATTAGCAAACTTGAAGATAGATCAGTAGCGGTTATGAAATCCAAACAACAGAGAATAAAAAACAGAACCTCAGAAAAATATGGGACACTATTAAGCACACTAACATATGCATGATGGGAGAACCAGAAGAAGAGAAAGAAGCACAAGTATTTGAAGAAATAATGGCTAAAAAGTTCCCAAATTTACTCAAAGCATTAATCTACTTTTCTAGGAAGCTCATTTAACTGTAGATATATGCAAGAGACCTACAAATAGATGACTCATACAAAAATTCTGAAGGGTAAAAACAAGGAGAAGATCTTGAAAACATCAAACAGCTCACCACTTGCAAGAAAACCCCCAAAAGAGTAACAAGTGACTTCTCCACAGAAACAGTGGTAGACCTAAAGGTAGTGGGAGAATATGTTCAAAATACTCAAAGGAGGAGAAAACCTGTCAACCAAGAATCCTGTATCTTCAAAACTGGAGGTGAAATAAAGACATTTACAGATAAGCAGCCGGTGAGGGAATTTATTACTGGCAGATTCGCCTATAGGAGATACTAAAGGAAGTTCTTCAGGCTGAAAAGAAGTGACCCAGACTGTAATTTGAATCCACACCAGAAAAAGAAAAAAGAAAAGAAAAAAAAAATCAAAGAGCAATGGTAAAGATAATTGTAAAAGATAGTAAAAGTACATTTTTCTTTTAAAAAGCAGTGTATAAGATAATGTATGTAATGTGTTGTTGGGCCTATAACATATAGAAATGAAATATATTTTCAAATAATAGCACAAAGGAGATGGGTGGGAACAAAGCTGCATTGGGTGAAGGAAATACTCCAGGTGGTAATTTGAATTCACAGGAACAAATAAAGCCAGAAATGAAAATAATGTTAACAAACCAATGAAAACATAATTGTTGTACACTTGAATTCTTTAAAAGACAGGAAATTGTGTAAAGTAATAATTATAATAATGTATTTGGGTTTGTGACATTTATAAGTGTAATTTCTGTAACAACAGTGCCACAAAAGGGAGAGCAAGACAATTCAGCTACGTAGGAGTAATGTTTCTACAGCTCACTGGAATTAATATAAATCTGAAGCTGTTCCTTATAAGATGTATACAGTGAGGTCTATAGTAGCTGCTAAGCAAATAACTCAAAATGTGGTGAAAAATAATTAAAGACTGAAGTATAAAATCTTCACTCAATGCAGTGATAATAAAGGAGGAATAGAACAAAAAAGGGCATGTGACATAAAAATGAGCAAAATGGCAGATGTAAATTCACTATAGAATAATATATGCAAATAGATTTATGAAATATGAATGGATGAATCATTCCAATAAAAAGTCAGAGATTGTAAGAGTGGATTAAAACAAAACAAAATTCAAAGATACAATTAGATTGAAAGTAAAAGGAAGAAAAAGATATAGTATAATATAAACAGCACCTAAAAGAGAACTAGAGCTATTGTGATAACAGACAAAATGAACTTCAAGACAAAAATTGCCAATAAAGACAAAGAAGGATGTTTCCTGATGATAAAAGAGTCAGTCCATAAAGGTATAACAATTATAAGCACATACACATTTAAGAATAGACCTCAAAATACATGAAGCAAAACCTGTCAAAATAAAGGGAGAAATAGATGATTACAGAGTAGTAAAGTCAAATACCCTAAATAATGAATAGATCTAGGCAGAAGATAAACAAGAAAATAGATTTGAACCACAGCATAAAGTAACAAAATAGTATTACTCTCCATCCAACAATAGAAAATACATTCTTCTGCAGTGTACATGGAAAATTCCAGAATAAATCTTATGCTAAGCTATAAAAAAACTTCATAAATTTGATAGTATAGAAATTATACAAAGTAAGTTCTGTAACAACAATGGGAAGAAATTAGAAATTAATAAAAATTTGGGAAACTTGCAAATATGTGTAAATTAATATAATTCTAAATAATGAATGGGTCAGAGAAGAAATCAGAGGGGAATTTATACTTTTAGATGAACAAAGATAAAGATGCAACACATCTAAGCACAGTAGCTGTGCTTAGAGGAAAATTTATAGCTATAATATACCTATATTAAAAAATAAAAAAAGTCTAATAAATAGCTTTCTACCTAAAGATACTAGGAAATGAAAAACAAATTAAACCTAAAACAAAAAGAAGAAGGGACATAATAAAGATCAGAGCAGAAATAAATGAAAATAAAATATAAAGCAGAATACTACTAGAGAAAAATCCATGAAATCAAAAGCTGATTCTTTGTCTATATGGTTCTGGTTTAAGGATAGGCATATAAATCAACAGTATAGAATTGAGAATACAGAAATAAACCTTTGCATTATGGTCAATTTATTTTTAACAAGGATACCAACACAACACTGAAAGAATGGTCTTTCAACAAATGATGCTGAGACAAGTAAATATTCATATACAAAAGAATGAAGTTGGACTCCTACTTCTCAGGCTGTCTACATACTAACTCAAAATGGATCAAGGACCTAAATTTAACAGCTTAAAATTATAAAACTCTTAAAAGAAAACAGAGGTATAAATCTTCGTGACTTCGTATTAGGCAAAGTTTTTTTTTTTTACTTAACACCAAAAGCACAATGAAAAAATAAAAAAATAAATAAGGTGAAAAAAATCACCAAAATTAAAAATCTTTCTTCTGTCCTGGCCAGGTAGCTCAGTTGGATAGAATGTTGTCCTGATAAGCCACAGTCGTGTGTTCAATCCCCAGTCAGAGCACAAACAAGAATTAACCAATGAACACATAAATAAGTGGAACAACAAACTGATGTTTCTCTCTCAGTGTCTCTCTCCTTTCTCTCTCTCAAATCAATAAAAAAAAATCTTTGTTCTTCAAAAGACAATTAAAAAATTGAAAAGACAATCCTCAGACACAGAAAATAGTTGCAAATTATGTATCTTCTAAGGGACTTGTATCCAGAATATATAAAACTGAACAATAAAAAGAAAATAATCCAGTTTTAAAAAGGGAAAAGGATTTGAATAGACACTTCTACAGAGAAAATGTGTAACTGGCTAATTAGCACACGAAAATGTGCTCAACATTCATAGTCATTAGTGAAATGCAAAAGAAAATGATAAAAAGATACTACTTTACACTCACTAGGATGGCTACAACAAAAAAATACAGGCAATAACAAGTGTTAGTAAGGATGTAGAGAAATTAGAACCCTCATATGTTGCTAGTGGGGCTGTAAAGTAATGCACCTGCTTTGGAAAATAGAATGGAAGTTCCTCAAAAAGGTAAACATAGGGTTACCATATGACCCAGCAATTCTACTCCTAAGTGCATAACCCAGAGAATTACAAATGTATGTCTAAACAGAAGTGTGCACATGAATGTTTATAGCATTAGTCATAGCAACTGAAAAGTGGAAACACCTAAATGTTCCATCAGCTGATGAATGAATAAACAAAATATGGTATTCCATGCAATGGACATTATTAAGCAGTAAAAAGGAATAAATTATTGACACATGGCACAATGTGTATGAACCTTAAAAACACTGTGCTATGTGAGAGAAGCATGTAGAAAAGGACATATATTTAAAGTTGCATTTTTACAAAGTGTCCAGAATAGGCAAATCTGTAGATACCAAAAATAGAGTAGTGGCTGAGAGGAGCTGGAGGGGTGGAGGAAAGAGGCAGTGACTGCTACTAATGGTTGTGAGGTTTCTTATTGGAGTAATGAAAATGTTGTGGAATTAGATGATTATGATAGTTCAAAACTCTGTGAATATACTAAAAACTTCTGAACTATGCATTTCAAAAGGTGAAATTTATTGCATGTAGATTATATTCCAATTTTTTAAATCACTAGTAAACAAGGGTTACTACTTTGAAGACTACCTACAGTAATGATGGAGTAGTTAATTTAGATAAGTAGTCCCACTGAATACATGTAGAAAAGCTGAGTGGAATGTATGGTATTCTGTAGAATGTGTATAGGTCTAATATGTAATGTAGAAGTTAATCTAAAATGTAATCTTCCTAAAGTCTTTGATAACTAAAACATTACTGGAGGCCCAGGGAGATGAGCCCAGTGTTTGGAGCAATTTTTTCCTTTGGGGCTTATACCAGTTCTGGAGGGACCAGCTGACAGCTGCTCAAGACTGGGGAGACAGGGATTAGAGAGCAGGGCCCTCCAAGGTGGCAAACCTTGTGAGAAACCCTCCTTCCCAGCTTTGGGTTAGGACTTTGGGTGTCTGTACTCTAGGAATGTGGGTAGACAGGAATATGCAATAGACAGGCTTTTATTGGGACTGCAGCTTAGTTTTGAATCACATTGGTCTCTGAAATTGAATTGAGCTGATTCTATAGTGTTATGCTCCAAAGATCCTGCAAGAGGCAAATCTATCTCCTGGAAGAAATAGTCTCATAAACTTCAAATTATATCTACAACAAGATTTTGAAAATAGAATCTTTGGCAAACAATCATAAAGAGCCAGGCACTGGAAGAAACTAAACTACATGAACACAAACTATCTGAATCAATCTCTTCTCACCCTACCTCTCCTCTCCCCTCCTCTCCCTTCCCCTCCCTCTCATTAAAACCATGGAAGCCACAGGACAACTTAATGATATCCTCTAATGGAAAAAAAGAAAACTTCAAATGGAGAATTCTGTGCTTAACAAAAGTATCCTGAAAGAATGAAGTGGCAAGAGTAGATATCCTCCTGTTGTTCCTGATTCTGATCTTAGCAGGGAAAGCGTTCAGTCCTTCACAGTTAAATATGATGTGAACTTAGGGTTTATGTAGGTGCTTTTTTTTTATCAGGTAGAGGGAGTGCCCTTATATTCCCAGATTGATGAGCAATTTTTATCAAGAATGTAAGTCGTATTCTGTCAGATGTTTTGTTTGCATTTATTGAAATGATTGTATCATTTTTCTTTCTGAAAGCTTTATATGGTGAATTACTTTGATTGCTTTTCAAATATTTAACTAATCTTGCACTTCTGTAATAAACCCCACTTGATCATGATTTATTACCCTTTTTATGTATTGTCAGATCTAATTTACTAAAATTTTGTTAAAATATTTTGTATCTGTGTTTATGAGGAAATTAATTTGTAGTTTTCTTGTTTTTGTTTTTTTTTTTTGTAATGTTTTTGGCTAGTTTTCCTCTCAGGATAAAGCTGGCATCATAGAATAAGTTGGGAGGTATTACCTCTTCTTCAATTTTGGGGAAATATTTCTGTAAAATTTTCATTTCTTCTTTAAACATTTAGTACGGTGAAGACTTTCAAGCCTCTAGTTTTCTTTGTGGGAAGGTTTTTTAACTACAAATCAATATCTTTGATGGATTTAGGGTCATGTGATCTGTTTATTCTTGAGTTAATTTTTAGTAGCAGTTTGTTTCTTTTAAGGAATCAAAGGAATTTGTTCATTTCACCTAAGTTACTGAGTTTTTGGCATAAAGTTAATATTTCCATATTCCTGTAATATTTGTGAAATTGTCATTATGTCACCATTATTTTTATATTTGTAATTTTTCCCTTGCAATTTTCTTCTGATCAGTCTTATTAGAGTTTATCATTTTCATTGATTTTCTTAACTAGTTTTCCCTTTCATTGACTTTATTGTTTTAATTTTTTATTTCATTGATTTATGTTTTGATCTTATTGCTTCCTATTGTCTGCTTACATAGTATTTAATTTGTTCTTTTTCTAGATTCTTAAGGTAGAATTTGAGGACATTTTTTCTAATACAGACATTTAGTATTATATTAACTCCCTTTAAATACTGCTTTAACTACATTTCAAAAATTTTAACATTGGACTTCTGGCCAAGATGGAGGTGTAGGTGGACATACTGTGCCTCCTCGTGCAACCAAAATTAAGGACAACAAAGATTTAGAAACAAGAAAACAGCCAGAACTGATAGAAAGTTGAGCTGTATGGAAGTCCAACAACCATTCATCTAGACCGGTAAGAGGGGCAGAGTTCCAGCAGGAAAAAGTGGAGGTTGGTGGACCCAGATGCGCAGGCAGTAGCAGCTTGCAGATCCCAGGTGTGCAGGCAGAGGCTAGCAGACGACAGGCACACAGGCGGCAGCTAGCGGACCCTGGGCATGGGGTAGCAATGGTGCAGACCCAGTGAGGCCACGCAAGGCGGCTGGCTGACCAGGTGGTCCCACATTCATACTCAGATAATCCAGGCGAAGAGGAAGTGGCAGAAGGGACTAGAATCTGAAAGAGAGCGGGTCAAGCGCCATTGTTCCCTCTTGGACCCTGCCCCCCACATACAGCATCACTACCCAGCGACTGGGCTGCCCCGCCCTGGGGACCACCTAAGGCTCTGCCCATCACTACATAACAGCTGCGACCAGACCAAAAAAAAAAAAGGCTCAAACGGGAGAACAAATCAAAGCCCCAGCGCCAATTCATCTAAGTGACCAAGAGATAGCCAGCCTATCAGATGCACAGTTCAAAGCCCTGGTGATCAGGATGCTCACAGAATTGGTTGATTTTGCTCATAAATTAGATGAACAAATGAAGGCTACAATAAGTGAAATGAAGGAAAACACACAGGGAACCAATAGAAATGGGAGGAAAACTGGGACTCAAATCAATGGAGTAGATCAGAAGGAAGAAAGAAACAACCAAACAGAAAAGAAGGAAGAAACCAGAATTCAAAAAAATGAGGAGAGGCTTAGGAACCTCCAGGACATCTTTAAACGTCCCAACATCTGAGTTATAGGGGTACCAGAAGGGGAAGAAGAAGAGCAACAAGTGGATAACTTATTTGAATAAATAATAAAGGAGAACTTCCTTAATCTGGCAAAGGAAGTAGACTTCCAGGAAGTCCAGGAAGCTCAGAGAGTCCCAAAACAGTTGGACCCAAGGAGGAACACACCAAGGCACACCGTAAGTACATTAGCCAAGATTAAAATGAAGGAGAGAATTCTAGAAGCAGCAAGGGATAAGGGGACAGTCACCTACAAAGGAGTTCCCATCAGACTGTCAGCTGATTTCTCAAAAGAGACCTTACAGGCAAGAAGGGGCTGGAAAGAAGTATTCCAAGTCATGAAAGTCAAGGACCTACCTCCAAGATTGTTCTATCCAGCAAAGCTGTCATTTAGAATGGAAGGGAAGACAAAGCACTTCTCAGATAAGGTCAAGTAAAAGGAGTTCATCATCACCAAGCCCTTATTATATGAAATGTTAAAGGGACTTATCTAAGAAAAAGAAGATAAAAAATATGAACAGTAAAAAGACAGCAAACTCACAGATATTGACCACACCTAAAACAAAAGCAAACTAAGCAAACAACTAGACAAGGAACAGAAACACAGAAATGGAGATCACATGGAGGGTTAGCAACAGGGGAGTGGGAAGAGGAGAGAGGGGGGAAAAGGTACAGAGAATAAGTAGCATAGACGGTAGATAAAAAATAGACAGGGGGAGGGCAAGAATAGTGTGGGAAATGTAGAAGCTATAGAACTTATGACACATGGACATGAACTAAAGGGGGGAATGTGGGTGGGAGGGGGTGTGCATGGTGGAGGGGAATGATGGGGGAGAAATGGGTCAACTGTAATAGCATAATCAATAAAATATATTAAAGAATAAGAACAAAAAATTAACATATTGTATTTTTACTCTCATTTTGTTCAAAATTTTACTGTTTGATTTTACTTTTGATTTTGCGATCCCTAGATTATTTATAAATATGTTAAATAGTTTTAATTATTTAGACATTTTCCAAATATTTTTGTTATTGTTTCCTAATTTAATTCCATTGTGGCCAGATAACAAATTTTATATGATTTTAATTATTTTACATTTATTGAGGTTTTTAAAAATATATATTTTATTGATTATGCTATTACAGTTGTCCCATTTCCCCTCCTTTATTCCCCTCTACCCTGCACACCCCCTCCCACCCTCATTCCCTCCATTTAGTTCATGTCCATGGGTTGTACATATAAGTTCTTTGGCTTCTACATTTCCTATACTATTCTTACCCTCCCCCTGTCTATTTTATGCCTACCAATTATGATTCTTATTCCCTTTACCTTCCTCCACTCCCATTTTCCCCCTCCACTGTCCCACTGATAACCCTCCAGGTGATCCCATTTCTGTGCTTCTATTCCTTTTCTAGTTGTTTGTTTAGTTTTTGTTTTTGTTTTTAGGTTCAGTTGTTGATAGGTGTGAGTTTGTTGTCATTTTACTGTTCATAATTTTTCATCTTCTTTCTCTAAGATAAGGCCCTTTAACATTTCATATAATATGGGCTTGGTAATGATGAACTCCTTGAACTTGACCTTATCTGAGGAGTACTTTATCTGCCCTCCCATTCTAAATGATAATCTTGCTGGATAGAGTAATCTTGGATGTAGGTCCTTGCCTTTCATGACTTGGAATACTTCTTTCCAGCCTCCTCTTGCCTGTAAAGTTTCTTTTGAGAAATTAGCTGATAATCTTATGGGGACTCTTTTTTAGGTAACTCTCTCCTTTTCCCTTGCTGCTTTTAAGATTTTCTCCTTATTTTTATTCTTGGGTAACTTAATCATGATGTGCCTTGGTGCATTCCTCCTTGGGTCTAACTTCTTTGGGACTCTCTGGGCTTCCTTGACTTCCTGAAGTCTATTTCCTTCACCAGATTAGGGAAGTTTTCCTTCATTATTTGTTCAAGTAAGTTTTCACCTTCTTGCTCTTGTTCTTCTCCTTCTGGCACCCCTATGATTCGGATGTTGGAGTGCTTAAATTGTCCCAGAGGTTCCCAAGCCTCTCCTCATTTTTTTGAATTCTTGTTTCTTCATTCTGTTCCAGCTGGATGTTTATTTCTTCTTTTTGTTCCAAATCATTGATTTCAGTCCTGGTTTCGTTCCCTTCATTGTTGGTTCCCTGTATATTTTCTTTTATTTCACTTTGTGTAGCCTTCATTTCATCTTTCATTTTGCAACCAAACTCAATAGTTTCTGTGAGCATCCTGATTACCAGTGTTTTGAACTCTACATCTGACAGGTTGTCTTCTTGTCACTTCGTTCTTTTTCTGGAGTTTTGCTCTATTTCATTTGGGCCTTATTTCTTCATCTCAGTGCACCTGTTATGTGGTAAAGGGTGGAGCCGTAGGTATTCACCAGGGTTGGGCAACTCTGCTTGCTGTGTTGTGGTGCTGTCTTTGGGGAGGGTCTCAGGGGAACAATGCTGCTTGCTGGACTCTCACCCTGCTTTCAGTCATTTCCCCCACTACTCACAAGTAAATTGGGCCGTTCTGGTGCTGATTCCCGGTGTATGTGGGTTTGTGTACATTCTAGGACCCCTGTGGGTCTCTGCAACCAACTCTCCTGTGAGTCTGGGAGTTTCTTCCACCACCAGAACACCCACAGGTTTTTTCAGTCAGAGGTTTTGTTCCTTTATTTTCCCCATGCTGGAATCCTGGGTTTCACAGTCCGTCTAGCTCCCTAGTTCCTCCCCGTTTATCCTCACGGGAATGTGGGACGGCCAGGGGTCGCCTCGCCCATCTGGTTCTCCAGCCACTGCCTTGCCATGCATCCTCTCCACCCCAGCTGCCCCTCTCTGCTCCTCCTACTGGTCTGGATGAGTGTTTCTTCGTTAATTCCTTGGTTGTTGAACTTCCATACAGTTGAAATTTTTGGCAGTTCTGGTTATTTTTTGTTTTTAAATTTGTTGACCTTCTTGGTTGCGTGAGGAGACAAAGTATATCTACTTACACCTCCATCTTGGCTGGAAGTCTTCGTTGGGTTTTTGGCAGGATGAAATGAGATTGTATATAGAAAGCACTTGGTGCCTGACACAGTGCGTGGCACGTTGAGAAGAGCCACCGTTAGCAGGAGCAGTAGAGGCAGTAGTAGTAGATGTTGTTCATATTTACTTCTCTCATTTCCATATCTATGTTTGTGTTCTTTTTCTCTGCGTGGAATGCAGTTTTCTCATTTGTACTTGTCTAAATTTTATTGTCTTCAGAGTTCTTCACTAGTTCTCTACCATGGTGTCACTGCTTTCCCCCTAGTTATCTTTATTCTTCAGAATTCCTTAACTCTTTTTGTTTAGATTACTTATTACTTTCATATGCTTATCTGTCTGTCCACTTCCCCTTAAAAGGTGAGAAGTGCCTTGCGGGCAGATTGTGTAATTCATTTTTCATACTTTCTAAAACACAGCATCTTACATAGAATTGTGCCAAAAAGTATTTGTTGAATAAGTGTCAGCAAAAGTAACACCTGCTTGAGTGTGGTTGATAGGGTAATAATATGGGTGTAATAATTTATGCTTTTAATTTAAACATTTCACCTAAAATGTCATATGGTGCACTTGAGTCTAATATTGTTATGTTAGAAAATTACATCCTTATGATTTTGTAATAAAAGGTTTTGTAATAAAAAATGGTGGTGTTTTGTGGGGTTTTTTTTTGTTTGTTTGTTTTTTGCTTGGCCCTGTATATTAATTCACTATAATCAATAGCCCTTTGGTTCCAAGGGGCTTACTCTTACTTCTTTAGGAACTTCTGTAAATTCTTCATTAATCATTGATACATTTAAAAAATTTTTTTTGTCACAAAAATGACACTGTTGGGTCCAAGGAGTCTAATTAAATAAAGGCCCTGTAGCAAAACACAATATTAGCAGAAACTGACCAAGTGACAATGCTTTGGATTCAGCAGGTATTTTTTCTATGTTGTCTCTCATTTGTTATTGCTCCAAAGCCACTCTGTTCCTAATGGTGACTATCATAGTACCAAATTGAACTGTGAAGTAAGCATTTGTGAATAACAATGGATCTAAAATCCATTTTACTGGGAAAAAAATAGCACATAAAATATAATGTATTAAAAATGTGATTAAATATCTCATTCAATTTGTTATAACTGAGCAATTGTCTTAAGGAGTGTGACCTTTATTTTGTATGCAGATAGGTGTTCTCTGGTGACCATTCCCACAAGTTGGGAAGGCAGTGGGCTGAGAAGGAATCTCCACTTGAGAATTTGGCACAGCTCCAGCCTGCCCTTCAGCATAATGCATACCTTGTCCTTGTTAAAGGAGGTTTGCCATTTGCCTTCATGCCTTTAAAAATATTTTTGGTCATTTTGAAACAATTGATTCATAAATGGTATGCTATCATTATATAGAGGGTGCTCCAAGGCCAAGAGGCAAGGGTTAGAAACAATAAATATTTAACTTATATAGACATATTATTTATTTCTTAAATAGATATTTATCAACACATTAAAATGGTAATATTTTTCCATTCAAGAGTGGCCATATGTTACTTGACCATAAAATGCTAAGGTTTTTTTTTTTTTTTTTTAGCTATAATGCAGAATATTATTTGGGGATTAAGGTAAACTTGTTTTGTATACTGAAGAAGTGTGATTATGTAATCTATTGAGTTGTCAGGTGGTTTTATGCTTGAGGCCCATATTGAGGATTTCTTTTTTTATTAAAGGCCAGTTCTTATTACTGAGGGGGGATTGTGGGGAGGGATGGAAAAGGGATGCAAAACATGACTAATTAGTAGACCAGTTGGATAGACTTTCAAATTGTGAGATATTTTTCTTTACTGATATAAAATTTGATATCAGCACTTTACAAAGACATTTAATGTTTTTGTTTTCATATTAGAATCTCAAGAAAATTGATTGAGAGAGCAAACAGTAAGCTTAGGTACAGAAGAATTTCAAAAAATGTTACCCCATATTAACATTCTCTGCTGAACTTGAGGAATAAATACTTTTTTGTGATGTGTGGGTTCGTGTTTTTATGGACTATTTAGGGAAGCTTTTCTGCTGAAATGGCTGAATGTAAGTTGCAAAGATTTAAGGCCTTCCTTATATCAGTGTTCCACCTCATTAACTTTATTGTTAGAGCTTTTACACTTCAGTGATTTAAATAAAATGATCAAAATGTAGTTCTGTTGTCTTCTCTTTCCATTTGTCTCCTTTTTGAGGTCTATATGATTATGTATTTAGTTTTGTGTTTTCATTTAGACTCTATTGTTAATTGTGTTAAGTATAAGATGATAACAAAGGGAACCTATTGTATAACTAGATGTCTCACAGTATTGAAGCCCTGAGAGATATGGAAATGTGTTTATAAGGATAAACTGGTCATTTCTTCAACCAGTGTTCTATCATTTGTATATTCAAATGGTCTTCGGAGACCAGGTGCTTCACAGCTGTAAGACTCCATTCTGTTGTGGAGTTCAGATTGGTGATTGCAGCTGATCCTTGGACAGCACAGGCTGCCGACCCCTGTGCAGTCAAAAATCCATGTATAACTTTTGACTCTCCCAAAACTTAACTACTAATAGCCCACCATTGACTGGAAACCTTACTGATAACATAAACAGTTGAATAATAAACAGTTGATTTTTTATGTTAGATGTGTTATGTATTCTTACGTTAAAGTGAACTAGAGAAAGATGTTATTGAGAAAATCATAAGGAACAGAAACTATATATGAAGTACTGTATGTATTTATTGAAAAAAAATCCAGGTGTAAGTGGATCCACACAGTTTAAATTTGTGTTGTTCAAGGATCAACTGTATATTGAGCTTTCATATATATCTTCTGGTATTTATAGGACTGGAATCCCCCAAAAGGAGAGCTTTGCTTAAAAGCAACCTATGTTTGTCTTTTAAAATGTTTCTTACGCATTTTGGGGAAAAGTAGGAATTATGCAACAAATTTGCAATCAAAGTCACCTTTGCAAATCTTTGCAACTACTTGCAAATGATTGACATATTTAGGGAGTAAGGCTTTTTCTACCTGATTTACTATCTGATGTGAACACTCCTTAGCAGTATATATCCCAAATACAAGTTTAATGTGCTTATTAAAAATGTAGAGAAAAATTAGTTAATATAACCTGAGTTTGAGAATGAAGCTGGCATGTTGTTAGACATTTTGCATTTTAAAAAATAGTTAATTACTGGGATACATCATTAGATAATTTTATGAAGATTAATCTATGTTTGACTATTTAAATTGAGCAATGAATTTCATTTTACCTAAGTTTAGGTATTGACATCAGATAATGACGATGATTTCTAACCATTTCTTTTATTTTCCAGCTCACCAGCGACTGGAACCAGCAACTCTGTCAGGGATTGTGGCGTTTATCCTTAGTCTCTTATGTGGAGCTCTGAATTTAATTCGAGGCTTTCATGCCATAGAAAGTCTCCTGCAGGTACCGTACTATTTTTGTAATTTCAGGTGACTAGTGTCTGTTAAATCTGCTTGTTGCACAGAATTGATTTGGTTTGATTATTAGTACAACCTACAATGAATGCTCAGATTTTGTATTCTTTATACATGCCTTAGTCTCCCCTTTCTCTAAAAACACTTCAAAAAAAAAAAATCCCACTGATTTCTAGTTGACTGTCTCAACACATATTTACTATCTATCCCGCAAGAAGCACTATATATGGGTACTCTGGGGACTTTAAGATATGTGTGACGTAGGCCCTACAGTCTCAGAGCTTAGAGTTGAATTTGGGAGGCAAAGAAGCCCACAAATAAAGCCAAGTGCCAAATATACAGAGCGCAGAAGTGTAGCGCCTTTCAGAGTGTACAGTTTTCCTTTCGCCTGTTAATACTCGCTTTCTCCGAAGACGTCTGACACTTCCACATTGTAAATCAGATCTCTCTTTGGGGGGATCAGCATTAAATTCTAAAAACCCACTCCACATGCTTTATATATTTTGTTTTAAATTGCTGTTAGCTTGGGAAACACTCAGAGTGCCATTCCGAGCACCCTCTGAATGTTCTCAGCTCTGTGATACCCACAGCAGAGGACAGTACAGGTTCTAGGAAGCTGCGCTGTCCCTTCAGTGGGGGATGGAGGGGAGCATCTCATTACTTCCCAATTCCTCTTCCAGCTGTCCTGGGCCTTCAGGTAAAGCTCCTTTTTCATTTTAGGCACAAAACTGCTGGATATTGTTTCTTGGTGTTCTTGCCCTTGTTCCCTAGCCAGGTCAGCTGTACTCCAGTGGGAGTTCAATTTGGAGCCAGTTAGTCAACCTGCCAAAAAAGAAACAAAGGCAATTTGGAGACTGCAGACTGAAAAAGCTAATAAATAAGATACTCTTTCGCTTAAAAAGCAACCTTGATGTGGTGGAAAGAACAGTAGTGTTTGCGGAAGAGAAAGAGAACATTGGCTCCAGCTCAGCTACTGATTAACTCTGTGACTTTGAATGGCTCACCTTGCTTTCTGGTCCTCAGTTTCATTGCTCACCAACTAAAGGAGAAGGGGTGGATTTGATGAGTATTTCTTGAAACATGGGACACATTTACCACTAGTTGTATGATAGATGACTGTAGATCAGTGATTTTCAACCTTTTTCACTTCATGGCACACGTAAACTACTAAAATTCTGCAGCACACCCCAAAAATATTTTTTGCTGATCTGAGAAAAACATAGGTATAATTTTGATTCATTTTCAATGGATGACTATCCTTGTGTTGGCTGTTGCCATTTTTAAATTTGACAATCTAAGGGAAAAGAGGTCAGTGCCCCACTAAATAGGTATTGCATGTTTTAAAAATTCTTGTGGTACACCAGTTGAAAATTGCTGCTGTAGATGATAGAGGGGTGAACATTTTTAATTTTAAGAATTAATGTATTTAATGTATATTAATATGTAGTATCTGTTTGCTAAGGGATACTAGTTTCTATTAATGATAGAGAAATAAAACCTTCCTTTTAAAATAAATAAATTTTAATAAAAAGTCAAATTTATGAAATTTATTACATAAATAATGGTGTAATTAGTATTTAGAGTTGGCAAAAATTGTGAAGGTGGTACTTTAAGGTTAAAATGTTCTGGTTAAAAAATTTCTGTGGTTCTTTGAAATTAGCAAATTAATAAATAAGGTTTGAAAAAAGTCCTGAGTTGAAAAAAGCTTTCAGAAAAGCTGCAGACCCTTACCTCCCCCTGACTCAGAAGAGAGCGCTTAAGTTGTGAAACCTGAGGCTTAGACCACGTTACTTTTAAGTTAACCAGACAGTGCTCATATATCGCAAAACATGTTAAAGGAAATAATTTATTTTATGCACTCAGATATCTTATTCTCTTCTTCCTGAGCTGCTGCTTTTCTTCTTCTTCTGGCTTACAACTTTAAGACTAAGAGAAGTGGTATAAACTACAGCTTTTCATCTTATGAGCAGCTACACTTGACTAAGGCATGCCTTGATTCTTAAGAGTTTCATGCTCTCCCTCTGATCAGTAATGTCTTTGACTCATTACAGCTGGTTTTGGGCTTCAGAAGAACAATACAGGCATACCTTGTTTTATTGCACTTCCCAGATTTATTTACAAAGTGAAGGCAAGACCCTCTATCAGCAAAAAAAATTACAACTGGTTTTATTGTGATACTTTGTTGCAATGTTCTGGAACAGAGCCCACAATAAATATCTCCAAGGCATGCCTGTAATCTGATTAAACTAATTACCACCTGTATCTGACTAGTAGCTGTGAAATTTCTTAGAGTATTCACATTTTAAAAAGACATCACAGACCAATATTTTACAAACATTAATGCAAAAATCCCCAACAAAATATAGCAAATTAAATCTAGTGGTGTATAAGAAGAATTATACACCATAACCAAGTGGGATTTATTCTAGTATGTAAGGCGGCTTCAACACTTGAAAATCAGTTGATGTAATCCATCACATCAATAGGCTAAAGAAAAATCGTATGATCACATCAGCAGATGCAGAAAAAGCATTTGACAAAATCAAATACCCACATGAACTCACAGGAAACTAGGAATAAAGGGGAACTTCCTCCACTTGATAGCAAAAAAAAAAAAAAAAATCTACAGAAATCTAGGCTAACATCGTATTTGATGAGAAGCCAGATGCTTTCTCCCTAAGATTGGGCACAAAGATGTCACCTGTCACCATTCCTATTCAACACTGTACTGGAATACCTAATTAATGCAATTAGACAAGAGAGCAAAAGGTATAAATATTGGGAAGGAAGAAATACCAACTGTCTTTATTCACATATGGTGTGATTGTCTACACAGAAAATCCCAAAGGATCATCAATTCCTGGAACTCAGGTGATTAGTTAGGTCACAGGATCCAAAGTTAGCATATTAAAGTCATTTGCTTTCCTATGTATCAGCAAGGAATGATTGAAATTTGATATGCAAATAATATCATTTATACTGGCACTCCCAAAATTGAGGCACTTAAGAATAAACCTAACAAAATATATTCAAGATCTATATGAGGAAAACTATAAAACTCTTATAAAAGAAATCAAGGAAGCTCTAAATAAATGGAGAGATATTCTATGTTCATTAATAGGAAGGCTTGATATTGTCAAGATGTTAATTCTTCCTAAGTTGATCTATAGACTCAACACGATTCTAATCAAAATCCCAGCAGTTATTTTGTGAATATTGACAAAGTGATTCCAGAGTTTATTGGAGAGGCAAAAGATCCAGGATAGCCAATGAAATACTGAAGAAAAAGAAAGACAGACTACCCAACTTAAAGACTTACTATTAAGCTATAATAATTAAGACTGTGTGGTATTAGAAAAACAATAGACAGATAGATCAATGGAATAGAGTACAGAGCCCAGAAATATACCCTCACAAATATGGTTGATCATGCTTAACAAAGAAAGCAATTCAGTGGAGAAAGGATGTTCTTTTCAACAAATGGTGCTGGAACAGCTGAGCATCCACATGCAAAAACATGAATCTAAACACAGATCTTACAACTTTCACAAAAAATGTTTAACTCAAAATGGATCACAGACCTAAGGTGTAAAATATGAAACTATAAAAATTATAAAAGATAATAAAAAACTATGCAACCTTGAGCTTGGTGATGAATTTTTAGATACAACACCAAAAGCATGATTTATGAAAGAAAAACTGGTGATTTAGGCTGAATTGAAAAACTTCTGCTCTATGAAGGACATTAAGAAACTGAAAAGATAAGCCCCAGAGTAGGAGAAAATGTTTGGAGAACCCATCTGACAAAGGTGTTGTATCCAAAACATACAAAGAGCTCTTAAAACTCAAGAAAACAAACAACCCAATTGAAAAAGAACTTGGCAAAAGAACTAAACAGGCACCCCATGAAAGGACAGGAAAAGATGCTCGCTTACATCATAGGTCATTAAGGAATTGCAAATTAAAATATTAAGATATCACTAAGCATCTATTAGAATGGCAAAAACAAAAAACATACAAACAAACAAAAAAACCCTTGACAATACCAAGTGCTGATGAGCACATAGAACAGAAAGACCTCTTCATGCATTGCTGATGGGAATGCGATACCGTACAGTCACTTCAGGAGACGGTTGGGCTGTTTCTCACAAGGCTAAACGTAGCCTTACCATGCGATCCAGAAATCATGCTCCTCAAATGAGTAGAAATTCTGCCCAAATGAGTGGAAAACTTACACCTACAAATGAGTAGAAATTCTACCCTAATGAGTAGAAAACTTACATCTACACAAAAACCTGCACATGAGCATATATCTCAGCTTTATTCATAATTTTAAAAAACTGGAAACATCTATGAAATCTCAAGGTGAATGGATAAACAAACTGTGATGATCTGTACAATGGAATATTATTCAGTAATGAAAAAAGAGCTATTGAGCCGTAAAAAAGTCATGGCTAAACCTTGAATTTATATTGCTTAATGAAAAAAGCCAGTCTTGAAACTACATGCTATGCATTTCAACTATATGACATTCTGGAAAACATAAAACTATAGGGACAGTGAGTAAAAAGATGAGTGGTTGTCAGGGCTTTGGAAGGAGGGAGGAAGGATGACTAGTTGAAACATGGGATTTTTAGGGCAGTGAAACTATTCTATACATTATGTAGTTGGTGGTGGTTGTTACACATTTCTCAAAACCTAAGAATGTACAACTCAGAGCAAACACAATATTAGTGCAAGATGTTAATAACAGGAACCTGAGCAGGGGAAAAAGCAGGTATATATGCACTCTACTGCTTAAGTTTCTGAAACTGCACCAAAGATAAAAATGTATTAATTAAACACACACTTACAGAGCACATACCAGCATTAACTAAGGCCAGAAAAGGGAAACATTCTCCAGGATTTGATTATTCCTCAGGTGTGCCTTTGCTATTAGCAGGTGAAGTACATATAGCTTGTTGCATCCAG
Source organism: Anoura caudifer (assembly GCA_004027475.1). NCBI lineage: Eukaryota > Metazoa > Chordata > Mammalia > Chiroptera > Phyllostomidae > Anoura > Anoura caudifer. Next base: position 199,761 of record PVKU01002475.1, read on the forward strand.
TGAGCTCCTATGAAAGAGTGGATCAGACTTTCTCTTTTCATGGAGGTGCTGAGCCTTGCCATTCACACAGGTCAGGAAGGGACTCAGAGCCCCAGTCAGAAGGGAACGTAGGTTCAAGAATCTGATTCATGTTTCAAGATCAGATGTGCAATCATGCGCCCTCTGAAAACAGTAGCCATATTGAGAAAGCCAGTGAGAGAAGAGGGACCAGGTCCTCCAACCTTGCACCTACCAGTTCCCAACTACTCCCACCAACGATGGACTGGAAAAATAAGTTTATTTTAATTTACATTAATTTGCATAAATAAGCTCTGGAAAGATAAACTAATAAATGTGATGGGAACTGGACAGATGGTAAGCAAAGTGGAAATGAGAATCTTCACAATATAACTCCTTATATGTTGTTTTTATTTTGAACCATATGAATATATTACTTATTCAGATTTTAAATAATAAAAATGAATATTTATTATCACCTGTTATGTGAACAGGAAAAAGACAACTTTTGTCAAACCAACTTGATAGGTAGATTTTCAAGTAATGAAAATTTCAGGCAGAGTAAAGGTAAATATTTTTGTAAGGGGTAAGGAGATCCTGAGTATTTTTTCTATTTTTGTATCTTCTTCCTGACTCTATCTTAGAGTCCACAGTTTTCTAGAAGCTTCAAGGGTTTTTGTGTTAAACAGATTCTTAAAATTGTGGTGGTGGGGTGTGAAAGGAGCATGAGGTAAATTATGGACAGGGGAGTGGTCTTTTTTATTAGTAGATCATTTGTAATTTGGGGACAATCTGGATGCTTATATCTTTGAAGGTGTGTCATTTTGATATTTGATATGGAAATTTTTTTTTCACTGTTGTCCTACAGTATATTTACTGCAATAATGCTTCTTTCTCTTGAGCCAAGAAACTGTAAATTGGTCCATAAGGAATGGTTAGCCATCTGGAAACTAGGGACACCTGGTTGTGTTGTTCCCTTAGCATTGTTTTCTTTTAATTGTATGTTATTGATTATGCTATTACAGTTGTTCCAATTTTTTCCCTCTTTGCCATCAACCATCCAGCACCCCCCTCTCCCTCAGGCAATCTCCACACCATTGTTCATGTCCATGGGTCATGCATGTAAGTTCTTTGTCTACTTTATTTCCTATACTGTACTTTACATCCCCATGGCTATTCTGTAACTACATATTTGTACTTCTTAATCCTCTCCCCTGTTCACCCATACTCCCCTACCCACTTCCATCTGGCAACCATCAAAACCCTCTTTGTATCCATGATTCTCTCTCTGCTCTTGTTTGCTTAATTTGTTTTTTAGATTTAATTGTTGATAAGTGTGTATTTATTGCCATTTCATTGTTTGTAGTTTTGATCTTTTTATTTAAAAATATTTATTTTTTAGAAAGAATGGAAGGGATGGAAAGAAACATCAGTGTGAGAGAGAGAGAGATACATTGATCAGTTGCCTCTCCAATGCCCCAACTGGGAAACCTGCCCCAGCTTTCCCAACCCAGGTTCCCAGGGCAACCCAAGCATGTGCCCTGACTGGGAATCAAACCAGTGACCTTTTGGTTCATAGGCCAGTGCTCAATCAACTGAGCCACACCAGTCAGGGCCGATTGTCTTTTTCTTCAATAAGTCCATTTAACATTTCATATAATAATGGCTTGGTGATAATGAACTCCTTTAGTTTTTTTCTTGTCTGGGAAGCTTATCTGCCCTTCAATTCTAAACGATAGCTTTGCTGAGTAGAGCAACCTTGGCTGTAAGTTCCCTGCTTTTCATGATTTTGAATATTTCTTGCCAATCCCTTCTAGCCTGCAAAGTTTCTTTTGAGAAATCAGCTGATGGTCTTCTAGGAACTTCTTTGTAGGTACCTAACTGCTTTTCTCTTGCTGCTTTTAAGATTCTCTCTCTCTCTTTAACCTTTGGCGTTTTTTAAATGATGTGTCTTGGAGTGGGCCTATTTGCATCCACCTTGTTTGGGATTCTGTGCTTCCTGGACCTGCATGTCTATTTCTTTCACCAAATTAGGGAAGTTTTCTTTCATTATTTTTTCAAATAGATTTCCAATTTCTTGCTCTTTCTCTCCTCCTTCTGGCACCTCTGTGATGAATGCTGGAACTCTTGACATTGTCCCAGAGGTGCTTACACTGTCCTCATTTTTTGGATTCTTTCTTCTTCTCATTGTTCTGACTGGTTGTGTTTGCTTCCTTCTGTTCAAAATCATTAATTTGACTCTTGGCTTCATCCACTCTACTGTTGTTGCCCTGTATATTGTTCTTTATTTCAATTAGTGTATTCTTTGTTTCTGACTGGGTATTTTTTATGCTGTTGAGGTCCTCCCTAAGTTCCTTGAGCATCCTTATAACCACTGTTTTGAACTCTGCCTCTGTTAGATTGCATGTCTCCATTTTGTTTAGCTCTTTTTCTGGAGTTTTGAGCTGTTCTTTCATTTGGGCCCTGTTTCTTTGTCTGCTCCTTTTGGCAGCCTCTCTGTGTTTGTTTCTGTGTATTAGGTAGAGCTGCTTCAACTGCATGTCTTGGTGATGTGGCCTAAGGTAGTAGGTGCCCTGTGGAGTCCAGTGGCACAGCTTTTCTTATCACCCAAGCTGGGTACTTGAGGTACAGCTTTCATGTGGGCTGAGTACACCCTCCTCTTGTAGTTGTGCCTTGGTTGCTGTTGGCAGGTCAGTGGGAGGGATTTGCCTGGCCAGTCAGCTGCAAGGATTGGCTGTGACCACTTGCCACCATCCTCCACCCTCTGTGGAGGATCAGCTGTGCAGGGGGCAGGGTAGGGTGGTGGTGCTCTGACATGATCTGTAACTGTCCAGTGCTGTGCCTGGGTCTCAGTGAGGGCAGGTGTTCCTTGTTTGATAGGATTTAGGAAATTGGGAAGTGGGAGCTTGAGCCGAGACCAGTCATTCCTATGGAAAAGCAGGTTGGGTTGGCCTGTAAATTGGGTGAGGTGGAATCTCTAGGGAAATCCAAGGTGAGCCTAAGAGTTAGCCGGATTGATAGAGTCTCAGATAAGGCACCAGTTTGGGGGCTCTATGGGGGGAGGGTTTAGGAAAGAGTTGACGGCCTCTGCTTGCCTTGATGCCAGACACCTCAGTTCCTCCCTTTATGCCACTGGTGCCTTTCAAGCTGCTTCCCTGGTGCTGGAGCTCAGAAAGAGTTAAGTCTGAGTTGGTGAGTCTCTGTGTGGGTTCTTTAAGAGGAACTGGTTTGGGCTCCAGAAGTTTCTTCCAGGACTCAATTCCACTGGTTTTTGCAACCAGAAGTTGTAGGGCTTACCTTCCTGGCACTGGAGCTCTGGGCTGGGGGGCCTGGTATGGGGCTGGGACTCGTCGCTCCCCCTCCTGAATTTTTATCCACCACACTTGGATGTGAGACCTGCCTGTTCCAGGTCTCTGCCCCTCCTGCCAGTCTGGGTGGGTGTGGTCTCTTTAATACTATAGTTGTCAGATTTCCATTCACCCTGATTTCTGAGGGTTCTGAGTGATGGTTCTTCTGTATTTTAGTTTTTAATTTTGAAGTGATTGTACAAAGGGGCAAGCTATGCCTGCCTACGCTGCCATCTTGACCAGAGGTGATGAAGGCCTGTCACTTTTCTTTACTTTACGTAATTCTCTTCCCACTTTTCCTCAGGGTCAATCAGTGGTATTACCTAGAGAGATTATGTTCATATGCCACTACATATGTATTTATATATTTATTTATATAATTACTAATTAAAATTATTTTTTCCATAAGTGGCAGTATACTCTTCATACTAATTTGAGTCTTTTTCCACCTAACAATACATAAGAGATCATTTTATATCAGTATATAGAGATCTATTACATTTTTTAAATGGCTGCAAATTTTTTAAATTTGTATTCTCTTCTTCCCCACCACACACTTTATTTGGAAAAATTCAAAGTTACAGGAGGTTTAAAAAGCAATGCAATTAACATTTACCTGGATTTATTTATTTCTGTGAATCGCTTGAAAGTAAAGTTATAGGTATCATGACAGTTTATTCTGCAGTCATTCAATATGTCTCTTTTAAGGTCTAGGACATTCTCTACATAATCACAATACCTTTGTTACATCCAGGAAATTTAAGATCAATGCAGTAGGTATTATCTAATATAAAATCTCTAGTCAAATTTCCACCATTGACCCCAAATATCCTTTATAGTGTTTTCTTCTCTCCCCAGTCTAGAAACCAGTCAAGAGTTAAGACTTGCACTCAATTACAATAGGCTATTCTTTAATTTACTACTATTTAATTAGACAATTAACTAAGCTAGATCTGTAGGGCAAATTCTTTCCTGAAGCAGATTTAAGTATTTTGTAAATATAATTATTTGGATGTTCCACTAGCAACTCTAAAGTAGCATGTCCAAAATGAACTGAATTTTTTCTACTCTCAAATCTAATACTTTTCTTCCTATATTCCCAACTTAGTGAATGGTATCATTCAAATGTTGCCTAAACAAGAAACCTGGGAGTCATCCTGACTCTTCCTTCTTTGAAACTGCATGTGCTGTTCCCTTTGCCTGGAATTCTCTGCCTACGTTGTCTCCCTTGTCCTCCAGTTCATCCTTCAGGACCTATGTTAAGTCTCACTTCCTCTGCCAAACCTTTCCTGACCCCTTTTTTCTCCAGGCAGAATAAGATGGGTCTCCACTAGGCTCCCTTAGTACCCCTGTCCACATGTCTATATTATCAGTTATCACTTTGAGTGGGAATTGTTGGTTTATGTATCTCCCGTCTTGATTAGAGAGTGAGTTCCTTGAGTTGGTATGGACTCGTTTTCTATCCTTGGTCTAGTAACACAGTACTGACTCATTAGGGCTTAAAGAATATTTATTGAAAGGAAGGATATATTGATAGACAATCTTCTCTTTACCAAGTAGAAATAAAGAATTTTCAAAAGTCAGCTCAATCTAGCATGCATTTGTTGAATTCCTACTATCTCTACACAGTTTCATGCAAATAGTGAAGATTTATTTTCTGCCTTGAAGAAGGGTTAAGGTCTAATTGAGAAGATAAGGCTAGTACCCTAGAGGCTTAAACAATGCAGAAGATAATCTAATTATCCAATGAAGGATGTAGACAGTAACCTTAGGGAGAAATGAACTTAATGATTTTTAAAAAAAGATTTTATTTATTTATTTATTTTTAGAGAGAGGGAAGGAAGGGAGAGAAACGTCAATGTGCAAGAGACACATTAATCCATTGCCTCTCGCATGCCCCCAGTTGGGGACCTGACCAGTAACCCGGGCATGTACCCTGACTGGGAATCAAACCAGCAACCTTTTGGTTCTCAGGCCGGCACTCAGTCAATACACTGAGCCACACCAGCCAGGGCAGTGAATGTTTTTTGAGTACTTTGTATGTGCCAGTTACTCTTCTATGTGTTTTCAAATGTTATTTCATTTAATCTCTACAATTTTTATTTTTCAAAAAAGGAAATTTAAGTCTAAAGATCATACAGCTACTAAATAAAGATTTTAACCCAAATTTGACTGACTCCAGAAACATGGTCTTAGGTATTCCAAAGGCAGTTAAGAGAGTTACAGTGATATTGTCAATTTAGGGGAAAATAATAACCAACTGTAGGACAGTAATTAAATTATAGTAGTATATCCCCATAATGAAAGGTTATATAAACATTATAAATCATGTGGTTGAGGAATATCTTGAGAGTGTTTATATGTTTATGATATAATGTGACTAAAAAGCAGTATATAAAAGTATGATTCTGGTTTTTTTAAATGTGCATATTTTTATAGAAAATATCAGAAAGAGATACATAAAATAGTTAGCAGTAATTCTCCCAGAGTTGAGGTACTATGGACCATATGAATTTCTTCTTTGTAACCATCTGTTTTCCAAATTCTCTACAATGAAGATAAATTTTTATAATCAGATAAAAGATTATTGAAAAAGTAAAGGATTAAGAAAAATGATCAGGCAGAACTTGCAGGGTGGGGCAAAAGTATGTTTACAGTTGCTCACATGGAAAATAATACAATAACTCAAATAACACAAGAATAAACTTTCATTTACTCATAACTGTAAACCCAGCTTTGCTCCACCCTGTATTTAAAGCTTAGAATTATGAAAGTGGAGGTTTCATGGTGGCCTTCCCTGCCTCTGGGGTTGAACAGCCCCTAAGCATCCCTGACAGACTAATGGCCCTGTTTGAAGATCGTCTCCCTAGGATAAGCCACTCTCCCTCTGCCTTAGAGTCAGTTCCGGTGCCCAACAGCAAATGGAAAAGGAATTTTCTCCTTATATTATTTCATGGAGACATGGTCGTGAAGGACACTCTCATGTCTTGTGGAAATGTTCATTGTATGAAAGGTATTTTTTCAGAAGTAAGGGGCAGATTTATGCTCCTGCCTAGGCTTTGCATTCTACTTCTTGAAAACATTGAAAGAAGTAATAACCATAGACATTTAGGAGGAATCAAAAAGGAATAGAGAAACATGAGCCGTTACATGTCTCTGTTAGTTTTCTTTTAGAAGGAATGTTCGGTGCATGTTACATCTCTGGTTTTCCTCTGGGTGGCTGTTTTTCCTGCACAGCAAGCGTGACTGATTTTTCTCATTGGGATTTAGCACACTCTAGTGGGCAGTAGCTTTTCATGATTTTTTTTTTTTAATCTTGTCAAATTACTGTATCAGACAGTTCAGTGATGTGCTTCCTAAATAGTAAAGTGTGTCAATATTTCTTTGGGTTAAGTAATGACCTTAGTGAGCAAGACTAACTTTATAGGGCACTGGGGTCTTGTACATTTTTATCTGGTTTCTTTAGGAGTGAGGAGAGACTTTTATATGGAAACTTTTTCCTGTGGATTCTCATCTTCTCTTAGGTAGAATGAAATTGACCTGCAGGCCAAAACATGGAGGAACACTGGTGGTTTTCCTCTTCTTCACACTCCTTGGACCTTACGATGTTTTATGGTTCCCTCTTAGGACTCTTGAGAATTTTTATATACCACTTTGTGAAAAGTGTGATCATTTATGCATAAACGTCTTCATATCCTATCCCAATGGATTGTTTTTGAAAATGGGCTTCCACTAGAAGAAAAGTAATTTTTTTATTTTGTTCTTGCAGAGTGATGGTGAGGATTTTAATTACATCATTGCATTTTTCCTTGGAACAGCAGCCTGCCTTTACCAGGTAAGTTCTCTCCTAGTTTTAAGAAACACTTTCCACCTGACTGGTATAGCTCAGTGGATTGAGAGTGGGCTGCAAACCAAAGGGTCGCTGGTTCGATTCCCAGTCAGGGCACATGCCTGGGTTGCAGGCTGAGTCCTTAGTGGGGTCCACCTGAGAGGCAACCACACATTGATGTTTCTCTTTCTCTTTCTCCCTCCCTTCCCCTCTCTCTAAAATAAATAAATAAAGTGTTTTTTTTTTAAAAGAAACACTTTTCCATTATTTTTTGTTTCCAGTATCAATTCTAACAATTGCTTGTATACTTTAAATAAATAAAAATAATGTGTAAGGGTTTTTTTTTTTTTTTTTTTTTTTTTGCCTTCCTTTTAATTTGAACCTCTGTTAGCTTTGGGACCTACCTCTCCATTTTGAGTGGACATAGATCCCAATGAACCCTAGGGTTAATGTTAACCTATCCAGTGCTGGGCTTCAGTGTCCATGCCATTTGCCTATAGCAGTAAATTTTGTGGTGACTGCTTGATCATTCAGCATCCAGACTCTGCTTACACTCCAGGCTGAGGATTTTGTACTTTTAGGAAAGTCTTTGAACAGGGGATAGCAAAGGCTGGATTTTAGCAGTGATGATAGGAAGGATTGTCAGAGCAGCGAGACTGGAAGCAGGGAAATGAGGTGGGAGGTGATTCCATGATTTCAGACAGAAGGTAATGAGAGGTGATGGCAGTTAGGGATGTGTGAGGGGAAGGACACTGAGAAGGAAGACTGCTGAGACTTGACAGAATAAGATATGAGACGTAAGGAGGGAGGCGGTTTTGTACCCGGTGATAGGGGGATGGGTACTCATATTTCCAAGAAGAGAGGAGGCACAGGTTTGTAGGGAGGAGTGGGATAACCATGCCAGTTACCCAAACTACAAAATGCCTTCGCTAAAACGTATGAGAGCAAACAAGGTATTTTGATCAAACTTTTACAAGTAACACATTTTTCTGGTTTGCATACAAAGGACATTAGAAAGATTCAAGACTGCAAATATAAGGCCACCTAAAATTCAGTAGAAGTCTCTAGTGAAATATTTTGGATATAAGTATTTGACTTTTATGTAAAGATGCATTAAAAATTTTAGCCCCAGTTACCCCACTTTTTTTTTACAATCCCCTAATTTTTCTTAATCACTCATCTTTAGAAAATATTTTTCTATTAAATTTGACACATTTAATTATAATGAATGACATTTCATGCAGGAAATGTGAAAATTTGTATTTGTTAATGTCACAGTGCTTTAATTTTAAGAAGTATTCTTGTGTAGATTTTCTAAACTTTTGTCTCTACAATCCTGCCACACAAGGAATGTTATCTCATTTTTGAAAATGAGAAACCTGAGGCAGCTTCTTTATTATCTAGAGGTCACATAGCCAGTAAGTAAGTGGTGGAGTCAGGACTTAACTCTGAGTCTTCTGATTTTATTTTTTATTTTTAAAGATTTTTATTTATATATTTTTAAAAAGAGGGGAAGGGAAGGAGAAAGAGAGGGTGAGAAACATCAATGTGTAGTTGCCTCTTGCATGCCCCCTACTGGGGACCTGGCCTGCAAACCAGGCATGTGCCCTGACTGGGAATCGAACCAGTGACCCTTTGGTTCGCAGGCCGGCACTCAATCCACTGAGCCACACCAGCCAGTGCTTCTGATTTTAAATATTGTGTTCATTCCACTTGCTGTCTCTAAATAATTTCTACATTTGTATAATTTTTTATAATGTTACAACCTAATGATTCTAAAATAATGTAAGATAAATATTAACTTTAAAATAATTTCATAATTATTTTTGAAAACTACGCTTTTGAATGTTTTGTCTTAATAAAATAATTTTAAATGCTAATAATAATAGCAAAATGTATTGAGCTCTACTTTATGGTTACTAAGCCCTTTACATTTCTTGTACCATTTTATTCTCACAAAGTCCTACACTCATCTTATTATCATCATCATTTTTCACTGAGGCCTACAAGTTCTTGTAGCCAGTCTGTGACTTGAACCCAGGTCTGCGCGACCCCAGCGCTGGTGCTGTTGCCTATAGGTAGGCACAACTCTGTCACATCCCCCAGAACAGGGGAAAGTGGTTCTAAGAGTTGCCCCACGGAGGAGCGGTGTCATTTAGGTGCTCTTTTACTTGAGAAAAGTAAACATATTCATGCTTTAAAAACAAAGGTAAAAACCAGTTTTCTTCATATTGACACACATGAAACTCTATGTTTGCCAAATAATGCTGATTTTTCACAGTAAAACTGTGGTTTAAGTGGTTGTGTGTTACCGTTTAACATGCTATACTTTCAGTCATCAGGATATTTTTAATCCCCTTTAGATCTGACCTCAGAGGCCCCTACCACAGGGTGTGTTGCCTTTTTCTCTAGGCCGTAGGTCCTTGTGGAAGCACAGAACTCAGACGGGTAGGAGTAATCTTGCTACATATCATTTTAAGTAGGAAACCAAAGGAACTAGAAACTAGAGACTGTTCCTTTCCCCTCATCATTTTATTTTGGGAACTTGCACATTGGCAGAAAAATTGAAAGACTAGTATACCTAGAGTCACCTATTATAAATATTTTGCAACACTTTGTATGTGTGTGCATATATTGTGTATTTTTAACTATTTATAAAGTTGCCAACAAATATGCATATGTAGAGTTTTCCTATTAAACTGTTTATCACAACTAGGATGTTGATGTTGATGCAGTCAAGATGTGGAACATTCCTATCACAAGGACCCCTCCTGTCACCCTTATAGTCACACCCAGTTCCCTCTGCCCCTTATTCTCTCTGGCGACCCCTACTGTGTTCTCCATTTTTGTAATCTCATTTTAAGTAAATGGAACCATGCAGTATGTAACCTCTTGTGACTGGCATTTTTTTACTCAGCATAATTCTCTGGAGATTTGTCCAGGTTGGTGCATACATTAATGGCTTGTTTCCAGTCGTTGCTAATAGAATTGCATAGTATGTATGTATCACAGTTAGTCATTCATCCATTGAAGGATGTCTGAATTCTTTCCAATTTTTTGGCTATTATAAATAAAACTGCTATAAACATTTTTTCTTGATAAAATGTATTGGGGTGACATTGGTTAATAGTATCATATAGGTTTCAGGTGTACATTTCTATGATACAAGATCTGTGTGCCCATCAACCAAGTCAAACCATCTTTCGTCTGTTATCAACACTCATGTACATATATCTTTTGTGTGAACATAAGTCTTAGTTTCTCTGAGATAAACAGCAGTTGCTGGTCATATGGTGGTTGCACGCTTAGTTCTATTAAGAGACAAACTCTTTTCCAGGGTGGCATGCCATTTTCCATTTCTACCAGCATGTGCAAGTGATCCAATTTCTCCTCATCCTCTTCAGAATTTGGTGTTTTCACTATTTTTTATTTTAGCCATTCTGATAGGTATGTTGTGATACCTCATTGTTGTTTTAATTTGCAATTAATCTAATGACTAAGGAGGTTGAACAGCATTTTGTGTGTGTTGTCATCTGAATATCCTCGTGGGTGAAATGTCTGTTGGTGTCATTTGCCTATTTTCTAGTTGGATTGTTTGTTTTTACTGTTAAGTTTGAGATTTCTTTATGTATTCTAGACATTTGCCATTTGCCAGATACGTAGTTTGCAGATAACTTCTCCTAGTCTGTAGCTTATCTTTTCATCCTCTTAACTGGGTCTTTTGCAAAGCAGAAGTTTTCAATTTGCATAGAATTCATTATGTTAGTTTTTCCTTATATGGATCATGTTGTCTTGTCAGTTCTAAAAACTCTTTGCCTGCCTCCAGATCCTGAAGATTATCTCTTTTTCTTTTCCTACAAGTATTATAGTTTTATGTTTTACATTTAAGTTCATGATCCATTTTGAATAAGGATTTGTGTAAGATGTGAGACTTGGGTGGGATTGAGTTTGGGTTTTGTTTATTTGTTTGCCTGTGGATAGATGGCCAATTGCTCTAGCACCATTTGTTGAAAAGGCTATTTTTCTCCACTGAATTGCTTTTGCATGTTTGTCAAACATCAGTTGGGCATATTTGTGTGAGTCTCTTCTGGGTCTCAGCATTCTGTCCTGTATATTACATGTCTGTCTCTCTGCTGATCCCACATAGTTGGATTATTGTTGCTATATACTATGTATTAAATTCCATTTTCTTAATAGTTATAGAGCTACTCAAATTGTGTGTTTCATAATGGGTGAACTATGGTGGTATGGATGTGTTTTACGAGGTGGGGGTCCATTTCATCTGTTACCAAATTTGTGTGCAGAGTTGGTCAGAGTGTCCCCTCACTGTCCTTTTGATGTCTGTAGGATCTGTAGTGATACTGTTTCATTCCTCATATTGGTAGTTTGTATCTTCTCTTTTTGTCTATCTTACTTGTTAATTTTATTAATCTTTTCCAAGAACCTGTTCTTTGTTTTATAGTTTTTATCCTGTTTTCAATTTTATTGATTTCTGCTCTTACCTTTATTATTTCCTTTCTCTTGCTTGCTTTGGATTTATTTGGCTTTTCTTTTTCTAGGTCTTGAGATAGGAACTTAAGATGACTGGAGAATTTCCTCTTTTGTAATATATGCATTTAGTGTTCTAAGTCTCCCTCTTAGCACTTCATAAGCTGTGTCCCATAAATTTTGATATGTTGTATATTCATTTTCATTTAATTCAATTTATTTTTTCAAAGACTGTATTTATTTATTTTTAGAGAGAGGGGAAGGGAGGGAGAAAGTGAGGGAGAGAAACATCGATGTGGGAAACATTGATTGGTCACCTCTTACACACCCTCAACTAGGGATCTGGCGCACAACCCAGGCATGTGCCCTGACCAGGAACTGAACTGGCAACCTTTTGATTTGCAGGCTGATGCCCAACCCACTGAGCCACACCAGTCAGGGCTCAATTTTTTTTTTTTTTTTAATTTTTCTCTTAGCTCTTTTTTGACCTATGGATTATTTAGAGTTATGTTGTTTAGTTTCCAAATGTTTTGAGATTTTCCAGTTTTCTTTTCATTTTCATTATTGATTTCTAGTTTGATTCCATTGTGGTTAGAAAAACACTCTGATTTCAGTTCTTTTAAATTTGTTGAAGTTTGTTCTGTGGCCCAGAATACAGTGTATTTTGGTATATGTTCCATGGGCACTTGAACAGAACATGTATTCTGCCGCAATTGAGTGAATGTTCTTTAAATGTCAATTAGTTCCTGGTGGTTGATGATGTTTTTTTTTTTTTCCCTGTATCCTTGCTGATTTTCTGTCCAGTTGTTCTATCAATTGTCGAAAGAGGAATATTGAGGTTTCCAGCTATAATTGTGTTTCTCATTTCAGTCCTATCAGCTTTTGTTTCACTTATTGTGCAGCTCTGTTGCCTGGTTCATACACATTTAGGATTGCTGTGCCTTCTGGTGGATTGTTCCACTTAATATTACGTAATATCCTTCTATGTCCCTGTTTATTTTTTTCCTAGAAATATTTGTATATTTATCTGATATTAATATAGCCACTCTTGCTTTATTTTTCTTTTTATTAATGTTTGCATGAGATGTCCTTTTCCATCCTTTTACTTTCAGCTTGCCTATGTGATTTGAAGTGAGTTTCTGCTGAACAGCATAGAGTTGATTTATGTTTTTTAATCCACTCTGCCAGTCCCCTTCTTCTCTTGGCTGTATTTAAGCCATTACAATTAATGTAATTACTGATATGTTAGGGCTTAAATTTGCCATCTTACTTTTTGTTTTCTGTTTTTAATTTTTATATTTTATTCCTCCCCTTTCCTGTGAATTGCTTGAACTTTTTTTTAGAACTTCATTTTGATTTATCTATAGCGTTTTTTAGTGTACCTCTCTGTACAGCTTTTTAAATGATTGCTCAGGTATTGCATTATACATAGTCATCACAGTTTTCTGGTCTTATCATTTCACCTGTTCAAGTCAGACATAGAAACTATGCTTCCTTTTATGTCCCTTTGCCATCCTCTATAATTATCTTAAATATTTCCTCTACATATACTAAGAACCACACCAGATGGTATGATATTATAATTTTTACTTCAACCATCAAAGATAATTTAGGAAACTCAAGAGGAAAAGCAGAATCTTTTACATTTACCTGTATCTTTGTTTACTGTGTGTTTTTTTTCTTTCCCAGTCTAAGGTTTCTTTTTTTATTGTTTCCTTTCTGTTTAGAGAATTTCCTTTAGCTGTTCTTTTAGGGTGCATATGTAGGCAACAAATTCTCTTAGTCTTCTTCCACCTGAGAATGTCTTTATTTCCCCTCCCACAAGATGCTAATTACAAAGAGAAAGATAGTAACTTTACAGTGGAGAAACCTATCAGATACCACCTTACCAAAAGATCAGAGTTATCATCACCAATAATAAGATATATCACTTATCATTATAGTAGGCATTCTTTTTTTTCTAATCCTCACCAGAGGATATTTCGTCATTGCTTTTTTTTGGGGGGGGGTGGACATTGATTCGAGAGAAAAGCATTGATTGGTTGCCTCCCATATGCGCCTGAACTGGGGACCAGATAAGCCCACAATGTAGGCATATGCCCTGACCAGGACAATGCTCCAACAAGCTGAGCCACACTAGCCAGGGCTAGTGGTATTCTTGCCAAAATTGCATATCACTTCACTCTTGAGAAAATATCAGACAAACCAAAATTAAGGGATATTCTACAAAACAGCTGATTGATACTGTTCAAGAGTGTTAAGGTCATAAAAAGCAAAGACTGAAAGAGCTATTATAGATTTGAGGCGATGTGACAACTAAATGCAATATGGAATTTTGGATTGGATTCTGGACCAGAAAACGGGCCTTAGCGGGACTACTGGCAAAATTTGAATAAAGTCTGTAGATTAGTTAATAGTATTGTAGCAATGTCCACATCCTGGTTGGATGATTATACTATGGTTATGTGAGAAGATGACATCAGGGGGAACATGGTGAAGGGTATATAGGAACTCCTATATTTTTGTGAACTTTCTCTAAGTTTAGAAGAATTTCAAAGAAAAAGTTATGTTTTCAACTATTTTTATACACTGCACATTACTTAGGTAAAGCAAGTGCTTCCAGTTCATTTTGTTTGGATAGAAGTCTTCTTTTCAAGTAAGCAGAGTCCTAATTTCTATAAAAATTAAACACCTTAAACAGAACATTTCCACTGTCTTTCTGCACTGATGCGGTGCCCTTCCTGTACTGAAGCCTGAATGCGGTTTCACGAGAGCCTTCTGCTTCTTTATTAAGACTGTGTGATCACGTATAATTCCTGTATTTACCAGATAGTGAATATGTATTTATTTATTTAAAATATATTTTATTGATTATGCTATTACAATTTTCCCAATTTCCCCCCTTAACCCCTCTCCACCTTGTACGCCCCAACATTCCAGCATCCCCCCCACCTTAGTTCATGTCCGTGGGTTGTACATATAAGTTCTTTGAGTTCTCTGTTTCCTATACCATTTTACCTCTCCCCATCTATTTTATGCAATTATGCTTCTTCCCTGTACCTTTTCCCCCTATTCCTCCCTTCCACCTCCCTACTGAAAACCCTCCATGTGATGTGCATTTCTTTGATTCTGTTCCTGTTCCAGTTGTTTGCTTAGTTTTTGTTTTCCTTTTTTTTAGATTCATTTATTGATAGTTGTGAGTTTGTTGTCATTTTACTGTTCATATTTTTGAACTTCTTCAATTTCTTAGATAAGTCTCTTTAATATTTTATATAATAAGGGCTCGGTGATGATGAACTCCTTTAACTTGACCTTATCTGAGAAGCACTTTAGCTGCCCTTCCATTCTAAATGATAGCTTTGCTGGATAGAGCAATCTTGGATGTCGGTCCTTGCCTTTCATGACTTGGAATACTTCTTTCCAGCCCCTTCTTGCCTGCAAGGTTTCTTGTGAGAAATCAGCTGATAGTCTTACGGGAACTCCTTTGTAGGCAACTGTCTCCTTTTCTCTTGTGGCTTTTAAGATTCTCTCTTTATCTTTAATATTGCGTAACTTAATGATGATATGCCTTGGTGTGTTCCTCTTTGGGTCCAAGTTCTTTAAGACTCTCTGAGCTTCCTGGACTTCCTGGAAGTCTATTTCCTTCTCCAGATTGGAGAAGTTTTCCTTCATTATTTGTTAAAATAAGTTTTAAATTTCTTGCTCTTGTTCTTCTCCTTCTGGCACCCCCATAATTCAGATATCGGAATGTATAAAGTTGTCCCAAAGGTTCCTAAGCCTCTCTTCATTTTTTTGGATTCTTGTTTCTTCATTCTGTTCTGGTTGGATGCTTATATCTTCCTTTTGTTCCAGATCATTGATTTGAGTCCTGATTTCCTTCATGTCATTGTTGGTTCTCTGAACATTTTGCTTTATTTCACTTTTGGTATCTTTCATTTTTCAACCAAGCTCAATCAATTCTGTGAGCATTGTGATTATCAGGGCTTTAAGTTCTCCATCAGACAGGCTGGCTATCTCCTCATCACTTAGTTCTCTTTCTGAAGTTTTGCTCTGTTCTTTCATTTGGGCCATATTTCTTTGTCTCGGCACACCCTTAAATTGTAAGGGGGCGGGGCCTTAGGTATTCACCAGGGCCGGGCAACCCTCCTTGCTGTACTGTGGTGCTGCCTGTGGGGGAGGGGCCAGTGAGGGGACAATGTGAGACTAGGAGTTTCTCCCACTGCGGCAACCCCTGCTGTAGTCTGCAGTCAGCTCTGAGTCTCAGTTTCCTGTTCAGCCAGCCCCAACTGCACAGTCTACTGCCTTGCAGGGGGTTCTCTTAGCCAGCCCCACCCATGGTCCGCTGCCTTGCTGTGGGTTCTCTGCATCTGTCTTACCAGTCTGGTTGGTCTGGTTAACTGTTTCTTTAATTCCTTGGTTGTCAGAGTTCCACGCAGTTTGATTTTCTGGCACTTCTGGTTGTTTATTGATTTTAGATTGGTTGTTATCCTCCTTTTGGTTGTGTGAGGAAGGAAAGGGTTTCTACCTATGCCTCCATCTTGGCTGGAACTCAAGATAGTGAATTTTAAATATCTTCTAGAAAACAGTTTATTCATTCAACAAAATTTTAATGAGCATTTATGTGCCAGGCACTGTTCTGGGCACTGGAGATAAATGAGTAAACAAGACAGTAAAAAAAATTTCTCCTTTCATGAAGCTTAGATTCTTTTGGAAGAATATAGATGAAAAATAAGCATACTTTTGAAGTATGTTTATAGTTCAAATTAAGAGAAAAATAAAGCAGGAGAAGGTGAATGCCAGGATTTGGGGTAGGGTAGGGGAGTACTTTCTTTACTGTGTCTTCTAAAATGGCACTCATTGCATTCTCTGTCCCATTTTTTTAAATCTTTTTCAAGACATAACTATTTGATATTATGTGCATAAAATGTTTATACTCTTTCTCTCCTAGAATGTAAGCTCCATATGAACAAGGACTTTTTTTGTTTACTTAAAGCTAAAGAACAATGCCTGACTTACAGCAGGCCTTCAGTAAATACTCCTTGAATGAATTCCCCCTCAAATGTTGACTCCTATCCTCCTAGCTTAATTCCTTACATTGAGTGGGGGGAATTAGTAAATATTTGTTGATTTCAGTAATATTCAGATTCAGGTTATATATGAGTCCATTTTGCTAAATGGCTTATTTGAGCTTTTTGTAATTTCCTAGGGTGAGAATGAAAGATGGATTTCCCCCAAGGCCCTGAGAATGCTTCTTAGCTGCCCATCACCATGAGGAATCTGTCCAACCTATTTACAAGGGAGTCATCCAATTATTCGTCCATTTTAAATAGGATACAAAATGCTTTTTCTTTTGAAAAATGAAAGACATAAAAGGAAAAAAATCTATTTCTCTTTCATAGCCAAATGCCTTGTTGTTATATTATTTTATCTGTAGATGAAAAATCCCCTTATTCCACTCTCATTATTTTTACTCTGTTTTATAGTAGAAATCTATTTCTTTTCTTATAACCCTAATCATCTTTCATTTTATATTTTGAACAGTGTTATTTACTTGTCTACTACACTGGCTGGCGGAATGTCAAATCTTTTTTGACTTTTGGCTTAATCTGTCTGTGCAACATGTATCTCTATGAACTTCGCAACCTCTGGCAGCTTTTCTTTCATGTGACCGTGGGAGCGTTTGTTACACTACAGATCTGGCTCAGGCAAGCCCAGGGTAAGGCTCCCGATTACGATGTCTGACACCATCCTTCAGACGTGCTGCCTTGGCTTCGGGAGAAAAAGGAAGGAGGACATCTTAACTGCCACTGTGATGGAGAACCTGTTCACCACAAACAAGCAGTCCTGCTTTCCTTCTCTCCAACTGCACTTTTTGTTTTAAGTCAGCATGGCATGCCTGTGAGCATGCAGCACCTGCTGGGCAAACTGCTCTCAGAAGAATGTTGGCCATGAGATGATTATTCAGAGGAGGAGGAGAAGACCAATCTGCAGAGCTGTAACAGTGCAAGAATGGTCAGACGCCATTGGAACACTGGCCGGTGTTCCAGTCCTGAATCCTTGCTGAAGAGTTCAATCAAAATATATATCAGTCTTTTGTGGACCAAGCAGGAACTCTACAACCTGGGTTTGCCTTTGTGAGGCATTAGTATAGGCCAAATAAAAAGATGCCACATTAAATTGGAAACTTTATGTTTCAAACAAATGACTTGCTACATATAAGATTTTTGCACATATATGGTACTATGAGTTTATGAAGTCCAGGATGGTACAGAATTGATTCTTTTGTATTTTATATTTTTGCTTGAATTTTAACTCTGGGAATCGCCTGATTGCAGAAGAGGCTGTGGCAAACTCACCCCTGGAGCATCACAAGTATTGCAAATACAGTGACATATGTTTCCTTTCTGGATTACATTGGTAGTTTCTTTTGAAATCTCTTTTTAAAAATACAATTTGTTAGACTATAGCTATTGTTGCCAAAACTTTAATCATTTGAATATTACATGTATCATTATTTACTTAATATTTTATAATTTTTAAAAAAACCATCCATTACTCCAAGTGGAAAACCAGGATCAGTTTCCCATAAATAAAAGGTAACTGCAAAGTAAATAAATTGAAACTAAATTGTAGCTAGATGCTAATGCCTGCCAAAGCTCGGAGTCCGAGGGGCCTGCCCTTTCTTCGTTGCGGTGAGAGAGAGGTTGCCCAGCACCATGGTGGGCACTCTCCGGGAAACTGTCAGGAGGGTAAGAGAGAGTTGTGGGGAACGGCATTCTCACCGCGGTTCAGTAGTACTTCGTGCAGTGTCGCGGGCCACCTGACCTCACCTTGTGTGCCCCCTGGGGTGGGGACCTTGCACCATGGAAACACTGAACTGTATTGAGTGATCAGAAGGTGGCTTTTCTCCCAGCAACTCATTATTTTATGGCGTTGGGGAGGTAAGCACCTAGTATCTTAGAGATCTTACTTGCTTTTGATAACATTATAAAAATTATTAAAGGAGTTATGAGTTAATATAGGAAGAACAGTTTGATTCTATTAGCAAAATCTACAACTTCCTTGGTTTTAGAAGTCATCTTCCTGAGTGATTTTCTTTTGTTTTTTAAAGAAAAGATTCCAAACAAGGAATCCATAAGGTACTAAAATTTCATATCCAGAAAAACAGTGGGCCCATTACATGTAACCCATATAATTTGGCACATTTACTAAGTAGAAGAACCAGTCTAGAGAGTAAAGTCACTGAACTGCCGTGTTTGCCCACCTCGTTACAGTGATGGAGCTGCGTCTGCATCTGCCTAACTGGAGCTCTTTCACTTCACTCTCTTTTTAGGAGGACGAGGCAAAAGGAAGACAATGAGCTAATTCTATCAGGGATTTACTTAAAACAAGAAACTCCAATTCACTCTCATTTCCCCCTCTAACAGAATGGCACAGAAATTACGTGTGTTCCGAGAGGGACCCCCACATGCCACATGATCCTAAGTCATCAAAACAGAATTGATTTGTGTTTGGTGTTTTGTGCTGACCGAGCCAGGAAAGTGAAATGGTTCAACTTGGAAAGATTTTTCTAAACTAAAGGTTAAAACAAGACTAGTTTTAAATAGTCAGTTTAAAGGAAGTTGGAACATTCTGGTTAATTGTGATTTTGCTATGTATATTTATATTTTATAGCTCAGTTTAGTTCATTTGGTTCTCCTTATCATTGAATTATTGATTCATAATATTTGATATTTGGATTCATTCAGCAAGGACCCTTGGAAACTCACCAGCATCTTTAAAGGCTTAACTTGTTTTTTGTTTTTTTCACCAGCTATTTTGGATAAGAGGATGTTTGCATCTCAATGTAAAAACAATGAAAACAGGTATAAATAATCTTTTATGTATAGAAATGCTTTCTTTCATTATTGGGTGCCTGCATCTCTGAGTCCGTGTGTAACTTCCCTGCCTCTGTCATGTTGTTGGCAGAGAAACTATGAATTTGGAAAAAGGTTTTTGCCGTAAGTCCTTATGCTCCTGGGAAAGAATCACTTAAGCATCCAATGTGTGTGATAACAGTATATTGCATTTATACCACACTTTTACTTCTAAGAGCAAGCCTGCATTTACTTAATGATAAGGAGTTTTGTGGTCTAGAGGAAGTAGTAGCTGCCCTCCTGTTACATAGGAGGAAACTGAGTATTCAGTTGTTAGTGATTTACTTAAGGTCTCTGAGCTACACTCAACTTCTAATTTCAGCCAAGAACTCTAATGGAAACTAATGAAGAAACTAAAATTGTTGTATAGTCAGGGAATGTCCCTATTCTTGGTAGAATCAGGGAATTGGGGACTTACTGAGCACAGGGCTGTTATTGTCAAATCCAGGTATTCATTATCCACAGGAAGTCCTGAAATACTGCTTTTTGATTAAGGCATGCTGTAAAAGCAAAGATACTTTCTTTTATATCCTAAAAGTAATTGCAATATTTGTTTGTTTCTTTTGGTCTGTATTTGAAATATATTTATACCTGGCCTCTTTCCTAAAAGAATGCAAAGCAGCATACCAGGAAAAGATATATAAAATAATGGCAATAAAATAAGAATAGGAAGGGGAGAAAATCAAGACCAATGAAAATGGAAGGAAGGTGTGAACACGTCGCTGTTATCAGGTGTGAAATCCGACTGTCGAACTTCCCAGAAGCCAAGTCTAGAAGGGAAAAGTTTCCATTGCTCTCACTGTGCCTCAGAGCATACTAGTTCCTCGGGGGACTCTGCTTCCTGATGAATTCTGGTCAAGAATGTTCACACTTGGCGATCCAACAAAATGCGAAAATGAACAAAATCCTCAGTTTATGCACATTTGCATGTTATGTTTGTGCCTTGGATCCTCAACTTGTACCAGCTTTCTAAGACTTTCAGAGTGTGTGTGGGTGGCTAATGGAGGATTTTGTTCTTTTAAGTAAGAATTCTTATCCTAAGCTAAGAACAAGTATCATGTTAGAGCTCGCAAATCCATTCGAGACAAATATCTGGAGACTGCGCTATCCTCTGATTATCGTTTTCACAGTAGAATCTAGTCTGGAGAAAAGCTCGGCTCCTCTTCTCTTAGGCTGTATCTGGAATCTCACTAGAGTCCTGGTTTGTCCAGGCTCTGCAGAGACCAGATGTGTCATGTGAGCCTTAGCCTCCGTGTTCAGATGTGCTTCCCCCTGACGTTAGCTGCCCCCCAGAAAGGCAGTCGCTTGGCCTTCCGTCCAGAACCTTTACAAAGTAATCCGAGGACCCACCCTGAAAGAGTGTGTGTGTGTGTGTGTGTGTGTGTGTGTGTGTTTACCTACTTGTTATTTTAACAGACTTTTTGTTCACTTTAAGAGTTAGAGTTATCATGGAGTATGTGGTAAAAGTGCAAATAAATTATTTCAAAAGCAGCCACCTCTCAAGCCAGTTGAACGCTTGGCCTCACCACAAATTACAGGTCACTCTTCAGGGCTGCACTCTCTGTGTGTGGTCAAGCCTTTTTTTTTTTTTGTATTTTTCTGCTTTATTATCTCTAAGGAAATAGAGTCTTTCTACCTAAAAATGCTGTGGTAAAATTGAACCCGACATTTGGTTTAAACTGGCTTTAGTAATAATCTTGGCTAAAAGTTAAAAGAAACCCATCCAGCTCCAAGAGTTATGTATGCGTTTGTGTGTAAAGGCTGTATCAGCTGAGGATTGAACTCTGCTGGTATTACCGACTAGGGTTAGAGGGGCTGATATCTCCAATGTCCGGGACAGTGTCGAGTGCTGGCATGTTGCTGCCTCCTGATTGAGCATTGAGCTTTCAGAAAGAAGCAGTATGTGTGGCTACCACTCTTGTAATATCTCTTCCTTGAGTGGCCAGACTTTCTGGGTTATTCTCCTTAGCAGATGAGATCATAGCGTGGAAGCTGGCATGGCTGGAAGCCGTGTGGTTTGTATACCCCTGGCTCGTTAGCAGAGAACGGTGTGAACATGTGTGCACACATCGCCGGCGATGCTGGTGGGGAGTAGTCTCAGCACAATTGGAGGCTGTAGGGAGCCCAAGGAGAGAGCAGGCTTAGTTCTCAGAGTGCTCCTGAAATCAGTACTCCCGTCTTACAAATTGTTCGTGGTGTTTCCTCGGCAACAAATGGTATTTCCAGCCCAGCCTTACCCACGGCTCCCATTTGCCCTTTTCCCCCACATCCCAGAACCCAGCAATTCGAGCATCGCCCAGCAGAACGCAAGTTTAGGCTCCAGCCGACAGACACTGGAGTCCTGCTGCCCATTTCCCATGTTGCTGGCAGCCCTTGCCCAGCGCTGCCTTGGTCACTTGTCTACTTTGTGCCCACGCTCTTCTTTGCGGGAGGTTGTCAGGGACTTTGCCTAAATGTGTACAAACACTACTGTGCTCTCTCACCTTAAATTCCTCCAGTGCCTAGGGGTGATGACAAGAATGCTTGTTAGTGCCTTTTGTGGGTCCATGCTGGTTCCTCCTACATAGCTCATCCTAATGGCAGGAAGGCGGTGTAGCTCTCATGCTCACTTGGGGAAACAAAGACTCACATTCAGACCTGGGATTCAGGTTTCAATGGTTCAAAAGTTGGTGCTCATTTTTCTGTGTCATGGAGACTTTCAGAATGAAAACTGTGTGTGTATGACTGACGACCACTGGGCCTCCGCTGTTACTGCAGCAGTGAGAGCAGACAGCTGACTCGAAGGGACGTGGCCCCGAGCATGTAAGCGTGTCAAACCCACAGAAGGGGTTCGTGAAGGCTGCTTCTGTTTCATAGACGAAGCAGCTGAGACCTAAAGCAGTTAAGGAACCTGGCCACAGCCACAATCGAGCCTAAGTTGGGGCACCAGGATTTCAATCCAGATCAGTTTTACTCAGAACTCATGCTCTTAACCACCATGTAATATCAAGCTAGACAACATGGAAGTACGTTAAAACATTTAAGGCATATGAGTTATGTACAGTTTTTTTATGAAAGAGATCAGGTCAGTGCTAACCCCTTCGTTGGAGGTGTCCTAAACTGAATAAAATAATTTCCTAAACTTCCTGCATGTATGGCCATGACAGGACAGATGGCCCAAGGGGTATGGTGAACGGTGAGCGTGTCTTAGACTTTAAGGCAAGAAGGTACACCATTTAGTCTTTATAGTAAAACTAACTCATGAACTGATGATTCTTGATACAGAAATGTTAAAGCTTCACTGGTGATTCATGTGTTACAAACATTTTCGACCTGAAGTCCAGAATAGATGGGTTCTTTGATATGAAATGATTTCATGGAAATTCTGCTTTAAGTGGACCATACATCTGAAAATATTAAAACACAGAAGGCAACTGTTTGCAATGCCAAATAGTGATTATGAGCTCGGAGGCTGACTGGACCTTCCCTTCTGCTGGCATTGTGACATCAGCGAGTCCCGTGGCCTCTGTGCCTCAGCTTCCTCACCATAACGTGCGGGTGCTAACAGTGCCGTGGGCAGAGGGCTGTGGGAGAACTAAACGGGTCGAATACAAAGCACTTAGAACAGAGGCTGGCGCAGTGAGTGTGAAGATTGCATTTACTACGAGGCTGCGGTATTTCTTGTAGTGTTGCTGTTCCTTTCAAGGTAGTTAGAGTCATTTTAATTGCAAATGCCCCAAGTATAATCAATCATTGCACAGAGCTTTTCAGAAAGTGCCTAAACTGTTGAGGATCCCGTTGAAATATCCAGCAGGCAGGTACCCAGGCAATAAGCTCTTGTGCGCAGACTTCTGGGCAGGGCACTGGGGACACTGGAGGGGAGGAGAAGGGAATTGAGGGACTCACACTGGCCACATGCCGGCTCCATGTTGGGAGTTTTGCATATAGAAGGTTTGTGAGTTTAACAAAATCTACGTGAGCCCTGGCTGGTGTGGCTCAGTAGATTGAGTGCCAGTCTGTAAACCCAACAGTTGCCAGTTTGATTCCCAGTCAGGGCACATGCCTGGGTTGTGGGCCAGGTCCCCAGTAGGGGGCATGCGAGAGGCAACCACACACTGATGTTTCTCTCCCTCTTTCTCCTTCCCCTCTGTCTAAAAATAAAATCTTTTCTAAAAAAATCCACTCAAGGTAAGGAAACAGGATTAAGTTAACCAGTGTCACACAACGTGGAAGTGATGAACTGCTCTTCAGGACCCCAGCCTCCCAGCACTGGACCACTGTTGAACGGGAAGGGTGCTTCTGGGAACCTCACCTGATCCCGTGTGCCCCAGCATCCTTTTAACATTCTCACCAGTCCTGGGTGGCAGCCACCCAAGTGCCCAACACTCTGTAAGGACCCCCATGAGTGTGTGTGTGCATGTGTGGCTGGTGCATTATGGGTTGTTGAATGGGGAAGGTAACCAGCAGCCTTCAGCTCACAAATTGGATGCTGGGGATGGTGAGAGCTCAAGACTCTTGAACAAAAGCACAGATGCAGCATGACTTTCAAAAGATTAATCTGAAGCAGGAGTTCTGGCCAAGATGGAGGCATAGATAGATACATTGTGCCTCCTCACACAATCAAAAGGAGGATCACAACCAATCTAAAAACAAACAACCAGAAGTGCCAGAAAATCACACTGCATAGAACTCCTACAACCAAGGAATTAAACATTCATCCAGACTGGTAGGAGAGAAGAGAGGCAGCCAGGTGGGCAGAGAAGATCTGTGGCAAGGCAGACTGGGAGCAAGGCAGGGCTGGCTGAATGGGAAACTAAGACTCAAAGCTAGCTGTATACTATGGCAGGGTTGCTATGCCAGGAGAACCTCCCAGTCTCACATGAGAGTACATTGGAATGTGGGGCTAGAGCCGAGCGAGCAAGCCCAAGCGAGCCGCATTGTTCCTTCTCTGACCCCTCCCCCACAGACAGCACCACAACGCAGCAAAGAGGGTTGCCCTGCCCTGGAGAATACCTAAGGCCCCACCACCTTACAACATAACAGGTGCATGGAGACAAAGAAATATGGCCCAAATGAAAGAACAGTTCAAAAACCCAGAAAAAGCTAAGCAATGAGGAAATAGCCAACCTATCTAATGCAAGTTCAAAACACTGGTAATCAGGATGCTCACAGAAAAGGTTGACTATGGTTGCAAAATGAAGGAAGAAATGGAGGCTACCCAAAGTGAAATAAGGCAAAATATTCAGTGAACTGACAGTGACAGGAAGGAAACCAGGACTCAAGTCGACAATCTGGAACAAAAGGAAGAAATAAACAACCAACCAGAACCAAGTGAAGAAATAAGAATTCAAAAAAATGAGGAGAGGCTTAGGAACCTCTGGGACAACTTTAAACATTCCAACATCTGAATTATGGGGGTGCCAGAAGGAGAAGAACAAGAGCAAAAAATTTAAAACTTATTTAAAAACATAATGGAGGAAAACTTCCCCAATCTGATGAAGGGAATAGACTTGGAAGACATCAAGGAAGCTCAGAGAGTCCCAAAGAACTTGGACCCAAAGAGGAACACACCAAGGCACATCATCATTATGTTACCCAAGATTAAAGATAAAGAGAATCTTAAAAGCAAGAGGAAAGGAGACAGTTATCTACAAAGGAGTTCCCATAAGACTATCAGTTGATTTCTCAAAAGAAACCTTGCAGGCAAGAAGGGGCTGGAAAGAAGTATTCCAAGCATGAAAGGCAAGGACCTACATCCAAGATTGCTCTATCCAGCAAAGCTATCATTTAGAATGGAAGGGCAGATGAAGTGCTTCTCAGATAAGGTCAAGTTAAAGGAGTTCATCATCACCAAGCCATTATTATATGACATAGTAAAGGGACTTATGTAAGAAAAAGAAGATAAAAACTATGAACAGTAAACTGACAACAAACTCACAACTATCAACAACTGAACCTAAAAAAAACAACAACAAAACTAGGCAAACAATAGAACAGGAACAGAATCACAGAAGTACATATGTTGCAGAGCAAACCAGAAGGTTCTCGAGACTGGCAAAACACTTCCAAAGTCTCACTTTCTCGAACCTGAGGGGTCAGTCTTCCACGGGCAATTAAGATCCCGGACGAGCCCCCCAAAACTGTTACCGAGCAACAGAAAAGGTCCGTTATTGTCCGCTGCCTTATGGAAAGATGTCTCTCAAAGCCAGAGATTTGTGAAAAGGAAAGGAAATGTTTATTTAATGCTATACAGAGTTAAAGTAGCAACTTAACTTCATTAAAATATCAAAGTCCTTCAGGATACCCACAGACGCCCACAGTGCTTCCTATCTCCC